>QVRM01000352.1:0-70068 GCA_003439945.1 Dermanyssus gallinae
ACAATCAAATCTGTCTGGGTGTTTCCTCGATGGCCACTCTTTTTTCTCTAGACGTTTGAACTGTTCGGCGGGCGCAGTTTCGACTGAGTTCGATGGACTTCGCCAGTCGGAAACAGTCCGTTTCATATCCGGTACCTTTATGTTTATGACTTTACGAAAGTGTGTTCTTTCGGATTTGGTCTGGAAGCCTCGGCAAGGGCCTTGAAGGATGGCACTACGATCTTTGTACGAGTGAATTCTTTAAACTTTGAAAAGCTTGGCTTCAGAGTAGACATTTCGAAGATTAATAATGTTGTTGCCAACTATTACACATTTGATGCAAAGCTATTATACATTTCTTACTATTCGGGCTAGTAGTGAACCCAAGCAGATTACAATTCCTTAGACGCCCGCAGTGGGTGCGAGGAGATGGGTGTTATTAGCTAGTGCACTTGAATCAGATAGTTCTTTCTCCAACTGCCAAATGTACTGGGCTTGTACTTCATGACTGCATGAATGCAGCCGTAGCGTACACTGTGCCACCCCAATTCCATCTGGGGTGGCAGTTATAAAAAGTTTTAAAGAGGGCCAACATAACTCCTAGTAATCCGCTCAGAACTCCTGTCAAGCCACGGCGTAGATTGTTTTTTAATAGAGGATTGACTGAAAAACTTACCTTACAAAGCGATTTGGCCGTGCGGTAAATAGTACTTATCAAACTTGTGCATTTTATGCCTGTCACAATACTTCTGCAGGCCCGTCGCAAGCAAAGGCTGCAGAGGCTTAACAGAGGCTTATTGGTAATACTGTGTAACCGCCTAGGCAGCATAATATATTATAAGCAACTGTCCGGGTTAATTGAATAAACCACTATTCCACTAACACAAAATGCTTATTTAAAAATATGACCTTCTGAAGGCGAGATTAATCGGGACATCAATCATTAACTTGTTACGGAAGGTCGTGCGGTTTTCTATGTGGCTGTGGAGGAAGGAGAGAAGGTGCCTAAACAGACTTCTCTGCTTTGACCATGCGCAATCGCTCATTTAGCCGAATAAACTGTCACATCTCTAAGAAGTCTTTGCTCTAAAGGTTTGATGACTCTCTGGCCGTCGGAGGTGCTGATTCCTTATACAAGTAATGTTCACCTCCCAGTGACTTGAAGCTTGCGTGTTTTTTTGCATTTGCCTATGGCATGCTTTCCCAACAGTAGTTAGAACAACATGTGAGACATCGAGCACGTGGTGATTAAAAATGAAGCGTTAAAACTGTGTCAGCATGCCGGTCAACATCACCGGTGTGCTGGAAGTAGAACTTCAAATTAGTGAGATAAGCCAACCAGATTGTTGGAATAATAAGTTGTGCAATTAATCCGCCCCAACAATCGACCCTGTACAGCGACATCACTAGGAAGCTCTGGCTTTCTTGGGCCTCGTGTTTAACGTATTAGGCGTCTAACTCTACAATAAGTCACACTTTACCCATACTAACGGGTGTGCATTATGCCTATTTTGTCGTGGCCCCCGTAACGAAAGGGTGTGCTAGGTATTTCTGAATTCTGAAGACCCAGAAGGGTGATTTTTGTCGTTAATAACATTGGACAACGCGATGCCACATAAATAAATACATGTTTACCTCCTCCCCCAAGAAAATCCATCGACTGACACCAGATTTCGATTATTTGGGCACAGTGTGGAAGCTTCTTCTGTTTCGTCTCTTACCTAGAGATAGACCACCCGGCCGGTAGACTGTGCGGAAATTCAGAGGTGCGCAAGTTATGCATTTCTTTGTTGTTATACGTTTGTAATTATCTTAATTGAGCACTTTAGAACCCGAGGGGCAATAGCGGAGCAATTGCGTCTATCCAGCGCGAAAGCAATTACACGTCTATCCAGGTAGGTGCGCGTCGGAAGGGGTCAGCAGCGATCGTAAGCGGGCACATGTATGATGCTATCTTCAATGTTGTGTATATCATCAACGCGTAAAAAGATCTCAATAAAGCATGAGAACTGACCACTATTGTCTTTGCCACGTTCGACGTGTATTTAGGAACAATAAAAGCGGTTTGTTCCTCCGTCAATATGCGTCTTATAAATTGTTCCCTCATCATCACCGCACTGTAGATGGCACATTGTGCTGCGTGTAGCAGCATAGAACAGCGGCCTTGCATTTCAAAGCCGTCTAAATGTGTACGTGAGTCATGGCCACCCCAATTAGCATTAAGTTACGCTCTGCCTCGGTTATGTACATATAGGTCTAGCCGCCGTGCTAAACGTTGGGGAAGCTGGTTTCTATATATTGATGTACATATACTTGATAAATGTATGCATATTGGAAGCCTCTTACGTTGAGAGAACGGAAGCGTTCAGGAGGAAGTTAGCATGTGTTAATTCGGCACGGTTGAAAGTCAGTTTATTGTGGTTTGCGTTAATCTGCTGATTAGTAATGCTACTAATAATTACACAACAACCCTAAAATTAGGCCACGCTCGCTTGCGTTATATGTGGATAATATATTAATAATAATAATAATAATAATAAACCGTTGTAAACCGATGTAACCATTTCATGCACAGCGGCCGTTGTCGTATCTACGTCACAGCGCAGTTGAATCGGGATGAGTTGCAGAACGCGCGGGACTCTTGAAAAACGAGGAAAGTATCTCGAGGCTGTCAAGGGAGGGTCACTTGTACCCATTGGCCATTGGAGACCACTTGGGGGCCCATTAGCACAGGTACGCGGCGAAAATCCTGAAGGATATTGGAAGCGTATAAAAGATACTACGGTGATCGACGCAGAGGCCATGTTTTTGAGACAGATGATGTCTTTGGCCGTGTGTAGGGGGAACGGTGGCTTCTCATAGGCGCCATGAATTGAGGAAATGAGCAGAGCATCATGAAATTGGCTTAAACGTTTCATGCCTCACAATTGTAAAACCGAAAAAAACTAATTAATAATAATAATAATAATAATAATATAATAATAATAATAATAATAATAATAATAATACTAATAATAATAATAATAATAATAATATAATAATATAATAATAATATAATAATTAATAATAATATAATAATAATATAAATATATGTGGATATTTAATTATAATTGCATTACCAGGTCACGGCCTCAATGCGATCTCACGTCGCTTCGGTGGCTGGCCAGATTTGAGCCACCATAGACCGCGCGACGAGCTGCGGTCCAAAGCATACTCATATCGTAGTGCACAAACCTGCCTAGATAGAGTTTCTGCGGCGTAATTAGGAGTAATATGTAAGTTTGAGATAAACGATCTCACCAGCTTGCTGATCGTCTACAATAAGCCTGCAAGTAGGTAAGTTTCGATTGCCAAATTAAACTATCTTTATATATATACAAATAAAACGGAGCCATAGATCATATATGGATAGCGCATTAAAAAAGTCAAAGTGAGCTAATGAGTTCAAGGAAACTAGTAAGGACGCAAATCTCAGGCTTGTAGCTAAACACTTTTTGTCAATTTTTTTAATAATGGGATGAAGGCTATGCTGGCTAAATGTTTGTTATAAAATTAAATAGCCAGCTTAGACACGCTGGTAAGTGATAATAAATATCTAATTGACTAGTCCGAAACTGCCAACACCTTTGCTTACAATTAATTTAGAAGTTGTCTGTAATAGTTTGTAACAGCTATCAAAAGCTATAAAATTATGTCCATATATTGCCGTCATAGTTGTCCGTATCTCTTACGAGAGTAATTTTTTAACAACTCTGCAGAGACGTTAAAAGTGACTGAAAGTTGTCGTCTGTATAAGCTATTTGGAGAGCTACACAGTTATGGCTTCAGTGCGATGCAGTAAACGGAGTGACAAATTTTCAGCTGGGTTCAGATTAGAGGCTAGGCTCAGACTTGCTGGACGTTGTTAAGCGCATTTAGTTTAATCTGGAAGCCAAAATGTCCAAAAACTAAAATGGTTGTATTTTAATTTACTCCAACAAGCACATCAATTGATAGCATTCATCTCAGCAATTTGAATCTGGAACGATCGGCTGTGATTCGTGTAATTATTTTCCAACAATAAATAAAAACATATACAGTTTCTAGCTATTGAATAACCAAGTGCAAAACGTTGATTTTAGAGCAGTTGCGTGAGATACCCAGTTTACTGTTCCCGTAGCCTTTAGTAATAAAGTCCAGGAAATGAAAGGTACTGACGAAGATGCCCCCCTCAGTTTAGAGCTTTCAGCAGTAAGTATGCCTTTGTAACCACAGCTCTTGTTTACTATAGTCAATTAGGGAAGACACACACGAATGTTTATTTATAACTACACAAGTTTTTATTAACAGTTGTTAATTTATGCATGGACGCATGTTGTTCCCGACAATACACGACGTCTTGATTTGTTGTGTATACACTTACGTACATGATAAGGATTGGTATTACTGCACCTCATGGATGAATCATAAAGTATTCGTTCCGTTAGTGCATTGCTATTTGTGGCACTACAACATAGGCCGCTTGGTTCGTGGCGTTGTTGTAATGAAAATCGCAGCCGTTGATTAGTCGCCCATGTTGGTGGATATGCTCATACTTGCCGGCCCCAAAGTTGGAGAAATGGCTCCACGTCCCCGAAATGCATCGCCATTCATTTCGTATGTTCACTCGTTGGTGAGTACTTGGTGGTACAAGTTGTGGTGGCTGCTTCGGCAATATCAGTCAATTTCGCGTAACCGGTGGCCTGTTTGTTGTCCAGCTGATCCTCAGCCCAGTTCAGCGTGTGCAAAGCGAATAGCAGCGGGGGCATCGCTGATTGTGCCCCGTTCATCTTAAGTATCGCTGCATTCACTTCGGATGCGAGCTTTTGTCTGTGCGAGACGTGCAACAGATCGCCGAGCGGCGACGTCGCCGGATTGTTGAACGCCAACAGAGCGAGGGCACGTTCTATGTCGGCGCGACGCGCTGAGCTCTCCTGAACGTGCGGTGCGAGCTCTCGTTGGGCCATCTTTAGCGCGTCGTCGATGCGGCTCTCGCGGATCAGCTCAATCATTTGCTGTTTCTGCAGGCCGAACAGCAGCTGGCGGTCGGTTTCGAGCAGACGCGGATGCAGCTGGTCGACCAGCTGACGAGCCTCGCGAATTCGGCCCTCGTGGATGGCGTCCCGGATCTGCACCCGCTTGTCGAGTAACGCCGAAGCGTCGCCGGTGCCCAGCGTCAACGGCAATCCACTCTCTTTCTTCAGCTTTTCGGCGGTCTCCTTGAAGCACTCGGTGACGAGGTAGTTCATGATGAGACGTGTTGCGCCCCTCCGCGAAATGCTGGCTTTCTGCATCCGTTCGAGCCATCGTTCGAGAGTCGACGACTTTGACGAAGTCGTGCTTGCCTTGCTTGCTTTCGCCGAACGTCTGACGCTACGCGAACTCATCGTGTCTCCGACGCACGCGGTTGTAGTATTGCTTATGTAACACAGCAATTCGACTGCAGCCACTCGTTCTGGTTTTTGACTGATTGACTGACCGATCGATCATTGGATGAAGATGGAATATTGATCGAACAGTAACAGTCGATCACTGAGCACAAAGTTCAGCTGCGACTGCCAAAATGAAATCCAAACAGTACGAAAACGCATTGACGATTTGGCCAAAAAGGTCAACCACAACAGCAACAACACATTAATGACCAGAACTCAACAACACACCTGTCGGACGTCAACACAACCAACACGAAAAGTCGCAGCGGCAGCGTCAACGTAACAGCAACGGCAACCAGCATCACGTGCAATACGATGTGCCACGCGGAAATATCACACCACGTCGCATCAACTTCGACACATGCATGCACGTGGCAGGAGAAACAGTGGAAAACCCCTAAAAGAGAGCAACAACAAAGATAAATGGCGCACACAAGGTAGAACGGGAGCAAACCAAACTAACACAGGGACGAACAATGAATGACGGATTCAGCTGAAAGTTGTTCACGATAAAGATATACCGGAGAGATCGCGCTACAGAGCTTTGCTTGCAAGTCGCTTCCAACTAAGCCATAGTGAGGACGACATAAAAGAATTTGTCTACCGAATTATAGGTAGTGAGGCCGGGGTTAAAGTGGCAAAGCTAGCGTGGAGAAACCAAACGTATTGTAATAGTTACCATGTACAGTTAAGCGCTAATCATTTGAATGAACTTCAATATTCGACGGTCTGGCCGGAAGGGATACATTTTCGACCATTTCGGGCTCTACGGAACCCCTATCGGGATTTTGGGTTTGGCGCTGAAGAAAAACAGCAGCCATCAGGATGCGTAGGCACGAAAAATTGCGACCATCGGACAAATATGATGAGATAGAGAGCCGGATTTGAATTCTTTGACTAAACAGTAAAACGATATGCAACGACGGTATAAAATTATGAGCAGACTGATTCAAGGTGCCTCTTGTCGAACGTCGAACGTCTAGAATCAATCACACGCCTAGATGGGAAAAATTATTTTAATGAGTTCGCTTTTATAAATCTTACAGAACCGTTTGTAACGCAACCAGACAGCATTGTATTCTCACGCCACAAGATCTATAATGGTCAAGCTATCAAAACGAAAAGACAAAGGGGTAGGCCAAAGCCGAGTGTCGCTATAGCTGTGCCGGAACGTATCGTCACAGGTATTACTATCAGCTACAAGTAGACAAATAATTGTGGAGACGAAAGACTACTGTTGCGTATGTATATACAGCCTACCACCTAAGAGAGCAGTGCAAGATATTTTAGACGACTCTGGAGAATGTTTACTTTTACGCCCACACAAAACGAACCTTATTGTGATCGGCGGAGATTTTAACTGTGACCTCTCAAAACAAAATGAACAAAGCGCATTATATACAGAAGAAGTAGTTGAAAGCCTAAGACTACAGATCGAAAACAACATGCAGAAAATTGCGTTTACGGCATGGTACGGCACAGGTGTCGTTGACATAGTAATGACGTCGGCACACGCGCCAGGCATCTGCGCCTACAACCTGAGGATCACCTCTTCAGCCGACACAAAACACAGTCAACTGAGATTTGATCTTGCAGTCAATTTGATCTTGCAGCAAATGCAATCTACAGCTCTCGCGACGGATCAACATGCACAAAGTGGGGCAACACCTTCTCGCACCTCTTGAACGTCGAGAAGACCTCGACACTTTCGAGCACTGCTTCTCTGGCTGGCTCGATGAGCCGTTCAGACGTCAACAACGACAGCCCGCTGTCAAACCAGTGGGTTTAGGCACAAGGTCTGGTTCGACCACGAACGCCGCACTATCAAATCAATAATATATCAATGCAAGAAAAGCGACCGTGAGAATATAGCTTATCTTGCTATTTTAAAGCGCAAGTATAAAGACCTGCTTAGAACAAACCGCGCCCAATACCGACCTTGAATTCTTTTTCAACAACGTCCCACAGAACCAAACCCACTAATTAATGAACATGAATGGCTAGAATACTTTACAGGAATACTCACCCGCAACTGTATCCTGCCGGAAAAAGAAAAACCTAAAACGATGGACCGTGGAGTGACTTCACAGAGGTAAAAGATCTTTAGGGTATCATAACAAGAAAATACGGAGAGTTTGCCGAGCCTGACCAGATTGTTTACGAACATCTCACAGCTGCGATTTCAATGACCGTCTCTGCCCTTACAGTGATGTACAACACCTGTCTTAGACAAGGCGCAATCCCAAAGCAGTTGAGGAAAAGTCTTCTGCAGTCAATTTTTAAGGTTGTAATATTTTTCTACAAAGCCAGAAAACTACCGCGGTGTCGCACAAACCAACGTAGCGTACAAGGTTCTTACATCTTTCCACGTATTTTGCGCAGACGACTTAGTTATGGAAAATTATCGAACGGCACCTCCAATTTTACTTGAATGCACTTACTGCACGAGCCTTTCTGTGAAATTAGTTACATTTAGGCGAGAGAAACAGATGATAATCTGAAAAGGCAAGTGCTCAGGCCTAAGTGGCCGGTCGTTACAGATATATAGGGGCGGGCGTTTTCATGGTGGCCTACAATTTTCTACTATTGCACAGTTCAGGCCGCTTTTTAGCGGCGACTTGCTCATACACTACAAACTTTCAAGTCCATGATACAAGCAGCTCCGTCTTCTCTGTATCCTAGGACCTGGTTTAGCAAAGATTTTGAGCTCGCTGCCTTGCTTTAACAATGTCTTTGTGCGTGTTACGTTGTTGTGCATGATCTACTTCCCATCGCCTGCATCATTCCGTCGCGACGTTTTTTGCAGGTGCTATTTTCCTGTTACTCATAGAGAACAAAGCGCTGTCACATTGAGACAAGTTCAATAAGGACTGATTTGCTAAAGCCCAGCCTACAACAATAGCAGACGATCCTTGTTGACACGCCCGCTTCCACGAGAATCCACGATGGATAGAGTGCAACTCACTAACCTTCAAAACTTCCTGGTATATATATATATATATATATATATATATGTATATACAACTGAGTTGTGATGTAAATAGGAAGCCGCGGTTGTGCACGAAATCGTTGCATCCCAAGCTAAGGACTTTCTATGTGACCATAATGCAATAGTAACCTCATCAGGTCTTTCTTCGCCAGCGGACACTAAACCTCCCGGTTCAAGTGTCGATGGTATACCGGCTTTCCTAAGAAACCTTACAATCACACTGTTTAGTTCAGCATGTCTAAACAATCTACCAGCGCTCTTCAGGCATTATTATTATTATTAAATGGCGAGGTCTGCCTATCGGGGTAAAAGACGTTTACGTAAATATCGCCATATTGTACTTTTTGAACGAGCACAACTCCTTGTTGCTTCTAGCAGACCAGTGATAAACTTACGCAAATTTTTATTAATGATTTTTTTTAAAGATAAAAATATCCTACTTGACCATGGCTTCTGGTGGGCTGGCACAATTATCTAGACGTTCATTGGTCGCCTTTTACCTGAGAGAGTGCAATCAAAGTTTGATGGTTTGACAGTTGTCGACACGCCTATCGTGTAGTCTTCAGCAGCTTCGATTCCGAATGCCACAATGTTACTTGTAAATCATGTACAATTTATCCTTCGACACATCCCGACTCAGACAAAATGTTGTAGACTACATTGCACGTCACAAGCTCGTAATGCAGCTAATTCTCCTATGTCTCCCACGCATGCTTACCTTGTCAAAAAAAAAACAACAAACTGCGTTAAGTGCTAGCTGCGATTTAATTTAATCTTAAAGATGCTTTCTTTGGCTATGCCAAATCTCGTTTAAGAGGCACAGAGTGTGTGAACCGAGAACGCAGACCATCTAAACTGGCTCTACTTGTGTACGAAAAACATGTGTTATATTATTTTTTTGTATTGTATTAAATATTAATCATATTTATTAAATTACAATACGAGTCGCTTCCTCTAATTAACTTCGGCTCTAAATACACCTCAAATACCTTGGCGTTTAACAAGCCAGTTTGCACCTCTAATCGCAACTCACGGTGAATTCATCAACGGTTCTCTGCACGTAGGAAATGTCTGTTCCAGCCATCACCGCCCGATCAGTTGAACTCGCCAGTGGTGCTTTCTGAAGTAGAAATTTACAATTTATTTACGAAACTGAAGCCGAACTGGAGTTTTACCCCACAAGGAATACTGTATTTTTTCTACAAAGTTTTTTCAGCTTCTATCTGCTCCAATTAAGCTGGTTTTTAAAGGAGCCTTTAATGATACTATCGCTTTCAACATGTTCATGCAAAGTATTGTAACCCCTATTCACAAGAAAGAGCCAATGGTAACAGATGTAGAAAATTGCACACCTGTATTACAGTGTTCTGTTGCATCTTGCATCGTAGATAAGTTGCTCGTGGCGCATATACGGAGTTTTCTTGTTTAAAACCAGCTCCATTATTCCCCTTAGCATGGATTTAGTGCTCGCGGAATTAGGCAATGTTCATAAATTCGCGATCTTGCTTTAAGTATATTTTGACCAAACAAATTATTTTGATCATAGCTTCCTGCTTAGGCAAATAGAGGACAGTGGTATACATCCGTGCTCTTGCTTTTCTTTATGGACTCAGTCTTTTCGGCGTGAGGGTAGACTGTGATATTAGTCACTCATTTCCTGCACCCTCGTAAGTACCTCAAGGTGGCTGTGCATCTCCTTTGTTATGTATTATACTTTAATATTAATACGTTTTGATGTGAAGCACTTTGAATACTCAAATGATTTTAAATTGTACTGCACGACTAAAAAACCAGGGAGATTACATACACCTTTAAAAAGCTGTGGATGGTGTTGGACGCTGTATGGAATGCTTTCAGCTACTCACAAAAGTGTTGTCTCAAAGTACGGACATTTAGATTTTGTCTATGTAATTGATGATCTCACACTACCTACATTAATTTTAATTCGCGACCTTGGTGTTTGAGTGTTTGCTGAACTCGATTTTAGAATTCATGTAACACAATTAGTAAAATATCTAGTCCCAACTCACATTTTCAGATGTTTGATTTAAAAAATATTCAAATGTATATATTCGTTTATATGAATCAATTGCAGTTTCTTAGTTGTTGTACTACTTTAAATTCTGGAATAGTTTTTGAAGAAATATATAAACGTACATTATTAAGCATTAGAACGGGTATGTATTGTTTCTTACGCTGTTACCTAAAAGTGTACAGTCACAATTTATAAAGAGACTCCATTGGAGAAGTTCTCTACATTTATCTGCCAGAAATTGCTTGACTACTATCAAGCCAGGACTTGCGATTGTCTATTTCAGTTTCGATGAGGGAATCTAGCATACTTTCTTTTTGACTTTATACTAAATTCTCCACGAAATCGGTACTCTACCCGAATGCGGTTGCACGCATTGAACACAGAAAATACAACATGTTTACATGGCGTATATCAAGGCCGAACCATGGAAAATGTACCCAGCCAGTTTTCCTGTCAAACGCGTTTAGTTGATTTACTTCATCTGCTTTGAATTGCGTGCAAAAAACCCCTTTGTACATTTTTTTAATTTATTTTTAGGCATTTGCTGTTATATCCTACATAACGATTCAGTAGGTAAATTCGCCTAAAGAAAATTTATCTGCGACTGCCAGCTACCGATAAGGCGTTCAGGCGGCGCGAGATCGATCCTTCCGTAACCATGCATGTATGTGAGTATATGTATATCTGGATATACATATATTCTCCAGAATATATATATATATATATATACACTGAAGTGCATATATGGATATATATATATATATATATATATATATATATATATATATATGGAAAAAGAGATGCCTTGCCCTGTTTGCTCTGCGAACTAGTTCAATCACAGCGTTCTGCTTGCTATGCTCGTGCGAGCAAAAAACCTGCTGATGCAGCGCACGCTTTTTGGACTGAACGAGGAGATGCCGTCTCTATTCGCGGCCATCGTGCCGGCAAAATAGAATATTTCCCGTCACCCCAACCCCCGGGACTTTTCCCGTTTGCGCGCGCCTTTTTTTCTCCACGCACCCCCCGCCTCTCTGAGCTTGTTTATCGCCGGCGAACAGAAGTGCAGCATTTTTCAAGGCTTACGAATGCAAATCAGATGATTCTGGCGCAGAAGCTCGCCATGGCAATAGTGGGGTGGGTGTGGGTGTTGGGGGTCGCCACGGCCGCTCGCCACGCAAGAGTGCTGTACGGGGGTTTGGCGCGGGCGCGGAGTCACGAAGAGGCGAATGGACGAACGGTTGTTCCTTCGAAAACGAGGACACGGAGATGAAGAGCTGTAGAAGAACTCGTTTCTCCACCTACACTGCGGCAAAGTCTGCCTGGACTGGCGCACCGTCAGTCCAGGCATGCGCGTTGTTGTTGTTGTTGTCGCCGATGTCGTAGTATGGGTGAGCCAGTTGCCTTCTTCTTTGACACTAGAGGAGACACTGCATCACCGCCGCTCTCATATGAAAGTGGTGGACAATATAATGAAACCGCAAGCGATTTCCAGCCTTCATGTGGTGGCACTTAAGGCAATGCGCAGCGCCAATTCCAATCAAGCAAGTAGTGGTGGGCGTGTTCGGAGTGAGTCGAAACGAAAGATATATGTATACAGAGTACGAGAAAGAAAGAGCGCGAGAGCGAAAGAGGGATCAGGCGTTTGTTGACAGGTCGCTTTATTATCGTCCATTTATCGAGTCTTGCTCCATGAAGGCCACAATGACCACCGAACCGAGGCAGCATTACTAAACGAAGCAACACTACACGTACAAACTAACTCTACGTGTTTGTAGGGGCAGCTGTAGCGACGATGATCAGATGACTAGCAGTAGCAGTGTGGTTCAAATGATTCAAGTATGAACGCTCATAGGATGATTTTTTCTTCAAAGAGCTTAGAGAGGCAGGCAAATGTATCTTAGCGTCTTGGCGTCGCTGACGGAAATGGTCAAGTCAAAACGAACACGTCAAATCTTGCGAAAAAACAACAGCAACAGCGCAACAATATCAATCACAACAACAACAACAACCATCATACTAACAACAACAAACAATACCGACAGTGACGCATGGATGTCTGGCGATTTGGCAATTGGATCGAGCCGCGCTGCAGAAGCTGACAGAGAGCCGTCTTCACGCCGATCCGGGTCGGCACTCCAATAAAGCTGACAGTCCTTCTCATTCGAGCGGCGTCAGGCCGGTTTCCATTCGGAACCCGACTTGTCAAATTAGGTAGAGCTGATTTTATACGAATGAAACTGTTTTTATTAATACGACGTACATGGCTGAACGAAGCGGGTAAATGAGCAAATGCATTAAGTTATATATATATATATATATATATATATATATATATATATATATAGCTTCCGCTGGCCTTGGGTGTCTCCGAGAAGTAAAAACCCCCTACGTGTTTTACGCAGACAATTTAATTATTAGAGGAAAATCAAGACAGTGTCTCCACTTTTACTTGATTGCAGAGAAAAAGCTTAAGCTCAAACAGACTACATTGGCTGGTCAACAACTCTATATACTTGGGAGTAACACTGACGCCCAAGTTGCGTTTCACTAGCAAGGAGTAAAGCAAGGAGAATGAAGGCGGTTTCCTCAACTATAGTGTTGAGGAATCTCCGAAAAGTCGTCCTTAAGGGTGTCTTAGTATATTTAAGCTCAAAATCCTTTCCGCAGCAACTATTGTCTTATGCCTATATTTCCAAAGTCAACACTAGACAACGCCAAGAATCTCCTCGACAAGGCTAAAAGTATGTTTTTAAAAAAGGAATTAATTTATCAAAAAATCATACCTTATTTACGCTAGTGCTGCTTATGTACAAGGAATCTATACTAGCAGAAGCCCCAAAACATAGCAAGTGCCACTTCGACCACGACACACTCCAACCATACACACAACCCAGATAAAGGCGGAGCTAGAAATTAGTGACCATCATTTTACACACGGATCCGGTCTCTTGGCAGCATATGGATAGAATCTCCGCAACAAACCAGTGATCTGCAAAATAACCTGCTGCCGATAACACCAGTACTAATGTCTCGAGGGAGAATGTTTCCAAATTAGTAAATGTCTATGCAAATACTGTGGTGAAATCGATATCGACCAACACCGTAATAAAATGTATATATATATATATATATATATATATTCATATATGTATATTAAGTAGAGTACGGACGTGTTTTGTGAGTGCTCCGTGATAAAGGGCACATTGACGTGCAAATTCAAACTGCCACCACTTACACCTGTTCAGAACGACGTTCGTCACAACAATCTAAACCGCGGATACGTACAACGATTCCACACACTGCCGCGTGCAGCAAATCAAACATCGCCACGCTCGACAACAGCGAGAGGGGAAGCGTGCGCAAAATTGAAATGTTGCAAACAGGCTTTTAATTGACAGAATAGTAAGTGGGTGTAATACTCCTACATAACTAACTAGCTAACTGAAGAACGGGAATATTCAAGCACGGACTCGGATCACCACCCCCTATTAATGTAGACAAGAGGGATATACAGCTTTCATTGATGGCAATGGCTGATGGAGAGAAAGTAGTCAGCAAACACCGGAATACGTACACAATAATCTCCAAAACAACTTAAAATTCGTTTCAGCCCAATTAAAGCAAAGAGGCAGTCCATCAAGATAAATACCGACACACTGCCGGAACTCATAGCTGCAAAGATACAAAACCTCCTCTTCCTCAAAGAGGTGCTAGCCGATAAACAATACGCAGACCTCATGCAAAATGAATGACCTGCGCGTACCTATACTTCCGCCAACCTCAGCAAGGCAAGTACCCTAGGTGATAAGATGACAAGAGCCTTATTGCTGTCACGAAGGTCCGACAAGGACAAACGCCTCATCAACCGGCTATCGCCGAAATTCTCCGTACTTCAGTGTGCATTACCGCACCTCAAGGAAGAGAAGGCTGTTTTCCTGCAAAATCGGGACATCCTGAGAGCCGACGGGGGTTGAAAACGCTCCAGCTCCAACATGAACATTTTTTGCAGGGACGATCTCTCATGTCAAAGTGAATCAGGTACCAAGAGAGACAGCGACCAATCTCTGCAGCTCCCTTAGGACAGGAGGCATCCAGGCAGTGGTCATTCCGGTAGCCAATGAGATCACTCTCATAAGTAAAGTCTTGGAGGAAGCCCTCGTGCAATATCAAGGCATCATCCTGAAAATATGAGTCAAATTCCAAACATAAAAAAGAGAGAATAAGCCTGATTCTACCTTTCCAGTTGTCATGAAGTTCTAGCTATTGCGTCCTACACTGACGCTCTTGTGACGTGTTCTTCGGAACAAAACGACAGCGATAGCGGGAGTAGACGCCAAAAGAGCCTTAAAAACAACTACTGGAAAATCCGCCTGATTGTGCGAGGTATGCCACTGGCATACTTCGCACTGCCTGCCACATACCTTCTGATGCCACTCCTCTGACAAATGAAGGAGAATCTTCTTTCATCTTTAGACGTGACAGGCTAAATGAGTTCATTGCGTCGAAGAAGATTCTCAGGATGAAGAAGTCTCACTAAAAACGAGCACCGGAAATGGCGTTTACCCTACTCCCCTACAGTAAACCCGGGCAGGTGATTATCCATACATCGCTAAAATGCCAGCTGAAAAAGCTTACAGGCTACTGCGACAAAGACATATACGAGGTGTGTTCAATATCGCGACTTTTGTGTTTTTTTCAAAAATTATTCATTTAATCATGAATATCTATTTTGTCCCCTTCAAAGTAATCCCCATGAGATATTATACACTTGTGCCAACGGTTGTTCCAATCTTCGAAGCACTTCAAAAAACCATTTTTTTTTATCTTGTTCAGCTCCTCCTTCGATGCCGTCTTTATCTCGTCAAGCGTAGCGTAACGTCGTCCTTTCATGGGCCTCTTCAGTTTAGGGAACAAGAAAAAGTCACAGGGGGCCAGATCTGGGGAATACGGTGGCTGCGGCATCATTAGTGTGTTGTTTTTGGCCAAAAACTCGCGCACAAGCAACGATGTGTGAGCAGGGGTGTTATCGTGGTGCAAAAGCCAATTTTTGTTCTTCCACAAATCCGGGCGTTTCTGGCGGATTGCTTCGCGCAAATTGCGCATAGCTTGCAGGTAATATTCCTTATTGACCGTTCTACCCTGTGGCAAGAACTCATGATGCACCACGCCCCTGCAATCGAAGAAAACTGTCAGCAAAACTTTCACATTCGACCGAACTTGGCGCGCTTTTTTCGGCCTTGGTTTGTGCGGCAGCTTCCATTGAGATGATTGAGCTTTGGTTTCCACGTCATAACCATAAACCCACGATTCGTCACCAGTTATGACCCTCTGGAGCAAATTTGGGTCGTCGCGGACAGAGTCCAACATCTCATTAGCAATGTTCATGCGATGCTGTTTTTGGTCGCAATTGAGCAATTTTGGTACGAATTTCGCGGCGACCCGTCTCATGCCCAAATCATTGATAAAAATCGAATGGCACGAGCCAATCGATATGTTTAGGTCCTCAGCAACTTCTCTAACGGTGATTCGACGATTGGCCAATACCATTTTCTCCACTTCATTAATTTTTTCGTCTGTTGTTGAAGTGCTCGGGCGTCCGGCACGCTCTTCGTCGTTCACATCTTCTCGGCCTTCTGAGAACATTTTGTACCACCGATAAACGTTGCTTCGGTCCAAGGTAGCTTCTCCGTATGCCACAGTCAACATTCGGAATGCATCCGCGCACTTAATTTCGTTTTTCACACAAAATTTGATACAGGTTCTTTGATCCATTTTTTGAATAGGTAAAAATCGAAGACGATCCAAAACACGTGCAAGCAAAGCAGCTGTCAACAATTAAGTGAACATTCAAAATGGCCGAGCTTGTCGGCATAAGTGAGAGACATGAGTACCAACATAACGCCACAAAAAATCGAAATTCGAATATACGTAACCCGCGAAAATTCAAAAGTCGCGATACTTTTTGAACACACCTCGTACATCTTGGAGAACGCGGTCACGTCGCAAAGGTCTGCACGGCTAATGTTAGGCGCTATGTTTGCAACATAGATGATTACTACGCGACTACGACGCAATGCCCAGAAAAACAGACAACGGATAGCAAACCTCCGAGAAAATCGCAAACAAAATTATCAGTAGCATTAAACGTGAATCGTCCATAGAGCATATGATTTGACGTTTGAACTCGCGGCCAAAAATAACATAGAAGTCTTAGTACTCTTTGAGACCACTATAACACAGTTTTCTCAACCCAGACCCACGCTGGTAACAAGTTCTTCTTGATCAAAGTGTTCCCCATAAGACCTCCACGTCAGTGTGGCAAGGCACGCACATCTCTTTTATCACCACTTTCTACCACCGTGAATATTTCTTCGAACTCAACCATACAGGAATACGAGATCCTCCTAGAATGGGCAACTCGAACAGATCTCAAACTCATGAACACGCTAAGATACACCTTCGACAACGGCAAACACAGATCGACGTTAGATTTGACGTTTGCATCAGAATATACACCGAGTAATTAACTGGAAGGTTTACTAAGAGCATGAAACTATCCGACCATCTCTACGCAATTCTCTCCGTCAGCCTAACACCCTCCCAGCGCCTTTCTCCAGAAAACGGCAACGTGTTCTTAGGTTGAATTACTCGCCCACAGAAGGCCTTAAAAGAAAAGTACCTGACCTCATTAAATGCTTTCCTATTTATAGAAAGACTACAGAGAAGCACGAATAGCCCTTTATAAGGCAATTAAGAATAGTAAAATAAACCACTGGACCGAATTGTGCGAGGAACAAAACCATTAAGCCAATGACACCTAGGCCGCAACCGGTGCTCTTTAAGGGAACTTCAGATCTTATTTCAATCTCTATCCAAGAGATCAAGGATCGCAGCCAAACGCAAACGGCCAAGGAAAGCACCGGGCTTAGATGCGGTCTTCCGGCAAGTACGCCTAGTTATAAGGAACCACCCAAAGGTATTTAAAGCATGATAGAAAAATGCTCATTAGCGAAGACATCTCTAAGCTTTCTAAAATGGGCCTCTACCTACGACGCATCCTAGCGTCGTACCTAAAAGACTGAGCATCTAGCTACGAAGACGTGGGCCAGGCTGTCACCGCCAGGATCTCCCAAGGGTCCGTACTAGGACCAACTCTTTTTTAAGAGGGGACAGTGCTTTCGCGCACGCCCGCTGGTAACAATGACGGGTAGTGTGGGGCTCAACACCGGCGGAGAGTATATGACCCAATCTTGTCTGCGTGTAATACTCACTAAAAACCACCTCCCCAACCCCCTCCCAGCTCGGAATTGTAAAGCAGTACTTCGAACCCAGGACGGGGGATCCTCGTGATTGGGACCAACACAGCGGAATATAATCTACGATGGAGTACTTAGACTCCCACATCTCTCGGGAGTTTATTTCGTCCCGCACGCAAACGATCTGGCACTAGTCGTTATCGCCGAGGATTGGCTCAAAGGAGCAGCCAACCGGTAGATGTCCGAAAGTATGATTTTATGCTAAACCTCGAATTGGCTTTAAAAGGAATGGAAGCACTTCTATCTTACGCCTAGCTTACGCCTGAAAGGGCACCTAGTACTACTTACGCCCATAGTCAAGCCCATAGTCGAAAATATATTGTATACGATCGTGCTCCGTGATCTCAAAAATAGTACAGCCTTAAAATTGCTGCCCACCTCCCACTCGCGCAACTTGTAAGAAGCCTCGGTGGCTGCTTTTAGTAATGCCTACATTTTATGCCGTATATGCAGCTCAGGAGAGGCTGACGATGTAACGCGCTGCTACGAACACTGCACCTTTTGCAATACTGAGCAAGAGCTACTGTCTCGGAACCTAAGACTAGGAAATTCCCTAACATACCAAGCCCTTGTAGAGGCGCTCCTTAAAGATCATGAATTCTGGTCTATGGGAAAAGTTTTGGAAAACCGCCGCACAAACTCAAGCAGCCTAAATAGCAAGCAAAACTGGCCAGGTGATGCAACCTTGAAAAGACAGTGCTGCAAAGGGCAAAGAGGATGTCTCGATGGTAGTGGGTTTGTGAGTCCCACGCTACCGTAGACTTAACAACGATACCTGGCGTACATCATGCATTTTAGCAAATAATCTTTATAAAAATATATATATATATATATATATATATATGGAGAGAGAGAGAGAATTAGAAAACCACGCGCAAGAACATGGTGTTAGGTCATACTTTGGCAAGCAATCAACAGAAACATGGTCCACAAGTTTCAAAACGTCCGATTACTGCCGGTATAAGTTGCTGTCGTCAATTCTATTGTTATTTCTCCACTTAGGCTTCGTCGTCGGCAACCAAGAACAATAGGTAAAAACTGCAACTTGAGAGCACCGTTTTTCAAAATGCACGTTCCGAAATGTTTCTTCTTTTACTACTACTACCACCACCACCTGCTTTTCTCAAGTTAGTTTTTGTTCCTCTTCTCGTTCATATGTTTCCCTGTTTTTCTTTCTCTGCTTCTATATATCTTGCTTTTCTTGCTTTCGGGCAAACGACATTTTCTTCGATACAGTATCCATCCATTCTATGTCGGCGGGCCGACATTTTCGCGATTGCTGCCCTTCGATGCTGGCTCACCAATGACCCAACATCGGCGGCTGGAGAAACGACGTGATTTTCCTCCGGTCGCCAACGCTGTTCTTCGCTTGGGAGACGCATGTAATGCAATGCGAAACAGGTCGTAGCAAACCTATCGGCTTTTTGCCTCCAAACGGCGATGTCGTTAGCGGTGGAGTGCCTGTGATGAGGCCGCTGAACCTAGACTCAGCATTCGAAAGCCGCGATTGTAGCTCTCTCTCTCCCCGTCTGTCAGTAACAGAGAGAGGTAGAGTCAGTAAATGGTCGTGTATAGTGTGTCAGAATCAGGCCCATCACTATCATTATGGGGATTGGGGACTGTTGGGGCCGCACTGGGGTGTTCGAACGCATTCGAATACGATATATATATATAATGCACTAATAGAAGATATCGTTAGAAAAAGATCACTTCACTCGATAAGATTGTTGATGATTTTGTATGCAAAAATTGCAGCTCAAAAATATATAAGCCATTTCAAGTTAAGATGATCGTGCTCTTTAAGTAGGAAGCCGACTTATTCTACAGGTAGCAGACCATAAATCGCGCAAATGACCCTGTTTTCTGAAGAATCTGAAGTGCCACGATGAGGCTGGCGCGGAAAATGTCTACGCGCTGGGGCTCTCCTCCGTTGATTTTCTATCTCGATAGGGTGTCTTTACAAGGCGCTGCGTCCACATCGCCGCACTTGGGTACCCGGGGGCGTCCAGGTCGACTGAAGTCCCATATAGGTGCCACCCCAGACCACACTAAAGTAGCAGGATGAAGATCTATGGAAGACTAAGCCCAGACAAGTAGCCCCTAGAAAAGGCTATTATGAGCAAGTGGGAAATCCAGAGGAGTACAACCAAGGTTTTGATGATATTGATCTTCACCCGCAGGTTCAACTGAGCGTGACATAGGACTGACAAAGCTTCGTTCGCTAGATCAATACTCGGAGAGAACACTTTCCTTGATAGAGAACAATTACACAAGCTTGTAACTATGTGAAAAAAGATAAATCACACATATGAGCAATGACAAAAGTGAGAAGGAAAATGTTGTTTTTTTAATTACCCTACAAGCATAGAAGGTACTCTAGTGGTCGCGCCATTCAGGTCTGCAACTGTCTGGTCGTCATAAGTCATAAAGTTTTGCGCCAGGGTGGAACAGAGACCAGCGGAGTCATATCCTGCCCTCGGATGCAATGAGAGATTCCGGAACATTAGTCCTTCGAAAACAACCGGGTTCTATATTGGCACACTTCCAAAAGCCACCAGTTTTTAGATGTTGGTTGCTCTTATCACAAACATACTTACGGCCAACAAAGTCAACATATTTTTGTCGACGTAGAGCACTCGACTTTGGAGAACAATTTACGAATACGCACAGCGACTGAGGGAGGGCATTGATCATAAATGCGAATGAGTTTGGAGTCAAAGCTTTTAACAACTACATTATGATCAGAGGAGATAGAGCAATCATACTAGTTCATGGTGACCAGCTTATTGGCAAAGTGATTATAATCAAATGTGCGAAAAATTGACTTGGTAATTCCCTTTGCGGCGCATTGCACGGGAACAGCGAAAGCTGGTTTAAGAACTTAATGGCACAACAGAGAGTATTAATAATCAGAGAGGAAAGCAAGGTCCAAAGTATAGAATTTACAGCTAAGGTGTCTTAGATGGCGTTGCCAACAACAGCCCTGAGATTTTCGTCAGGTGGGCTTAACAACTCATCAGACGTATCTAAGAGATTTCCAGCTTCCGAACGATTGTTCGCATAAGCGGACACACGCTAGATGTTGTGCCTGCGCCGCACGCATTGCCAGACCTTCGACCGGAGAAGAAAAAGAACATACCTCAATAGAACCAGAAACAATACCACTACTATTTCTATAAACATGCGAGATAGCGAAACGCTTGTTCCCCTTAATACCATATAGTCGTCACGCCTCGTGGAGCGAAAACACGATTCAGATATGCAGATAAAGTCCGGGTAATGGAGCCTCTCGACGAGTCTAGTAATTGCAGGCGCCTTAATATTGGACGCTGTAACCAGCTCCCTAAGGAGCCGCCGACGAGTAGAGCTACGACAGCTCACGGTCACGCTCCCGACCGAAACTCGTCACTGCGGTCAGACCACGCATAAGTACGACTCGCTCCGGTCGGACGTACAACACCGCCCCGATCCTCAACGTCGCGGTCACCTCGGACGACTCCTTCGAGAGCGTAACGTCGGGCCACGAGACTCCAGAGATGGCGCTCAACTCCGTCGTCGTGCAGGTCCCCCAGGACCCCCCGAAGTTCACGGGGAGGACGTCGTCTTCGAGGGCCGCCCAATGGCTCCGCGACTTCGAGGCTACGGCAACGTTCAACGGCTACAGCGATGACCGTAAACTCGCAGGCGTGCGGTTCGCGCTACAAGACATAGCCGCGGCGTGGTTCGACACAGCAGAGCAGCTGGAAAGAACGGGCCGACCGATACCGCAAAACCATCGACTTCGAGCCCGGAGAACAGGTGCTGCTACACATCCCGGTACGCAGGTGGCTCTCGGATAGCCAAAAACGAACTTCGCCGTACACATCTACAAAGACCGGACCAAACTTCGAATCGAACCGCGCGACGCAAGATGCCAGGACCGAGGAAAAACAAATATACACGTCTCGCGTCAACCTTCGTGCCCCGACCGACGAGACTCTGAAACCAACCACCCAAGTAAGACGCCACCCGGGCGGACCAACAGCCACCGATCATCCACACCAGCGAACTCAAGTTGTATACTTGCCGCTCGCCGAAGGAAACAGCCCGCCTCCCGCGTGGAATCCAATAGTAACACTCTACGTGCAGCTCGGGACGATCTTTCGGAGGGGAGGAGTGAGTTAACAGTCACACCTATTCACACATCCACACAACATAGAACACCACACATTACAAGAGAGTTACACAAAACCACACCAATTTCCAGCCAGTGTTACAGCAACGAGAGAGATCCGCCTTCTCAAAGCTACAACGAGTTATCAGTAATCTGCAGGCGCACGTTATATCACCAGGTGCATTCAGGTCAGGTAGGAAGCCGCCGTGATGTCGCCAACATTCAGAGTGAAGTACTTCCATTCAGGTCGATCCAAATCATACACAAATTCTTATTTTTGTACATATGCGAGAGCAAAACAGTAAATTTCAGTTGCAAAGGGAGTAGCCCTACGGCAAAAAATGCGTGACAATGATTATAGAGACTAGGTCGAACGATATGTTCAAAAATCCATAAGTTGTAGCGGGCTGATGTCTAACCGCGCCATTGCCACGGCTGATATATATATATATATATATATATATAAAATGGTAGCATATAAATAATGATTGTTTTTTGAGGTGGGTGTCTTCCATCTTCAGGGGCCTGAGATGTTCTGCAGCCACTGAAGAAAATGTGGACGTGCACTTTGAGCCGCAGGTTCAACCTGTGAAACACGCACCAAATTTAAAGAACATATTTATTGGGTTTGCAGATTTGAAGTTGAATTAAAAACAAGAGGAAAAAAGTTGACGACTTAGCTCTCATCATCGAAATCTAAAATGGCTTTTAAGTTACCTCTTGAACTTTCTTCTGGAGCGAAACGGTGGTTAGCATAAGTTAGTCAGCTGGCGCCATCGTGTTTTTGAATGAAAGCGGTTCTCTCAAAGTCGTTACAAGATAGTGTCCGTATGCATGTCCGGTCCGATCTGGGGAATCTGAAAAGACTATATTTTTAGTGTTCAACACAGTGAGATTTATTAAATAATCGATGAACGAAAGTTATGCAGGATAAGCACTGGATTTATGTTACTATTGAGTTTATAAGCGCTTGTGATAATGAGAGAGAGAGAAAATACATATAAACACAAGTCGTTCACATAATCTTTACATTACAATACTATTCATTATAAGACTAAAAAAAGCTTATGCTTGAATGAATATTGGAATTCGTCTATTTCATTGTATGATATGTAAATGCTATTGTGGCCCGGATAAATGTCACTTCTACATGCCAAGACTCGTTACTGGTCCGTTTTAGAACGCCGTATACATTGTAGTGTACATGGTTCAATGACCCTTGGAAGACGCCGAGGCGCCATCTCTGTGTATATCCATATACAGGGTATTTATAAATGAATGAGCCACACTTGATTTTTTCAATCAATTTATATTGGTGGATATTTGCGAATATGAATGGGATATTGGTGGATATTGGCAAATAATAATGATGCATATCATTGTATATTGATTGTTTTAAAAGTAGGAGGAAATGTCTTGTTCAGTAGGATCTGTAAATTTACAAATTTACTATGACCGGACAGCACGTCACAAAATATGCTATTGCAAAAAACCAAGCCCAATATACCGGCTTGTTTGAATACGAAGTTCTGCCTTATCTGAGCTATATCCAATCTGGGCTAGCAAAGAAAAATCGTCCTATTAAGAACAGTTTGCAAAATCAAAATCATGTCATGCCTAATTATTTATCTTCTATAGCATTTTATTAAGTATGTTTGTTTTATGCATATAATGAACAAATTTTAAAGTATTAAACGTTGGCAAAATTATTAGGTCTTCAACGTGTTAGTGGATGCATCGCAGACGAAGCAGGATTTCCTCCTCAATACGTCCCTATGTTTAATTTCGTTTTAATGACACAATTTATGAAGTGATGTACGGCTAGCCACATCGGATATCAAACATTTATTTTGCTGTCTCTCCTAAAGCAGACATTTACGGTTCCCGCTCTATTGAATAAAACTTGTATTTTCACGAGTTATACGATTCCGGCAAGTGTGATCAATTCACCCATAAACGCCCTGTATATATATATATATATATATATATATATAAACATATGTTGAAATGTCTAAACATAGATGCGTGTGTGTCAATCTATATATATATATATATATATATAGTGCCGTGTCAAATCTGAATGAAAATAAGATCAATGTGCGCTTAAAAAGCCAATCGTTCCCCGAGCCCTGTTGAAGCGGAGGATGAGGCGGGTGGGGGTGGGGTGGTGTGGGGTGGGAAGGGAGAAAGCAGCCTCGAGCTGACTGGGCTCGGCTCAAAGGGACGCAAACCTTGCCTCTCAGCAGCAGCAGCAGCTTGCTTCCATCTTTTCGCGGCGTTTCAGCCGTGCCCGATCTCATTCGCCTTCTGAAATTAGAGCGCCGGGACCAGCTGTAGCTTATGGCTTTTTAATTAGGCAGAAGCAAGGTATGGGCCGCCTTGCTGGCTCCGTTGCTGTCCTGTGTATCGCTTTCACTTTTCTTCGTCCCAGCTTCGTCCTACCTATTCTGTCAGACGCTGGATGCGCTGTACAACCCAGTTGGCCCACGCCGGTGGGGTGCTTCGTTGTGTTTGAACTCTGTTCAACTCTGTTTCGCTCGACAGCGTAGCTCGTTACTCATAGCATCGCATAGGAAAGTTTTCGTTCGTAACGCCTAACGGCGACGACGACAAATACGATGATGAGCCCGTATCTGTGGCAGCAGTATTCGTTGAATCATAGTCGTGAGTGTGGACGATATTCATACGCTGCTCGAGCTCCCCCGGTATCGGTGTATGAATGCATGTTGGTATATGAACAGATGTATTTTATAAGTAGAAACCTAAATGTACGTATGTGTATACTCACCAAATGTCAGCTTATAGGACATAACTAGGTATAATGACACGATAAAGTGTGAATAAATTGAAATTGAATGCATGTGAACTGATAAGTTGCTATTGCGGCAGTTGTGTTCCGTGCCCAAATCCTACCCAAATCACGGTGTACCGCGAAATCTTCTTCTATTCTATCTCAGTAGTTTATTTGTCTAGTTTGTCTACCCTATCTATTACGTATAGGATAACTTATCATGATCGTCGTCAAGAAAATAGCGTGGTCCTACACGGCGTTGCATGACGTGAGTGTATAGCTTCCTGGGTGCGTTTCACCACTAACCGGAGCCACGTATGCCTGCTTGGAAATAGGTGCTTGTCTAAAAAAGCACTCGACATGTCGCAATCCTTAATAGCCCACCACTAACTCGATGCTGATAAGGTTGTAACGACGAGACAAGCCTAAAAACCTTTAACCGCCAAACAAATACAAGAATATTTAAATTGCGCTTACAGGATTAGCAGTTCATGTTTGTTCACACATAGTTATTTATTGTTCAATCTTCAGCGGGTTTATCATGTGTGTAAGGGTCTCACTTCTTTACTCTGCTGCTTGCCCGCTTTACGGATGGGCCTGTCAAAACCTCTTTATTTCATCAAGCTTTCATGACGTTTCTCTCTCTCTGTCTCTCTAACTCTCTCTCTCTCTCTCTCTGAACATCCAGTGGTAGCCGTCACAGCGAAACTCATCGTCCCCACTGCCGCTATAACAATGCGAACGCTTAAGGGATCGCTTCAAATTCGCATATATAATGTACTTGCACATCAAGCCTAAATCTACTGTTACGCATAATGTTATGCATTTTAGATTCCTTAACCTCAAGTTCATATACTGTCAGCCCCTGCCTAGAAGCGGTTTTCCTCTCCTGTCGTTATCGGGACTCTTTTGGTGGTACTCACGTTTATTGCGGATACTCTTTGTACGTTGTGTTTTTTATTTTGCATTTAGGTCGCTGCTACTTACCTACCTATTACAATTCTCCTATTGTTTATCATACTAGGATTCTATAAACTGCTGCTCTCTACAGGCACTCTAAAAACGGCTACCCCTATAGAAACGGCAGATTATGGATATAATTCTGAAATAACAAATCTGAGTATTAAAGACACCCTGATTTTCCAATCGTTTATTGAATTATTTCCCACATTTTGCTTATTATCTGTAAGAGTTCATGAAAAGTGACACCCTTGTAGGCCACTGCTGCGCCGGATACATTTTTTTGTATCTAGGCTTTTCTGATACCGCAGACCTGGCGATATTTGAACTCAGATTGGTGATTACTGCCTGCTGTTTCTGAGGTGACCCTGTGCTCAACCATTGAAGGCTTCACCGAGCAGTGATGCCTTTGAAGACCACCGAGCATTTAGAAAAACCATTTGTATCTTTAAATTTTATACTGTATGAAATAATTTTTTACTATCAAACTAGCCATTGGGCAAACACAACTGTTGTAAATTTGTCAACGACACAAACCATAATTTGGACTTCTACATTTTAGCTGTGCGCTTTGATATTTTGAGCAGTATGTCGGTGTATAACGACGAGTACGAGTTGCACTATATATATATATATATATATATATATATTACCGTATATATTCTTAGATTTACTTATATAACTGTTGTTATGTTAACACCCTGGAGTGAACAATTGTATCTGCGTGAACCCGTTGTTATATATATATATATATATATATATATATATATATATATATATATATATATATATATATTTTCATAGCCATGTGCGAGAGTGTTGCTTCTAGCAACACGCAATGCTCTTGCGACTCCAGGTGTTTTCTCCGCTTTAGCTTATATGTTCGCCGACACCAACCCTTAACAATAATGAGGAGGCACCACACACGGGGTTGACTAAGGCACGGAAGCTGCGTCCGATACGCGGCCCTATAAGTGAGTATTGACATCCGGGGTTGACGATACAGAGGTGGAGTCGTTCTTTCCTGAAACGGCTCTATACTAATATGTTTGACCAGCGGTGGCTGACGCAATGCCGCTGTGGAGATGATTGGAAGGAGGAATCTAACCGAGATTGGAACGTGGTCACTAAAATGAGTCCATGGCGTATGGGGATGTCCTTGGAGAGGTAAACTACCTGTTTTAGTTTCGTAGGCAGCACGACAAGCAATTACGGACGACCACAGGTGGCCCTCAAGCGTTGGAGCGTTTGTGGGGGCCTATTATGGCCCAGCATCCAACATTCCAAATTAAGCTGGTGTTGCTAGCGGATGTTAACGAGATGATGAATTTCAGCAATACTCACAGGTCGTCTTTCACGTTTTGTTGATACTTGGAGCAGCACGGATTCTGCCCCGGCAGATCAAAGTACTTATTTTCGATTTGTTTTTGACGAAGTTCCACGAATAAAATCGTATTCAAACTGGCCGTATCAGGGGTGCCCCCCAACCTCGTCGGGGCTCTCTGGTGCGGTGCTGCGGGACAGTCCAATCACCACTCAAGATGAAGTGGCCAGCGCTCCCCTTTCTCATGCACACCGCTGACGTCGCGCAGGGTGACAACCTCAGTCCACTGCTGTGCTCTTTGCTACTGAGTGATCCCCCTCATCGCGTTTAGGTCGCAAGTCGGTACGTGCAAAGATCCTTCTCTATGCTATGATAACCTTGTCTTGTATGGTACCAGTAAATTGCAAGTTCCACAGAGTTGTGCGCGATTGGGAACATTTTCGAGGGGCCTCAGAAGTCGACACGGGTTTTGCTCCTAGGTTAGCTCCCAGTGACACTACAGAGTCTTTTTAATCACGATATGTTTCGGCTCTTTGAGTGCACGGATTGAAATGCCGATTAGATGATTTTGACAAAGTGATAGGCTTAACTAACGTTGACAGGACTTCATAAATATGCCACGCTAATATTTCCGGATTTTGCTGCATAAAAAAGGACTTCCTCCTCGCGCCAAGTAAACGTAACCATTGTGACTGCGAGAAGGAGATGAGGCCAAATATGAGAGAAATTAATTTTGTCGACATTTTTGCCTACAAATATGTATAACGGAGCTTTCACTATAGCCTAAGAACGACAACACGGTGTCCGGATTACAAAATCCAGCAGCTAAAATTAGGTAACAGCTCCTAATGGGCTAACGTGCGGTTGGATGCCGATCTATTCGGGCGTTTAAATTTTCGCACACAATTAGAAGGGCGACATGATAAGGCTATCCTTTGCCAGGGCCACACGGAAATCCCTCACATTGGGAGTTAAGTTCCGATACCCTCTTCTCGCTGAGGCAACCTGCGCCGGTTTCCCGTTTGGGCGAAATAATGGACCAAAGCTGAATCTCAACAAATTTTGTGAATCGTGTTCATTCAGTTAACGCTAAGGTATCGGCGTTTTCCGGTGCCGACGGTAAAGTAACGGTAGAAGTGCAATGCCAATCACATTTGCATGCGATGACTTTTAATGTTGTAATTGTCGGCGGTTCCCCTGCTCTAAGAAGCGCTGCGACGGAAGCGCAGTAGGCCTTGATGTATCGTCTCCGAGAACATCTGTACTCATCGATGTTCTCCATCAGTACGGCCTCTGGATGTGTAGTGACCCACAAACTACCACCTTCTTTGTGGACTCGCGTAAATCAACGCCCAACAGCGCGCAAGCTCGTCCCGGGACGTCGACAATTGACATATTTGCGACTTCATTGTCGAAAGATAATGTGGTATTCAAAGCGTATGAATGTCTGACGGTTACAGGTCTAAAGAAACACGTGCCCGTCTCTATTGATGTTTCGTTGACTACGCCAGCTACAACTTCTAGCAGGCAAGGCGTCTCTAGGAAAATCAATATTAAGTTGCTCCTAAAGAGCCTCGCAAAGTGGGATCCTCAATCCATTGAGTCCAAGCCGCTATCTTATGTCGTTGACTTCGTTTCAACGGTAGTGATGGAGTCAGCCAGCAAATCGCAGAATTTTAAACGGAAATCGGCAGCATGGTTTGATCGGGAATGTTATAAACTTCACCAACATTTGCTAAGTCTGCTATCAACATCGAGGACAGATCTGTGAACTCGGAACGCTTACTTAGACTTGCGCAAAAAATATCGGTCTCTTATGCCAGCAAAAAGGAAGATTTCTTCATAAAACAGAAACAACGGTTAGTGATGGAAGCACAGGAACGACCCTACCTCGCCGCTCAGAGAGCGCGAGTGTGCCGCAGTTGCACAATCCCTGGAGACGTAATTCGTGAACATTTCGAGGGCATGTTTGCCTCTACCAATACAGTGCCCTGGGAAATCCCAGTTGCAGCTGAACCTGACGAGGAATTTGAGAAGGCTCTAGTAGCATCTCTAGAAGCTACAGCGAGGTTCTAGAGGCTATTCGCCAAGCTAAAAGGAATAAAGCTTTCGGTCCTTCCTTTGACCGAAACGAAAACCTCAAAGACACCCCTTATATTTGGCCTATTCTTCTTGCAATATTCAATAGATATTTAGATGAGGGCCATGTCCCGGAAGCATGGCGGGAGTGCATCCTTAAGGCAATCCCAAAAGGAAAGAGTGATCCTACTGATGTCCGATCCTGGAGGGGCATTGCCAAGAAGAGTTGTATTTATAAGATTCTGGCATCGGTGCTCACAAAACGCCTTTCTATATTATTTTATCACCGTAACATATTACCACAATAACAGCATGGATTCCGTCAAGGAAAGTCGATCACTAACAGCATGCACGAAATTATTATCCGAAGTGAAAAGAAGCCTGGAACTTCATTAGTCAAGGGGAAGGTTTCTATATGCCTTATTTGTCGATCTGAAGGCCGCTTTTGACACTGCTCCGCAAAACGTTGTACTCCATAAGCTCGCCAATGCAGGTGTTGGCCCCAAGACACTAATCCTAATCGCCAGCATTCTTCAAGCAAACCCGATAATCCTTGACGATTCGATCTGTGAGCATGAGCCCGCCAGACCACAGGTTATGCTCAAGGTGATAATCTTAGCCCTTTGCTTTTTTCTACCCTTCTTAGCGATCTGCCGCCAATAATTCACAAAGAACACGATACGGTCGGCATCATACTATATGCTGACGATATCCTTATGTACAGTCGTGACAAGTTGGAGTTGCAGCGAAGCATACGCACCCTGGAGGGGTATTGCGAGAACAACAGCCTTAAGATTAACGCCGAGAAAACAAAAGCTATCAAATTTAGACCTGGGAGACCGCTTGCTTGGTTCGAACTCTCGCTTGAAACTCAGTACTGGTGCAGTCGAGTTCGTTAACACCTTCTGTTAATTTGGGGTTAACTTTTCAATGAAGGGCACAACCTTTGGACAACACATCGCCGAACGAACCAGAAAAAGTCTAGTCGCGATGTCTACAATCAAAAAGCCCCAACAATTATCCCTGACCACACTAAAAGCACTTTTTTACCTTAAAGCTGCTTCGGTGGCGGCCTACGGCATCTAGGTCATATGGGAACACCTCAGCCTATCACAGCAGAAAAACTAGATAAGGTTAAGCCTATGTTTTTCAAGCTAGCCATTGGGTTGCCACAAAATGCGAAAAACCGTCTAGTTTATTGTATGACTTCTACTCAACCACTTGTAGAAGATCTAGTAACAGATTCCGTCTCTCAGAAACCGCTGCTCTTATTCAGTTTAGAGAAAACTGTATGAAGAAAGGTCGAGCAGTTCCCGGAAGCTTCTTTAATTCGCCAGCAATGGTCACACAGAACTGGCAGAGACCACTTCAACCCAACCGACATCTCGTGACCCGCTATTCACGTCACGGGTTTCACCATAAACTCTGCCATCGAAGAGGCTTCCACGATCCTGCTGTCAGCTGTTTGTGCCGTTTATGTAATTAGCCGTGCCCTATCTACCATCTCGATACCTGTCAGAGAGCTATTTCTCTTACGCAGTTAGCTCGATGATATTTTATTACTTATTTATATCCATGTGTTTTATTACAATGATCTTTATATATACATACCATACATATGTTGCAATAAATAAATGATGATGAAGCGCAATAGGGTATTGCAACTCCTCATGGAACCGTGAAAACATTCTGCAAAAACACACCAGCACCATCTCTACAAAAACAAAGGACGTCATAAAGCACGGTAGAAGACCTTGGCCCAGAAGAGGAGGCACCTCATTAACTTTCCTCAAAGGGAAATCACCGGCAGTGTTACTGGCCTACAGACATCCAGGTACAGAGGCTCTTATTTTCGCCTCTCACCGCGACCAATGAGCAGATTCACAGTAAATCTCATTTGTCTGTAGCTGACGGCCAACGTGATTTGGGGAGAAGTCTCAATATATTGGAACTCGACCTTCATTGAGGAGCCTACCTAGATTCAGGTATCGATCAATTCTTCTATGAACGTTGACTTTCGTTAAGAACAGTATCGTTTCTCATTTCTTAACGATATTATGAAACTGAACAAAATAGGTAGCGGCTAACATTTGGTGCCTCGTATCTCGTATTTACGGGCAGTAACAAAAATTAATACTGATGTAGTTACTAACTACAGAGGAACACCATCAGGCAATGAGCCATTTTAGCAGCAAGACGAGCTAGTTTCCGGAGATAAATTGAGTGCCGCATGCACTAAACGTGCTTTTATTTCGTTAAGAGTTATTCATTTTTGTGACAGCTCTTTTTGCTTTTATTGGTAGGCCCTGGCTTTGATTAGTGGCTCAATTCCAAGCCACTCACGTAACATTTTACATGAATTAAGCATGCTGTATGAAGTTAAGTAATGTTCCCTATGCTCATGAGTTCATGCTCCTTGCGCCCGCGTGCCGTCATCTGTTAACCGCCAGGACTCGCAATGCATGCACGCCTGTCTGGCCTGTTGGTCTCACGCATTGCTTCTTAAACTGCTTCCGCTCTGGAGGTCGATGTGAAGACGCTCTATCAGAAGGGCCGCCGTGTTCGACGCTCACCCGTCTCGGTTGGGTCAGGCGGCGCTCAGCTGTGTCGAGAAGCTGTGAGGTTAGTGGACCTGGCTCCCTTGGGTCTAAAACGCAAGAGGGCAAAAGCGGTATTTGCGCGCAAGGATCGCAAAGTTGCGCACAGTGGATAGCTCGGCCTCCCCTCCGGCGGCGTGTTCTTGGTTGGACAACACAGTGCCCTACTACAGAGGGTGTCATAGCCACTTACGTATGGGGTTTTTGCCTTCCTTAGCTTAACTAAAGTATGCAGAAAGGGAGAAACATTTGACATTCCCTGTCAGGTGCCTTCTGACATGTACCTGCACTACACCCGCCCGGTAAATTAAGTGGAGTTTCACCGTTGCCCGATAGACGTTACAGAAAGCATGTTACAACCGCTGCCATCGGAGCTTTTCTTGGGCTTACTTCGCGATCGACGATAGCATATACATATAAAGACGTCGAGCGAAGAACGTAGCAGCTAAAGTCAAACAGCTCGAGACAACGTACCTATCGTTTGTAGCATTGGCCGCCACCACCGCCGGGCCAACTGCAACAGTCAGCATAAGCGATCTCTAGCTGTCTGCAAACACCCCATTGCATCACGGTGCTAAAACGTTTGTAGGAAACGTTTCCTCTGCGGAGGCGTATCATCGATAACTGTCGTGACGCCTATAATCATGCTACGCCGGGGGCGGGGGGGTGACGACGACGACGCGACGCGACCCCCACTGGGGTGAAGACGGTCTGGGGCATGCCGAAATTGAGCAGTCTGATTACATGATGAACGAACCGAGTTGCTGAAAACCATTAGCAAATCGGACGCATGAACGAACGAAGCGAAGTCGGACGGATAGGTAGACACACAGACAGACTGGTCGGTTGGTCGGTCGGGCGAGAGAGCGGGATAATGATATACCGTCTACATACTCCGCCACAGACTAATAAACTAATCCGAGGTGCAGTGCCTGCTCCGAGCTTCATTAGCCCCCTTGCGGCCACGTTCGCGCGATGATGAAACCGCATGGAGCGCACAGAACGAATGGCATTCTAAACACACACACACACACGAAAATACAATGCGGTCGGCCAGCCGCGGCCTCACTGCCTTGCACCTCATTACCACCTGCCAGCAGACCTAGACGGCGAAGAGAGGTGGATCTTTCAATGAATGTCAACTACGGTGTCAACAACTACTACTACCACCACCAGACAGACAGACAGCGACATCGGGACTTAATAAATCCGGATTCGATTTTATATCAACAACTACTTGCTGAGCTTGCCGATCATCAGGCGGCACGCGGCAGTGGCGCATTTTTTGCTTGAATGTACCCTGTCTAGCGCGAGGAGGTGTTGGTGTAAAGGTGGATGGGGGGGGGGTTGATGAGAATCACAATGTTAATGACAATGATACGTGGTTATGTAATAAGCAATATTATCATGTGTCGAAGGTTGATTAAACCACATTATGAGGTACGTTGATCCGCTAGGGTTCGATGTCCAGGTACCCCCTACAATTATTGTCGAAATCACCGGTGAGATCGATGAATATAACAAATAGAACAAAAATAACGCTAGGTACTGCCGGAATCTGTTCGTGTCGTTTTTTTTGTGCTCCGCTAGCGGGCAAACACAACCGGTAGCTTTTTCTGCAAAATACCGTCAACAATTGTTGAAAATTACTGTTTGTTCTTCTCAGTCTTTATGTAGTTTGCTACGTGCCAGAAGAGTTCACGCATAAACTTACCTCTCGGATGCGAAGTAAACTATATGTGCTTTTAACAACGCTTAAGGTTTGATCCGACCAAAAAAATTCCATAGAGCTTTTGATTTTGCGTCCACATATTTGTCAATCAAGAATAACGCCTCGAAGACTTCACTTGTTATAAGAGTATTTGTACCTCCTTATAAGACAATCCTTAGACAGACATGGAACTAATAGCAAGATTATATAAATAGCGCATAACTATCTCAGTTAAGTCTGATCTTAATATTACTACCGCTACTTATATAATTCCTCTTCTCAAAATAGTCACGTAAAAATAAATCTAACGTAAGTTTTTCAAAATAAGTTTTTAGAGCGTCTTAGTGTTTATCATTAAGTTATATGGCTAGTTGTTTACGATGTTAGGCAAGCTAATCACAGAAGATATGCTTGCCAGGACGTCAAATCTGAAGATATACCGATAAATACATTTTGGCCATGAATATATATATATATATATATATATATATTCATGGCCAAATATATATATATATATATATATATATATATATATTCTGTTACCAGACTTTCTATCTACCCGCGCCCGTGGCACTAGCTACCTTATTAACTGCCATGCCACAAAAAGCAAGAAAATGATTAGTCGGATCGAGAGCCGAACCTCAGGGTCCAGCCATAGACAGGGACTGGCCGCAAAAGCTGCTCTGTTCGATCTAAGCGCACTGAGCACGCAGTGTTGACACAAAGCGTCGTGGATGTGATTAGGATTAGCGCGGAGTGGGATTGGGAGGGCGGTGGGGCATTGGCATTACAGACTCGAACCGCCAAAGCCCTCCTACTACCTCCGATAATGTTTCCTACATATACATTTCGCCGCATTATTGTTCATTGGTAGCGCCACAGTAGCGGCAAAAGTACCACGCACAGCTGCCACGCTCAACTCCCTTGACCATGACGCCTAGAAGAAAAATCGCTTTGTAAAAACGTCGTTTAGAAAAAAAAATGAATGCTGGGGAAACACTGCACACCTCGACGATAACGTCTTTTTGACGAGCAACGCGGACGACTGTCAACACAACGTCGAACATTTTCAACGACGGGCAAACCAAGCAAAAGTTAGGCGAGGGGAGGGAGAAACAAAGACATTGAGACGGGCTAAGATACAGACAAAAACGGGTAGACATAGATAGATAAACATGGCTAGACAGATGGATTAAAAACGGGAGGGTACAGAAAATAACAGGATATAACTACTATTACTACTACTAGAATATAATTTTTAAGGAGTTTTGTTTAATTCTAGACAATTTTTCGTCTCCTACGGACTTGGAATTTATTCTGATATCTTCAAGGCAACGAGGGCCAGACATGTTGATATACTTAGAGGTTTCCCAACAGCCCTTGTGGCAGCATGGCCGCTGACTCTCAGCGGTACGGTTTATCTCCTATTCTCAATGAACATTGCTCAAAGAAAATTCGATCAACAACAGGGATTGAACCTGGCGACACCCCGGTAGATGACAACCATGGCTAGCGCACTAGTCCCCTAGTCCAGGTCGCCACACTAATATTTGTATCAGCCGTAGTCAACTGTAGAAACACAAGAAGCGAAACAGAGCCCTGAAAGGAGAGAATATTTAGCACAGCCAAGAGAGATCAGCCCGTGATTGATTGGTCAGTCCCAGGAAGAAAACAAAAAGAGGGTTGTCTTCTCTATCTCTATCACGAACAAGAAGACGACTGAAACAACAGAGGGATTGGGACAAGAACTACAAGTCCAGTGTGTATCTGTCGTTTTCGTTTTTCCTCTCTCTATCGGAATCTTCTCAAAAGGGCCAGGAAGGTAGAGGGCGCGGAACCGAGAGGCTCCACCAAGCCGAGAGAGGTTCGCCTGCGACCGTCTATGAACTCATCGCGCCGGGTGCGCCGCAGAGTCACGTGACGGATAAGCCTCCTCAAGCAACACGGTCAAACCTCCCTTCCCAGCGCGCGCAGCTCCTGCCGACGCCGCCGACCGACCATGAGGACACATCAATCGATCAATGTGTGTATGCGCTGCTTGACCACCTTGATTGAGCAATCCATCATCAGGCAATTCGCCAGTTAGTCAGCTAATCAATGATCCGTTGTATACAGCCATTTGTAGTCAATCGCAGGACTACTCTATTAATTCAAATGTAATTCAAAAATCATTGAATTCGTCCATCAGGCTGTACAGGACAGGACAGGACCCTTATCCGTGGCATGCAGCGAGCCCCACTGTTGCACATTTGTATGTATGGAGTCCGTCTCACGAACCAATGATAAAGCAGTCCCTTGGACGTTGAGTATTGGCTGAGGGTCAGCCCCCGAAAAGTTTCTGTTGGGTGCAGCGGCGCCACTTGCTATGGCTCCGAATCTTTGCTGGGTCATGATCTCGTGGCACGAGCGATTGGCTCAGCCGTCCAGCTCCCAGTTCGTCCGATATTGCACTCGCCACAATATTTACATATGCATTCGTCAATTCCATAACAATTTCTTCTTAAGCACATAAGGTGGTGGTAGCCATGCCATGTTGTTCGGCAAATTATAGATCTATTTTACTGTGATGACAGTTTGCATTTATTGCTGCAAAAAGCAGGAGCCTCGACATAGAGACCCATTACAAATGCCATGTTGCGGGTTTCTCTAAATTCTCTGTAGACTTCTAAGATTTGTGTACTGAACGGTATCTTGTCCAGTACTAAATCCTCTACTAGTGTGCCTTCGTGGCATAGTTCTAGTGCGAGCGTGGCCGATGCGTTCTTTGGCAAGCCTAAAGTGCGCTTTATGAAATAAGATTTTATTATGTCTATGTTTTTAAAGTCGGATATTGTGAAATAAGGGGCAATAGCGGGAAGGCAGTATTTTACTATAAAGACAATTTTTTTTCTAAATAAATTTAGCGAGAACCTACATTTTTTAGACAAAAGGGAAATTACTTTTAGGCATGATGTGCAGTACTACACGCCGGCTGGTAGCTCGATAACTACCAAAGGTTTTGTATTACCTGCTACCTACATGCAACCTCTATCGTACCACGCTAGAACATCCTAAACAGGTTCCTACATAGAGACTGCATGCGTTCAGTGGTGTGTTCGTTAGCATGTCACTTATTGTCTGCCTAGTTAGAATGACGCGCTTGCTAAATAAAACAAGCTCAAATTTCTCGAATTAGATACCAAATACGTCTGTATTTAAAATAGAGGCGTACGAACAAATTTACAGAGTGTATTATAAATACTTACTCTCGCTCATCACCTTGAATGAGCGGAATTAATTGCAACGGATTATAATGTTAGCCAGGGTTTACCCAAGCTAATCTAAGTTGCCACAATTGTCATAAAATCGAGTTTCTTCTGTTTTGCTGAAAGTTATCTTGATGTAAGTAATTTAAAAATGTAGAAAGATTGTAATGGTTTAGCCGAAATATATACTGTTTTCCAAATTATACGGCTGCGTTACGCATAACCATAGCGGAGCATTTCCGGACTGTTACTTTAATTAGTATTTGATCTCTAGTTGGCCGCGAAGCTAAGCAAATATCAAAATGAGGAAGTTTCGCACAGCTTCAGAATTATTATATATTATTATCAAAATTATAATTGTCATGCCCGGTGTCGAGGTGCATTCGCCTGCGCCTTGCGACCGCAGAAAACACATAGGTGCGCGGGTTCGGGCCCCATCGTTGCACATTTACATTTATGGGGGTTTCGGCACTCTATGAAGCAATGCAAAAAGCAGTCTCGTGGACGTTAATTCTTGGCTGAGGGTCAGTCCCGAAAGAAAAAGGTTCAGAATTATGTAAATATCAACATTCATATAAATTAAATATCATTGTTATAATAATTAATATTACATGGTGATCATGCAGTATGAGCATGCATTAAAACTACTAACAGGAATGCGAGCTACACGGTGCTTGCCGTAAGACGTGCTTGAAAGCATCGTACGCTAAAAAGCCATAATAAACACTATTAACACGAATATCCGGCGGCGGGCTTCTTAGTTTGGGCAAAGTTGGCGCTCAAGCGTACAAGAAGTCGAACAGCCCGGGCTGAATTCGAGCCCACACAGCTCATCGGGTGTCAGATGCGTCGGGAGCCGTTTGATGCCGTGATGCCGTCGGGGGCTGCACGGCACTGTTTAGACGGGAGACTGCAACGGACCTCGGGAGAGGGAGAGAGAGACGGGAAAGGGAAAGGTTTAAGCAGCGAGTGGAACTTGAGCAGAGCAAACTTCAGCCGAATAAATCGCCCTTGCCAAGCGAGGTAAGTAGCCAAAGTTTTGATATGGTCTGGAGTTGCTGGCAATGACGAGGATAAATAAACATCGATCGATCTAGCGAGCCAGCGACCGAGCGATATGCATGTATGTATGTATGTATACACGCTCGCATATATGCATGCATCAGCCGCCATTCGTGTACTCCCTTCATTCATGGCTGAAGCTTGACTGAGTCAACGGAACGTGAAGCACGTTCTTTGGCGGGCGGGGGTGCCCATCCCCACCACCCCACGGGGGTGCCCCCTTTGAAGCGGGCACGCTGTAAACAACCGAACGACTCGTGAAGCTCGCTGACAACAACATTAACGCCGCCACCGCCGACGAAGCTCTAAACAGACAGACGACGATAATAGGGGTGATGATGGAACGCCTCACGTCGGCGTCATCATCTGCCGCCTCAAATGAAGTCCTCCCCGCCAAACACCGACAAACAGAGCCGCATACACGACCCTGCTGACGGTCGTGAGTAGTCACCTCAACACTGCTGTTCTTGTTGGTATTGTTGCTGTTGTTTTCTCTGTTGTTGTTGTTGTTGCTGTTGTTTTTTCTGTTGTTGTTGTTGCTGTTGTTTTCTCTGTTGTTGTTGTTGCTGCTGTCTTGACCGTGCTGTGGCCGTTGTTCTGGAGACGGAGCGCATACATCCGGCCCGTCAAACGGGACCCTCACACCTGCACTCTATGGGCGAGTCAACAACGCAGGCGATGATCGACGGGGTCATCTGTTTTGAAGTTCCGGCACTGCAGCGCAAGAAAGGCTTTCCAGAAACACTTCCGGCCGACGTGTCGTCGAGGTGTTATTACACGAAGTAAAAAGCGCTAAAAAATACGCTCGGGACATCGTCATGAACAGGTGTCGCTGCACCTCAAAAGAAACATGTATGCCTATGTAGAGAAAATCTGTGATTACATTTATGTACTTATATATATATATATATATATATATATATATATATATGCGTGATCGTCTTAAAGTTCCCACTTGCACGCTCTAAAGGATAAGTAGAATTGCTTGGAGCGCAGTAGATCAAGAATTGAGTGGCTCTATTTAGAGTGAGTTTCTAAGATAGCATGCACTCAGCCACTACTAAGAGCTGAGCCAATCAGCTTGTCTGAGTTGTATCGTGGGTTAGCTGTGGGGTCCTGAATACCGACAACCGGAGAGTGTCTTAATAGTCTATGCAAGAATTACTCTTAAATCAAATTCCACTAAAATTAGTTTTTGTAACAGGGTCTTACCAAGTAGAGCCACATGCCGCAATTATCTTGTCTCGCACTTACAACTATGTTGTTAGCGTTCTAGAAAGAAACTATACACTATTGTTAACAGAAGTTTTAACAAGAATTTAGCCGTACCATACTTGAGCTATGAAATTAACGCTTTCGGTGGCACACAGTCCTTTTTGATAACTCCAAATTGCTCAAAATGATGCCATGCCGAGCTAAGTTTAGGGGTTACTAGCGATAGAAGCATGCGTGACATTTATGACAGGTTTAAGCTTTTATAAGAAATATTAGAGATATATACATGTACGAACTTGATATGATATATTTGAAAAACTTTAGAAGCCGATTCCCTATCTGCAAGCCGTTATTATTATTATTATTATTATTATTATTATTATTATTATTATTATTAAATAATGCAACAAAAAACATAGATTCTTCAGAAATATAAATTTGGTGAATGTCTCTACAGAGACGTGTGTCGTTTAATGTTAATAAACTGTTGAACAGTAAGCGAAGCCTGACCAAAACTAATTACGGATGTAAGACAAATGTGTCTCTTTTTATTACGAATTTTGTCCCGGCAAGTTGTCTATATACTTCCTTGTTAGGAAACCTTCTTTTAATTAGGTATGCTTCAAGTAAATTACTAACGATAACAATAAAAGAATACCAAGCTTAAACCACACAACTTGCTTTAATGCAATTTATTCACAATAGGTTTATTCACAGAGCTGTTAACCTACAAAATGAAGCTACGTTGAGAAGTTAGCAATACGATCCAGGTACACGGCAGGCAAAGTAAATTAATTACTCGTCTTAATTAAGCAACCCTTATGAATTATACCAAACATAACAAAACTGGACTAATCTCATTTTTTTGCCAGGACGGTGCACGTAGAGGAGGCTAATTAGGCGGTATATTTATAGACAATGTTGAGAGCCCCGTTCTTGCCATTAAGCAGGCTCAGCAATCATCAAGGACACATGGTTAGTGTAATTAGCGTTTTTCTCTCATTTTGGCTACGGTGTACTTTCCAGTTACAGGGGCCCACCTTACTTATCTAATAAGGTGATGTCTTCACTACTGCTTCTTTTGCTGCTTGGTAAGCAGCTCTACGACCGCATTTAGCCCGAACACGATACACGCATGTAGATTTACCCTTTAGAGTTAACGGTATTGATACGCGCAGAGAGTACGTATTTATTCGTGCCCGTTCGTCGGCGAGCAGATACTTTCACTATCTACCCGAAGCGGACAGCACGCCGAGTATTTTCCATCGTCCAAGTCAGCTGGGAGTTGTTAAGTTAGGGGACAGATGTTTGCGCTTACAACTATGATGTTTGGGAATCGTGCATTTTGTTAGCGTTGCGTAGATCGTGTTTGGTTTTGCGGTAGATCTGGCCGCCGGAGGCATCTATATGCGAACGCCTACGCTTTCTTCATCATTGCTCAGCAATCGGCAGGTCGCCGAAGGTTATGACGTCAATTCCCCACTTCAAGTGTGCGTCTAAGGCCAGTCAGTTTAGAAGGGAACCACGAAGAGGTAGAGACAAAGAGAAAGCGAGAGAGAGAGAGACAGTCTTGTCCATCGCGCGTCATCCTTAGACGAGAGCGTCTTGGAATTGAACAGATCTAGCATGTCCTGCCGTCCTTGAAAATCTAGCTTCGGTAACTGAGGCTGTAAGTAGACTTTGTCGGAGTCGCCCAAGGCGCTGCGCGCATTGTGGTAGAAGGATGACCTAGGAGGTGGAACACACAAGACTATGTTGCCGCTCTAAACGCCCCTGAGATAAACGAGTAACCTATATATTTAGATAAACATGTCAAGCAAATAATACATCAATCAAGTCATAAAGCCTAGTTGCGGTGATCTTTAAACCAGCGTACAAATCCCAAGCACTGTAATAGTCTATTTAATAGCGCATCTCTGTGCTTCGTTGGCCGACGAAGATGGCGGCAGGTTTTTTTTTATAAAGTATTTTTAAACCAAATCTGCACATTTTTACACATATGGTTTTGAAAGAATATAAAATCGCTCAGGAATAGATGAGCTTAGATCTATAGTGGCAGTATGCAGGCATTGCTTTGTTGTGTTTCACAAGGTTCTGCAGTGCAACGAAAGAGTGTGCAAGTATTAAAGCATTAGGTCACTACTATATTAGAGAGCATGCTAACGTATTTTCCACGGTAGCAAACGGCCCAGGACGGTAATTTGTATTCGAGTCATATCAGTATGCATTCTAAGACATGTGCTGCTAATCTCTGCGTGGAGAGTCTGAAGTCGGCTTTCGGCGGTGAGCCAACGCGTAAAGGTTACTTGAGATGTGGCTTTGTTTAAGCAAGTCGTTACCACCAAAACCTATTGAAGTCCTAGGCTACGTACAACTTTAATTGGTAATCGAACATCCGTCCTTGGCTTGACTGATAGCGACGCTCGTTAGCCTAGTAAACAACTGTCTTTTTTTGAAGAGATCCTACGCTCTCGGCTAATGCTAATTGCCATCTTGATCAGCTTTCGCGGTGATGTTCTGACCATTATATCAATACTATTACTAGCAACACTTGGACAACAGTTGGGATTTTAAAAAGGAAGCATACGGTCACCAAAGACACTCAATAATAATTTTACTACCGCTCCGTCGGCGAGATTAATCTGACCTTATGACTGACCTAATTCTATGGCATCAAGACACTCATATTTCATTAATAGTCGATACTTGCACTATAGTGATATGCACATTTGCAACGTATCCCGATTATAAAACTGTGCAATCGTAACCTAATCGAAATATATTTTATGTTTTGCTCTTCACAGTGGCGTGAGTAACCACTAAGCGCGACAAAAATGGGCCATTTTGACTAGCACTCGTTATCGTAACGGAGGAAAAATATACGGAGGCAGGATTAGCTGCATCGCTAATGAATGTCCCAGGACGAAATTCTACAAAACTCTGTGGCCCTAGGTCAACCTTGCAATCGCGACCACGATCATTAGACGGCGAGAAGCCTCAAAGGCTGTATGACGCCGCTGTCTTCCAGGTCGGCGAGTCGAATATCATATTCAAGCTCTTCGCCTGTCTCGTGAGTATTAAGTTAATCCTACTTGCCTCGTGAATGCTATAATCGTCTTAGAACTTATAATAAGAAGAGGCAGAGTTTATATATACGCGAATATGCGCCATTGCTAGACGCTCGCTTTGTATGCACCTTGATATATTTTAGTGAGATGAACCTTAGAAGGCGACGTACGGGCAAATAAAGCTCTGCTGATAACGACAAGGCTGCTAAGTCGAAGCCAAGAGGGTCAAGGCCATCGTGTGCCGACTAAGTAGCCCCTAGCCGTGTGGGAGGCAGCCGGGCCCTCATTGTCTCGACGCACCCTCACAGGACGGATGACAAAATGGCATCCCCCTATCCAAACGCAGGTAGACATGCGGGATGATAGTCAGGGTTGGAGCTGATTGAAGGAGAACGGCAGAGACGCCTCTCCCACGGCTTCGAAGTAATGCCAAGGTAGTACCGAGCCTGAGGGGAGGGAAGAAATCCGGGTTTAGTGTGTTTGTGAGTCTGTCCGGCTGTCCGTTGCAATGTCGCTGATGAACCGCACGGGAATTTTCAGGGCGGTCGTGGGCAGTCAATCTTTGGCCACTGGCTTGAATTCCAGTTGGAGTAGTCCCATCATTGATTTTTCCGCTATTTTAAGGGTATTTTAACGGCATGAGCGTTCGTAGGTTCATTCAGTTAGTAGGACCGTCTGCGACACCTGGTGCATCTGCATTGCGCCCTGTGGTACATTTGTCTGGTCTCCGCGTACTTCGTCTACTACTACTTAAACTGCTACCTAAATATTGCATTATTTAGCCTTCATCTTATTTAGCACTGGCCTCAGTTCAATTCTTCTAGACGACTGCCATATTTTAGCGCTCACCTATCTGGATCCTAGAAATGATGTAGTTGTGATCGTCGAGGCTCTCTACTTTCTCCACAAAGTTCTCTTCTTCGACTTCTTCAGTACGGGTGCGATGACAAATAATGCTTGAGTGGTACTACATCGCACTAGCGGCCATGTTGTAGCACGCAATGCAGTGCACGGCTTTGCACCATGTTCTCTGTACAACTGAAGGGTACCATGAGCCGACCGATGAATGTATCTGTAACAGGTGTGGGAGGGCTTGTGGTAGATATCATGCGGGAGAGTGCTCCAAAGTTGAATCACTGGCCAGGCTGGCTCAGTGACCGTTTTTTTAAGTATCATATTTGACTATATACTTAACAAAGGTGATTAATATGTGAATGATGATTGCGAAAAAAAGGAGCCCGGCGGTGCGTCGTCTTGGCGAACAAGCAACTGCCATTCGACCCTTTGCAGCAATTTGGTCTGGCAGGAGCGGCCATGTTAGATAGCACACACCGACAACAGGCATCCCGGTATGGTAGGAAAGTGAGCGGCAAGAAGATCTGCGACTTTTCGTTGCTTAAGGTGCGCAATAGGCTGCTACGGCCTTATACCCTCTCCAACGATCTTTCGGACGAGTCTTAACAACAAACTTCAGTTCAACAAAACACCACTTTGCATTTCCTACCGTTGCCCTGTGAAGACTTCCGATATTTAGAGAGATTTATAATAATCGTTTATCAGTCTCAGAGCGGGTTTTGTTAACTTCTATGAGACCTTGTCGCATTTCTTGCGCATATTTTGCAGCTCTTCATTCTAGGCGCATTGATTCACTTGGCGGTGCTGTGTCGTGTTTTGAAAGTGGCGGTGCTGTGTCGTGTTTCCCGCAATGATAAACACGACACCTACGCATAATTCAGACACGGGCGACAGCCTTTTCTGCAAAATTACCTGAATAGTTGTAATTGTTTGAATTTAAGTAATAATGGACATTTCAAGCTCAATGAAGAGTTATTGAACTTAAATAAATTTGCCGTCCGGAGAAGACGGTCCCATAAAAAAAAATATATACACCGCAAGTACGAATATCTAGATGTTAGATCTAGCATCGGGACGCATGCAAGCAAGATTTGCATGTCTTGATCGTTGGTAGAGAAGCGCTCATCCTCTTAAATTGGGATGGAGTCATGGATGAATGCAGATACTCACACAAACAATAATATGTAAGCCCTCCGGCAGAGCGAGTGCCCCGTCAGGTCCGTCCATACATGGAAGCCGCGATTTAGAAACGGATATAACAATCGTTCCTAATTGATTTGTGGTTGCGTAGCTCATCGCTTCCATCACGCACTTAAATGTCACGCGAGCATGAAAGAAGAACACTCTAACATATGGTTAGGTACCTGTGGTACCTTTTCTATTGTTGTGTACGTGTATTTCCCGAAAGGCGATTCTCGTGCGTCTGTGCAACAACAGAAACAATATAAATAACCATTCTCATAGTTATTTGTTAAGCTGCCTTGTTTCATCGCCGGTCCTTTCTTGGTAATGATCACTTCCCAATTTTTTGCTTGACCGTGTAACAAGCAGATTCCATTACTTGATACTCTAATTAGCTTTGCTGCGGCCACTGTCTTCTGATGCAGCACGCATGATTTCGTAGATTTTCGTTGGGAGATAGTAGTGTAAAAGTGTATTTTATTCAATTGTTAAACATATTAGTATTTACTTTTAGACCAAAGTCGAATTCGTTACCTATTCCCCCAATATTTAGATTTATTTTCAATTAAAAGATACCATCTTAAATCAAGAAGAAATTCGTCCTAAAGAAGATTGAACTTGTTTTCGTTTTACTTACTACTGTTTACGCTTTTCTTTATTTTTCGGATTAGGCGACAAAGCGTTATCGGAGCGCATTTATGCACTTTCGAAGTCCCAAAGCAGCACGTCAAAGCAGAGGCCGCTTTGACATGCAGAAAATGCCAACATTTCGCCTTCTTCACACGTATGCATTCATGCATGCATATATGCAGTTGCCGCTGCTCGTAATATCAAGAGCCATAAGTCCATGTCTAGTCCAATCAGCCAGTAGAGGCCAAGCCACCGCCAAAACGCCCGCAGAAACTACAGCCACTGGCTCGTTCGTTCGTTCGTTTTCTCTCATTGCCTGCTCTTGGCGTGATCTACGCTCTTCCGTAGTACCGTCGCTAACCTGCTGACTTGGCGGAATATGCAAACAGACGCCGGAGCAGCGGGGAAAAAGTTCACACAAATCGAGAGTTTAGACTAGGCACTCTGTTGAAGTAAATCTCCTGGCTCGACGTTGTCTTTCAGCAGCTTTTCAACTTGTCACAGGCAGCCTTCGTCCGGCCGCTACAGAGAAGAACAGATCGCGGGCAGATCCCGGTCGGGGAAGGCCAGACGGAAAACGGGGGAGCTCTCTCGAACGCAGCGGTGACAACAATGAGACGAGGGGGATTTGTTAGCAATCAGCGGCGTCAAGCGGCAGGCCGGTCAGGGGCACCGGAAGAAAGGGAAACAGATCGTGAAAAGAACCAAGCCTTAACCCTCCGACCCCCCCCCCCTTCCAAAGCCCCACAGAGAGGTTTCCGCACTTCAGAGGAAAAGAGGCCGAGATCTTGTCAACCACTGCTGCCGTCAGAGTATGTCGGACAGACTCGACGCACGCTCGAGCTCGGAGCTGGTCTGTTAGGTTACTGGTCGGATATCTGGCAGCCAAGCAGGCGTTTTTTAGATGACCGAACAGCACCTCCTCCCTCGGCCCTCTTGGATCGGGGCGGTCGTTGATCACACAGTTGAGCTGCCGTAGTTCCTGGTTTCCGGGTTCTCGTTCATTGTCGCTCAACCGGCTGGCGAGTGTCGATTGGGAACGGCGTACACCTTGTCGACAGTGGCGGCGGCAGCGACGACGACGGTGAAGACGACAACGGCTGAAGCAGGCAGAAACGCACCTTTTTGGCCACACGATACTGCTCTAGGCTTTTTCCAACGATCGCTGTGGGTGAGCAATTTACCGCAGATACCCACTCCCAGCCCGCCGCAACCCATTTCACCAAGCGCCTCACATACTCAGACCACGCTCGCCTCTTACAGTAGTACACACACACACACACGCAGATAGACGTCTTAATGTAACACAAGCGGTGGGCTTTGAGAGTTGAGCAGCCAGTTCGGTCCCACTCCTACATCCATGATGTAGGCGTTTGACCGTCTCGGCGATAGAGGGTAGACATTTTTGCACACTTTGCACTGAGATATATCAGAGAGCTGAATTATCAGAGTGTGATACCTTGGCAACTGCATTAACGGGCGGTCAACAACAACAACGATGACAACAACAACAATAACAACAAAACAACAACGACATCGATATAACAAGGGGGTGCCAGAGACGAGACAACTTTAAAAACAGCGACAACTCCTTGCTTCAGTAAGATTTTTTACCTTTCTATAATATATATATATATATATATATACCTCTAGGCACCGAAGAAACCTATAGTTCAAGTCTCCAGTTCCATTATGCTTATATAATAATATATATATGCTTTTATATATTCTTTTGTGTACCTATACAATCACAACAGACACAGTGCCCATTCGCCTTTATAAATATATATTGTTCTTCCAAAATTTACATTTTGCTCCCCTGTCTAGGTGTACTCGCTGTTTAAATACAGAAAGCGTACAAAGACGCGTTCCTGAGACGCCTACGGATTAGGTGCCCCTGAAGCGTGTTAGGTGATGTTGTCTAGAATTAAATTTTTTTTTAAGGAGGTTGTTTGTAATTCTAGGCTATCCTCCGCCCCATACGGGCTTGGAACTTAACCTGAGGTATATCTTCAATGCACCGAGGGCCGGACATGTTAAGATATCTAAGGTTTCCCTGACAGTCCTTGTGGCAGCATGGCCGCTGACACTCAGCGGTATGGTTAATAATCTATTCTCAATGAGCATCAAAGAAAATGTGATCAACAACAGGGATCGAACCGGGGACCGGTAGATGACAACCATGACTAGCGCACTAGTCCCCTAGACCACGCCGTCATGATAGGTGATGTTGTGCCTAATATTAACTCACTTTTCATGCAAGGCAACATATCTGCTCTACGTCAACTAGACAAATGTGAATTGCTATGACACTCTTTTGATGCGCGCTCTAATTACCTAAGGAGCCAGCGATCAATCACTCCAAAGCCGTAGCCCGTGATGAATCCGTAAACGGACTGTTTGCTTGGCGGGTTAGTTACGTTCAGATTAGTTACGTTCTAATTTCTGCAGTACGTATACTGAAAACAATAAATGTCTGACCATGATAATTGTACCACACACTTTTTGTCTTAAAGTAAAGGGGATTTTAAGTCATGTTATATTTTTGTTTTAACAAACTTGCATTTTACCTAAAACTGGCACGTGGAACATTGACTCCCGAAGGTTTATTTATTTTGCATTGTGTCGGAGTTTAAAATGTACTGGCCCTGACTTACGCAACTGAGCTTTACACAAATCTACCATACTGACGTTGTTCAGCGTATAAGCTCAAACATGAATGTATCTCACACATATCGATTTAGCTTTATCGTTTTACTGGTTATCAGTTTGGGCGGATCTCCCCTTCCGTACCACTAGGTGACCACAAAATAATAAAAAGCACTGTTGTCCCCTAGGTTTTCTAAGCCCTATGAGATCGTTAAAGTGCAGAATATGGTCTCGTCTCACTTGTGCCGCATTAGGTTAACGAATTGGTTTCAAAATGTCAAGTGTTTTTACAGTTTTATATATATATATATATATTGGGTCTACAAAAAAGTTTTTTCGGTTTTTTTAATGATTCTCTACGGACAAAACCGAAAAAAACTTTTTTGTAGCCCTATATATATATATATATATATATATATACCTTTAATATGCCAAGCCTCGACCTTGCTGACGATCTCGCGTTACCACATCGTATCAAAACGCACACTGTTTATTCGATTATGCAGTCCAGAAGAAATCTAGAGCTCAACAAAGCTTCTCAATCGCGGAGCGGCCGCTAGCACGCCGATCCGGCCGTAACCGCGTTCGCAGGTAGACCTTGGTCGCCGAAGACATTTGTCGTACGTAAGTGCGTGTGGATGGTGGCAAGTTACAAACGAGGTATTATGCCTTCGGCCCCGCTCCTCATCATAGGGCCTTCTGCTCGGCCGGCCAGATAAGCTCGGCAAATCCCTGACAACAACCGCGGAACACCGCTGACTAATAGCCTAGCTTAGGAGCTTGTCACCCACCGGGGACCCATTATTATGGCTGCCCTGCTCCGCGGCGCTGGCTTCTTGTCTTTCTGCGTCGTCCTTCCGTCGGTGCTCGACTCCTCCGTCTGTTCGCCGCCCGTTGAGTTCTATGAACCTTCGTCCGCGAATTCTCATCATGTCTCACTGAGCTCTAACGCATCTGCTTAGGGCGTTTTTGCTTAGGGTGCCTTTGTGCGCCGCGACAAACCCGTCCCCATTGACCTAACTCTACCGAGCCAGCCTGTGGCGACGTCTCGTTGGAGCTCGTTGGATTGATGCTCAATCAGCTTTAGCGGCCAGCTGCAGCACGTTTGACGTTCATACAGATTGCAGACGAAATGACTCGCTGAACTTGCTACAGCCGAGAACGCCGGTAGTTACCGCGGCGTGTTCCGCGTCGCGCGCGTGTCCATCATACGCATCCATCACAGCCGACGTTCATACAGCGGGGCACCAACGACTTCGCACGAAACGCAATGCCGTCTAGGCCGTTCACGTTCGAAAGAACGGCCGGTAACACAATTTTGAGACGTGCTCGAATTAACAAAAACCTCTGATTGTGAACGATCTCCCTCCTCGGAGGACCTGTCGCGTACTAGGACATAGTCTGACCAGTCACGTCGAATAATTATGGTAATTTATGATGCTGAATTCAAAATTAGGTGTTCTAGATTTTGTGTAGCTCGGTTTCAGTTGCGATTTCTCTAGCTCAACTATACTGTTGGAACGGAGACGCATTTTTTTTAGGATGAACTTACCTAGCCCTTTTTAATGAACTACTAAAGCGTAGTACAGACGTTTCCCTTATTTAAGGTGGATTGTTTCATATTGTACTGCAAACTGAATTGTCACAGATAGCCTCCCTCAATGCAAAGTCACATACACAAAAATCTTGCAGTGTTTTGCAGAGCGCTTGCAAAAGTCCTGCGCCTTGATTTGGAGGCGAATTTCTGCGAACATGACCTTATTATTAATCTACTTCTGTGGCAGGATACAATGCTAGGACACCAATCGGAAACTACTGTAGGCTATTCTAAATCTTAGACAGTTTTCGCTACGGAGGACTGTATCGGTACGACTCTTTAGCTGCACCAAGCTAAAACACCATCGCAAGGATCTTAACAGTCAAAGTAAAAAAAGGTAAGAATATATCGTAGATGTGTCAGTTTAATCGAGGCTCTGATGGGACATCAAACATAAACCTAAAAAAATCCGTTATGTCAACGAGTGCTTTTTTCATACGCCTTTACACGCTGTTGTTATTGCTGCTGTTAACCCTTGCAGCAGCTTAAGCCAATAACCTACGTGTATACAAGCACGTTGAGATGCCAGGACCGGCGCTTATGCGAGGTGGGCATCTATAGGAGGTCTTCCTCAACCTTTACCTTTGTGGGAAGAACAACGCATTTTCCCACGCCGAGCACGTTTGTACTAAATGCGTCGAAACAAGGCTATCGCCAGAGGTCGACTTGATTACCTCTGAGCGGCTCCTTTCGTATTGCCTATTGTCCTATTTTCATTGCCCACCACTCGCTGGTTCAGCCGCGTCCAGTGTCTAGCGTTTATGCTCCCTCTATGACCCTTTGCTGGCGTTTCTTGTTACTCTATATGTATATCGTCTGGTCTGCTTTCATATGCTTCCCTTGGGATTTATACGTCTCTCGTCTCTGCACCACTATCTTAAATTCCTATTCCTTCGCCCTCTCCGCGCCCTGGATTCATGTTTCCGTTTCTCCTATTGGCTTTCATGCATCCTATATGTACGCACAAGTATAGAGGGTACGGGAAACGCCAGTAGACGGTGTGTATATATATATATATATAAGCTTGCTACGCATAAAAACGAACGTTCCATTATACCATACGAAAAAATGGCAGAGAAGCAAAACTTTTGACACAGCTCTCAAAAAGAAATATAATTGAAGCTAGAAAAGATAAGCATGGTGTAGTCATAGACAAATGAAAAAAAAACGCAGTTATAGAATGTGGAATGCTTAAAAAGGCAGATTATATATATATATATATATATATATATGAGATTGTCAATCCACTGTCATGAGATCAATTGTCTACTCCAAAGTGCTAACATAGCGAAGTTATATAAATAAAATAAGTCATATCCATCATAATGAAAATAATAATCTGGTCTGTTTAAATTATTGATCGTATCAGTGTTGTTAGCATTGCTTCATATGAAGTAGATACTAGTAGAGACCCACTAATTAATTATTCGCTCTTCTACGGATTTCTCTATTATATTTCTAAGGGCCACAATACGACAAATTTGACTGTAAATTATGCAGCTCTTTTTTTCTAAAATGCAAACGTTACCATCTCTCTAACATAGACAACAGAAAAAAAGACAAGGCTAAGATATTCCAAGCGTTCGCTACGAAGTAATAATGGTAATAAATAACGTTGATGGTGATAATAACGACGCTTTCAACACGATGGTGGGCCCTCATGTAACGTTGGCTTTCGAGGGCCTGTATGAGAACGGCTGAGGCATTTTTGGAGTGCCTTACCTAGGTGGTGCATGGCCTTAACGAAACCCGCATCGTGGCAGTTGAAGCAATTTTTTCCCTCTTCTCTGAACTGAAGCCACCGAACGCCCGTTGATAGGAGAGGATATACGCTGGCGTGCGTATGACGTACCCGAAGATGTGTAGTCTCTGGGAAAGTCGGTGACCGAGGAGGTAAGGATAGAGAAAGCCAGTGGGAGAGAGATCGAGGAAGCCAGTGGGAGAGAGATCGAGGAACGCCGTGGACGTTTACGAGTCGCCACGGGAAGAAGGGCTTAGCACACCCCCCGATTCCCTCGACGACGGCGGCGGTCGCCGTCACTGAATGTTCTCGTGGCGGCAACGGCGGTGCCAGCGGAATGAGGAAGGAGGAGCAAGGAAGGCCACCTTACTACACTAAGCACGTGTCGCTTAGCAAATTATTCACTAATCACCAGCATTCCTATTAGATGGATGTGCCGGGCAGGTAGACCTCCCGCTGCGCCGCTGGCCAGCCCGTCTGTGTCTGCAGGTCTTTAGGGAGTTCTCCATTCTCCTTCTTAATCTAGTTGTGTTCCAGCTAGTGTTACCCCCGCCCCCCTCCTCTTGCCGTTTTCGTTCGAGGTGGTGGTTTTCATCGTTCCGTCGTCACCGTCAGCATCGTCATCATCGTCGTCGTCGTCGTCGTAGTTCATAGTCGTCTTTTTTGAGCTGCAAGCTAGGGAGATGAACACCGTTGAACGAGGTGTCTTGCCCCGTTGCAGACGGCGCCTGCAAGAGTTGTTTGCCACGCCGTTCTTCTGCCATCGGCTGGCCGCAAACAGCAGTCGGCATGGTTGTAGTCGTCCCCAGCGTCTCCACTTATACAGATTCTACTTTCCCTAGCCGTCAGCTATTCCTGCTATACGTCCGCGGTCCCCCCGATCACCAGCGCTCGCCTGGGCCTGGCAATACTGCGTTTAGCACAGGACAGATAGCTCTCGTGTCGTGGGAATGGTCAATTAGCAGGTAAATAAGTAAAGCTATACAGATAAAACAATGTAAAACAACAAAGAACAACAATCTAGATATTTGCACACATTTGCGCGGTAGCAATCAAGACAAGCTTAACGCTAGAACGACCCGCATGGATTGGATCCTTTGCTCCTGTCCCTCACGTAATAAAAAAAACATACCAGGAATCATCTCCGCTAAACTGCTGTAGTAATACATTTTTTTATTTATTCAAGCTGTCCTCAAGGTATACAAGCTGCATTACCAAGCTAAACACTAGCTAGAAGCACTCCTTGCGTCAGCTGTACTAACCGTGCGAAGCCTCTTCGAGACATCACTTGCAACAACCCTAACATATATATATATATATATATATATATATATATTTATGTACAGTGCTTGTACTAAATTTTAAAACTGGCAAGTTGATTTCAAGCTGATTCAGCGTAGAGGTAGAAGCCTTAATCTTTAGAAGCATAACCAAGCGATCATGGGTACATCATGGCGCTGACGTCTATCCTGAATAGGGCTAAAGAAAAGTTAATATAACTGAACTACACCTACAGCGACATCGCACCTGGAGTACCATGGTTCGCTTTTCGAAAACCTAAAAAACCACCTTGACAGCAAAAAAAGGAGTAGGTTGGACCATATGTCGGATTGGCCAGATCACTGAGTTAAAATTTTGCCTCAATTGACTGAAAACTAGATTCCTCACACAAAACTGCCTCTAGCTGATATTAGAGAGCGGAGGATGCTACATAAAGCACAACGCAGAGCGTGCAAAGTTAATAAATATGTGAAAACGAAGATCTAATTCTAAAAAACTGTGTTGGCCAATAAACCAAAGAGATTACAGCCAGTAAGTCAAGGAGTAAACAGTTTAATAGGTGCAGAGCTTAAAGGAGAACACGAATAAAAAACAAAGCATTGCATAGCATATGACTGATGTAGTTAAGCATATATCAGCTATATGTCACCAAATAGTGACCAAAAAAGCTTCCTGGTCGTTCCTCTAGGCGCGCTTTGAGAAAGTATTGATCACGCGACACAGTGCAGATCGCCGAACGTTTTTATTTAGACGATTTTTACCGTTGATGAATTTTTAATGTAACGTAACTGGGAGAGTTAACGTATCATGACTAGAGGTACTACTTCGCGGACTGACATGCAGAGATCTCTCAGGCAGGGGAGTGCCAAAAGGGAACACCCAGCTTGGAGAGGGAAATGACACAATTAAGTCGCAGAATGAATCGCACAATGAAGACGTGCGCCCGACGAACGCCCTCAAGAAGCTGAACAGAGCGATACTGGGAAGCTCGGTCAATAAGAGCTGCAAAGATCCCCTGAATCCCGACTATCTCCGCGCTAGGGCCGCATTCGTGATAGTGCTCTGATTTTTCACCCGGCAGAAGTCCAAGAACTGGTAGAGCACGGAGATAGCGGATATCAGACGGTTGAGCAACATAGGTGAAAAGGATATGCAACATTTCATGGATACGGCACGCTAAAGCGCAACTATGATGGTGACTATCGAAATGTTTGTACCACCTTGTGGAGTCTGATTGAACGGTGTAAGTCAGCAAAATTACACGTAGCTCATCCAAGAACTGCACGAAGAGCCACAGCAATGGGATCACTGAGTAAATTCGAACAAATTTAGATACTTGCTGGGTTGTCAAGAACTCGTCGATAAAATCTGCCGTCACATTATGCGGTTGGTCGATGAAAATCAACGGAGTTTTTCCGGTCGCCGTGATCTCGACCCAAACCATGGTTGCGGCCCCACCTTGTATCAGCCAATCAATTTGCTTTGAAAAGGTTTGAAGTCTTTACAAAGCGCGGTCTGCCGGTCAGGCGACGACCGCTAAGGTTCCCTAACTTACGAACTCTATCAGCAGTTTGTTTCACAGTGTTCTGATTCATTTCAAGCACCTTTGCAATCTCCGCAGTCGGAAGGCGCGGTTCCAGCTCCCGAATTATAACTACCCTGCACACACTAACTTTAATCTTTTGCCGGGACTCACAAATTCGAACTCCAAATGTAATCAAAATTACTTCTCGGGTGTTAGTTTGCCGTGGTGGTTACCTGCCCGTAGACGAGAGCGAGCCGTCTGGCACTCCTTCCATCCAACAAGCGTGCTCTCTCTCATGGTCTCTTTTCTATAATATATATATATATATATATATATATATATATAATATATAGAAGATGCAAGGAGGTGAAGAAAACGAGGTTCAGTCATTTTTAAGGAGCCGAAAATAGAGAAAACAACGATTCTACATAGAGTAATAATATAATAGATAAGAACCAAATCATATATTCTGAAGTGGTGAAAATGTTTCGAACTACTTATAGTAATCAAACAGTATTTCGAAACGCTGTGCACCACCTACGTAAAGAGACCAGATAAGATCCTCGTTTAAGAAGGCCGTCGACGTCAATAACCGAAAATAACGTTACAAAAGTTTGTGATATCGTACTCAACAATCGCCGACAATGAGGGTGATAGCTAAGGATATAGAGGTATCTTATGGGTCAGTTGTAACAGCCTTGACCAATATTTTATGCGTCAGAAGGCTGGCAGCAAAGTTCTGTCCGAAAATGTTGAATTTCTCAACAATAAACGCACGGGAAGAGACCGAGTGAATGTTCAGGCAGTACCAAACAACCTCTGAATTGCTTCTGAGAGCGAGTAAAGAGGCGAGTCATGGGCATATGGTTTATAGCACCGAGACCAAAGCCCAATTATCCAGTGGCACTTGCTTAGGGCACGCTAAGAGTCGATCTGAAGAAATTCAGACAGAGGCAGATTTGCAACATCGAGATTCCTTCAGTTGTCTCGACATAGATGTCTTTAGCATTTTTTGCTTTGTGCGCAACGGTAAACGTACTAGTTCTCCCCATGACTGAACGGGACCACTGTTACTGATTCGGATAATTGAGCAATATTCTATGTCCGCAACTCCTTTTATCGGATCTGACTTTGTTTTGTCCCACGGATGAAACTATCATAAGGACATGTTTGAACTACACAGGAAAAAAAAATCGGAGCAACTAACTCGATTCTAAAGACACGTTTAAAAACGTTTCCAAAAATTGAAAGAATTTGGCACAAGTGCACCGTAACGGGCGGGAGCTACTTTTAAGGGAAACAAAAACGCTGAAGGATTAAACACATATTTGTATATATATACATATATATCGCACCCAAAAACCTCGTTCACATAAGACGTGGTTTGTTATGGCTCATTATGTTTTACGACTTAAAGCGGGGGTTATGAAACTCCAGCGTGTCTCAAATAGTTTTAAATCACAATTATATTAAAAGACACTCACATTAATTGTGAATATAAATCCATTCAAGGATGACTGCTTATTGCTGGTATCAGGGCCTGAACTCTGTAAGGGACGTTCAAAAAAGCATTTGATATGGGTTCTTATCCGCTGCTTAGACCTCTACTTGAGCGTATTAGACGAGAAAAATGCCCATTCAGTGCTTGGAAAAATTGATGCAGGCTGAATGACAGCATCATGCAGCCCTTACTTGATAAGTTAGGCATTTAGCCACTTTCTCAGACTAGTCACTGGTGATATTACCTGGATACTTTTTAATTCGCTGTCGCACTCCAATAGATGTTGGCCATCCGGTGGAACGGGTCGAGCACGAATGAAAACGAGGTGACAGGAGAAACTTAAGACGAACGAAGGACCCAAACCCAAGTGGCCAGCGTAAAAGCATCCTTACCCACATGGCTTAATAAACGCAGCACGTATTCAAGGGACGCAGGTATTCAAGTTATTGCAGTTAACACCCATTTGTTTATATGGCTCCGTGCGACTGTTTTGCCTTTCCTACTGTGGCAAAAGAAACTGGGTTGCAGGAAAAGCTCCGCTTTGTGGCACTGGGGATCCCAATTTTTTTCAGAATATATTTACAAACGTAAAGGAAACGTGATCTAGACGTCTGCTTCGATGCGTTGATCTCATACCTCACAAGGTGCACCAACATTTGTGAAAATGATGTGAAAGTATAACCTTATATATATATATATATATATATATATCTTGTAATCAGCTTATCTTCTGATAGCAGTTTGACTCAAACTAGTAGAATTATCTTCCCTAGATGGCTGAGTTTAGGGACGCCCAGCGCACAAGGCAAGTTAATCTTGCCCTGGCCATGGCGGAGAGCATATGCACAAAGCGCTTGTTTAGAAAGTTCCCCTATTCCCAGATACATTTCATGCTCAAGTATCGACACCCTAAGTAATCCTAATTCGGCGTAACTCTCCTGTAGATCGCTATGGCGATTTATTCCTCAAGAAAATACCGAAACGCGGCAATGTCCGACTAATTCAGCGGACATGGTACTGTTCAGACGTCACTACACCCCCCACTATCAAAGAGGCTCTATTCGCCAAGTCTGGCCAAGTCTAGTTTACCAGATAATAACATGTTTTATATTTAATATATAATAATATCTATCCTGATGTGGTTCGTTCTTAGGTTATTCGCTATCACAAGGTTCAGCGTGTTGCCATCTTCGTTGCTGTCGTGGTCTCGGTTATACAAGGCGTTTGCGCTACACATAGCGTGCCGTTGAAAGCCAACATTGACTCCCCGACGTCTATTTTCAACTCAAACGAGGCTACATTTCAAACAGGATTATTCACCAATCTCCATTTACGAGACATTATTCACCAATCTCCATCTCGAGGTTGGACAGACAGAGGCACACGTCGTAAGGTTCGGCAGCGATATTCGGTTCGAGCTGCGCTGCCCGAGCAAGAGTATATATCGATATTACGGTCGGTATGATCAAAATCAGCGACGGCGCCATTTCCAACATGAGCTCTCGGTTGGAGCTCGGGCTGGCGGCGTATCGAAACGACAATTTCGTTCGATGAGGCAAGCGGAGAACGACCGACGACCAGGGCGGAGTCGTTGTGCACTCGGCATACCCTTCACCCACATTCTGTTGGGGGTTTTCTGGAGGGAGGGGGGCGCGCACCATCGAGCTCCTGCGACAGCTCCTCACTCAGCCCGTTAGTGCCCGCTGTGGCATTTCCCTAGCCTCCTCTTCCCCCCAACTAACAAACGAGGATGAGCAGGTACGCTTTTCTCGGGAGACCGAGGCAGAGAAAGCAAATGTGTATATATATATATATATATATATATATATATATAATATATATACATATATGTAAGAGAGAAAGTGAGGGGGTGGCACGTTCACTAAGGAAAGTGACCATTATCGGTTGTCGCAGTAACTGGAGATCGGGAAGTTCTTTCAACAAAAAGTTTCACCCACCTCAATTGAGTTCTTCGAAATTGATTGCCTGAAGCCAAACCATGTATGACAGTCTAGTCAAAAGAGAGAGAGAGAGAGTTCAAGAAAAGAAACGAGAAGGAGAAGGTAACGAAAGCAGCTATAGAAGTAAAGGGTAGTAAATGGCCTTTTTTGTCCGGCCCGTGTACATAAAGAAATCTCACTCTTCTGGCGGCTGCTGCTGCGTTTGGGGGCAGTCGCCACCATTACAACCCCCACCACAACCCCCGCCACCGCCGCCATCACCTCCACCACCACCACCAACGCCGCCTCATTAGCGATAAGAATATCACCTCGGTGTTTTTGCGTTCACCGCGCAAGTCACGTGGTCTCGCGCGTTCTGTGGGCGCTGCTTCGGAGCAACCGAGCTAGCTACTCCCTACTACCATCCACCCACGTAAGGGTTCTCACCACCAAAATGCGTTCATTGCCCTAGGCGCCACAATCTAAGTACGATCTCTGAACAGTAAGTAACAGCGCTTTACAATGAACTGACGCGATCTTATTCGCCTAAGATAAATGCACCGGTCACGCTGTCGAGCGAGGCTATTGACGCTCGCAGCGCTGCGCCCCCAGTGCTCAACGATGGCAACAAAGGCAGACTTCTCGGCGTATGACGAGCGAGAGAGATGGAGAGAGAGAAACAAGAGTATCGTCTAGTTTAGACCGTTGGGTTAGCATAGCGGATGGCGAAGAGCGCGGTAATCCTCTGTTGCCGATTTGCATATAGCTCGCCCTTTACGGCACTTTCCCTGTTGGCACTTGGCACTCTCTCTTCTGATGCTGGAGCGCGTTTAGAGTGACGTCACCCTCAATGCTCTCTTCGCGTGCCCCCAAGGCCTCGGCGTGCTGTGGGGTACAAATCGAGCAGAGCAGCAGAAGCCACCTACAAGCAACTCGTAAACATCTTCGACATAGGAAGGAAGTTGCCAACAACCAAACGCCTGGTGGTTAAACGCCTACCTTAACAGGTCGACAATTGCGGTGCGCATGCCGGATGGTGCAGGATGGGCGCGCACGGATGGTCTGTATGCGACGAGGTGATACGGTGGCGAAAAGGTGGGGTACGATGGGCGTAATGTGTACAAGCAATAACACGAACGCGTTGTCTGTTCCTGGCACCTATGGGGAGGGATAACTAGCGAGGCTTAGCACAGGCAAAACAAAAACAATTGCTAGGCGGCGAGCGGTCAGGCGTATTGCTGATCTCTGCACACGCTGTTCCAATGAAATAGGCATTAAAGGGAGCGTATAAAATGAAGATATATAGCCACCTGATTGATTTGCAATCTATCTCTTGTGAAATAGATTGAACACAGTTTAATAGAATATACGGAGAGGTTGGAAACGTGTCGTTGTTGGACGAGCTAGATAACGGTAGAAGCTCTAGCCTTTCGAATTAAGCTGTCTATTTGGCAGAATGTGTAAATCCAATTTTTGTTGTAAATTATTTTATAAAACTGTATATATATATATATATATATATATATATATATATATATATATATATATATATATATATATATATATATATATATATATAATACAAGACAAGCATATATGGCAGTCTCCGGCCCGAGATTGTGCTTAGGTATGATGACGTGATGTCAATGTAGCTTTGGGAAAGGAAAGTACATATTAACACATGTGTATAAGCAACGCGTCGCTTGGACTGTATTTTCTAGTAATTAACTTAAAAACAAGTCCATATGTGATAGCGATTTAAAGAAGAAAACGAGATGTCACCGGTCGAGCATTAGTTTACCTTACCTATTCAGTACGAATGAACCAAAATGTAGACCATTCCCTTTACGCAACACATGCTGGCGCAAGCCATCAAGCGCAAACTCTTCGAGTACTCGAAATTGCTTCACATTTTGTCAAACCTACACAAGTCGCTGTGCAGTTTGTCTGCTCACTAACGTTACACTTTTCCTTTGACAGCTGAGACGTTTTTCCTACAATCTAACATATATGACCCTACGAGTTAGCTCTGGGCAAAATAGAAATAGAGACAAATATTATATATACACGGTGTGTTCAAAACGTATCGCGACTTTTGAATTTTCGCGGGTTACGTATATTCGAATTTCGATTTTTTGTGGCGTTATGTTCGGTACTCATGTCTCTCACTTATGCCGACAAGCTCGGCCATTTTGAATGTTCACTTAATTGTTGACAGCTGCTTTGCTTGCACGTGTTTTGGATCGTCTTCGATTTTTACCTATTCAAAAAAATGGATCAAAGAACCTGTATCAAATTTTGTGTGAAAAACGAAATTAAGTGCGCGGATGCATTCCGAATGTTGACTGTGGCATACGGAGAAGCTACCTTGGACCGAAGCAACGTTTATCGGTGGTACAAAATGTTCTCAGAAGGCCGAGAAGATGTGAACGACGAAGAGCGTGCCGGACGCCCGAGCACTTCAACAACAGACGAAAAAATTAATGAAGTGGAGAAAATGGTATTGGCCAATCGTCGAATCACCGTTAGAGAAGTTGCTGAGGACCTAAACATATCGATTGGCTCGTGCCATTCGATTTTTATCAATGATTTGGGCATGAGACGGGTCGCCGCGAAATTCGTACCAAAATTGCTCAATTGCGACCAAAAACAGCATCGCATGAACATTGCTAATGAGATGTTGGACTCTGTCCGCGACGACCCAAATTTGCTCCAGAGGGTCATAACTGGTGACGAATCGTGGGTTTATGGTTATGACGTGGAAACCAAAGCTCAATCATCTCAATGGAAGCTGCCGCACGAACCAAGACCGAAAAAAGCGCGCCAAGTTCGGTCGAATGTGAAAGTTTTGCTGACAGTTTTCTTCGATTGCAGGGGCGTGGTGCATCATGAGTTCTTGCCACAGGGTAGAACGGTCAATAAGGAATATTACCTGCAAGTTATGCGCAATTTGCGCGAAGCAATCCGCCAGAAACGCCCGGATTTGTGGAAGAACAAAAATTGGCTTTTGCACCACGATAACGCCCCTGCTCACACATCGTTGCTTGTGCGCGAGTTTTTGGCCAAAAACAACACATTAATGATGCCGCAGCCACCGTATTCCCCAGATCTGGCCCCCTGTGACTTTTTCTTGTTCCCTAAACTGAAGAGGCCCATGAAAGGACGACGTTACGCTACGCTTGACGAGATAAAGACGGCATCGAAGGAGGAGCTGAACAAGATAAAAAAAAAATGGTTTTTTGAAGTGCTTCGAAGATTGGAAAAAACCGTTAGCACAAGTGTATAATATCTCATGGGGATTACTTTGAAGGGGACAAAATAGATATTCATGAATAAATGAATAATTTTTGAAAAAACACAAAAGTCGCGATACGTTTTGAACACCATTGTATATATATATATATATATATATATATATATATATATATATATGTATATATAATATATATATATATATATATATATATTAATTATAACTAACCGATAATTTATACGTATAGTTAGCTATGGTTAAACATGTTGAGATTCTCGCGTGTATAGCACCGACTGAGTACATCCAACGTTTGTCAACGAAGGACGAGTCGGCTTGCGTTGGCGCTATTTTATTTGGGCTCAATTAAAATGGCTAGGATAACACGTCTAGTCTGCTGATCGACCACGTAATCCACGTCAGGTTACGTGGGCGCATAATGACTCTTTCTTTCTGGTCAGTGCAAACTATTCGACCTAGGTGGTAACAATGCCTACGGGAAACGACGACGACGACAACGACAATCATACGAGAGACCGTGCTGCAGATAAACCCGAGAAATAAAAGGGGTTTTACTCGCTTACGTCTGACGAAACAGCAGCATTCTGCTTGCTAGTTTTGCTTCTTATTCGTTTGTCTGTCTGCCTGCCTTCCTGTTTCTGTATAGTTGTGTCGCCCCGAACAACTGAATGCGACCGTGGAGGCGGCATCTCTTCCAACCCCGTTCGTTCGTACCCTGCCGGATGGCCCTAGCGGAGGCGAGAGAGGCGACGACACTAGGCCGCCCCCGCAACTAGCGGGCTGGCACGCAGAACCCCAACCCCCACACCTCCCTGAGGTCTGTTCATCCTCCCGTCAGCCCCTCAGACCTCGTCTTGTTCGCAGCGTCTGTCTGTATGTTCCCTTGTACTCGGCGACTCTCAAGCCGTCGACATCTTCCTTTTCCTCCTTGGTAGATGACAGCGAGCTTTAGCGGGCGCTGTTCTCTGACTGGCTGTCGCCTGACTAGCTGGGTTGCTACTTCTCCTCCCAGCTGGCTGCACCTCCTCATTCGGCCAAGAAGACCTCTCAACTTCTATTGGCGCTAGAGCAGAGGAAAGTTTTGCGCGGAGGCGAATCTTGCTAGCATCGAAGTGAGTAAATTTGATTTATAAAACGAACGAGAAGAACAGGAGTCATAGAACGCAGAGGTAGAAGGCAGGCAGGCAGAGAGAGGGAGAGAGAGATGGTAAGAGAGAGAGAGAGAGGAAAATACGGACTGAGGTAAGGATATCACGGATTGGGCAAGCATGGATAGACGATGCGTTGGGACGCAGGGAGCAGGAGAGAGTGCTGGATAGCTGCTGCCTTGATAGATGGACACACATGGGCGGAAATATTACGAAAGGCGAGACACCTGCAGAGAGGGAAATGGAAAAAGAACGCACATACGCACACCAAAATATGAACATGGACTAGAAAAGTAAACAACGCGAGAAGGGGCAAATATCTCACGACATGGGAAAAAAGCAAATACAAGAGAAATAAAGAGAGTGTGGGGGGTAAGGGTGATAAATAAACGAATGCAGATGGGGGAGATAGGAAGTCGGGACAAGTGGAAAGGCGTTGACGTCGTGTCAGGCGCCTGAACATTGTGTCGAGAGCAAAGCGTAAGCGAGTCTCCGAAGGGGTTCTGCAGTATGAGCAGAAGGCTTGTACGCTATCATCGCGGCTGCCCAACCCGCCCGTCCTCGAAAATCATTATCTTCGCCGTCCTCTTCCGCTGACGTGCTTACTGCAGACTCGTTCGCCCTTCGTGGAGTGCGTGTGTGTAGTGAGCGGTTGACATACTCAGGGCTCAGTCGACGCAGCCAGGCGAGGCACCACGACCCTGTTTTGAGCATAGTGGCAACTTGAGTTTGCACTTCCTAAACGACCCCGTCTCAAACAAAGGTTGATCAACAGCCAAAAAATGCGGACATTGGAAAATGGCGAGGTTGCGGGTCATAGCCAGATACTATCCTTTAAGACTACAGCTTGGTTTTGCAGACATGACATTTTCATAATTGACGGCAGTCCCGATGTAAGCAGCGTATTTAGCAAAATGAACGTTATGAGGACCCTGTGCTCATACTCACGTGTTTTAAGTAGGTAGGAAAACCGGCCTTTTAGGTATGAAAGGGAATAACCGTAGCTTTATTGTTATCAATTTTGACAGTCGCCACACATGTTAATTTAAACAATTGTTAAGAATTGGGTTGACAGTGTGTTGTTTATGCAGTTTGCTTTGTAGGATAGCTTAATTAAAGCAACATCCTACGATACACTGGTTACGATGGATCTAACTCGGCACCAGGTTAGAACCCCCCTTCCCTCACTACGAGAGTTCTGAGGTCGGGGCTGCACAAAAGCGGCGCAGTAAAACTTAGCGCGGTATAAAACCTTTTTGTGATATATATAGTCTCGCAAATAGTTATTATAACCGCCTACAACGGCACCTGTAATTGCTTAATCATTAGAATTGTGTTAAGCAACTCCTTGTAGTTATAGGCCTTGACACAGCACCACATGTAACTCAAGGGCCGCAAAGTCTCGTATCATGGAAGCCATATAAACTTTAACTTCTGCACGAGGTGTGTTCAAAAAGTATCGTATTCCCCAGATCTGGCCCCCTGTGACTTTTTCTTGTTCCCTAAACTGAAGAGGCCCATGAAAGGACGACGTTAGGCTACGCTTGACGAGATAAAGACGGCATCAAAGGAGGAGCTGAACAAGATAAAAAAATGGTTTTTTGAAGTGCTTCGAAGATTGGAAAAACCGTTGGCACAAGTGTATAATATCTCATGGGGATTACTTTGAAGGGGACAAAATAGATATTCATGAATAAATGAATAATTTTTGAAAAAACACAAAAGTCACGATACTTTTTGAACACACCTCGTATCTGGGGAAGCGCACATTGCATTATGTGCGAACGTATATGTGTACTTTCTAGTAGAGTAAAATATAGTCAACCTTGAGGCATTCATCACAACAAGAGGGAAGTAGCCCTGTGTAGCTCACTGTTGGAATAATCTAAACCCGAGAGGTCTATTGTAGGAACTATTGGGCTATATGATGCACACTTGCTCTGACAAAGTGGTCCTAGGAGAGCTACCGCCCCATCAAAAGCACCAATCCCACAAGTTTCAAGCATGTAAGTAGAGAATTCTCGTACGCTATCATATGGGCGCCTAACCAACAGTCTAAAACACCACTAGACTACTACACGCGTTTACCCCAAACAGATTATTTGGCAATTAAGGCTGACGCCTGCCAATTAGCCAAAGTTGTGTACAAGGTAACGACACACGTGCGAAGGACCGGTAGTTTGGGGGAGCTATTTGAGCGCAGAAAAAAGGCGCTCAGTGGGTCTGGGGACTCGCAAGCGACGATATTCTCCTCTAGAGTGTGCAACAAGCCAAATAGCTAGGGCGCTGGGAAATCGTTGGGACATGGCCGCTAAAGCGTACCAAGGAATCATAGGAAGTAGAAAAGGGAAAGTAAAAGGGAAACGAGGCAGAGGCAGTGAGGTATGCCGAGAAAGAGAGAAAAGAGGCAACCTCAGCTAGAGCAGGAGAACTGAGACCCCTTTCGATTAATTTTGTCATCAGGGAGTGACGCATAGCAACAACGACAGCAATGGCAAAAACGGCACCAACCAGACTAATAATTAATTAATCAACTACAACAACACGAATAACACCAGCAGTAGTCAAATTATATCAACGATAAAACAACAACAACAACCGGGAGGGCAGAACCTTTCCTTCAAAGGGTACTGGGCTTGGTAATGAAGTACTATATCATACAAGTTGTCATTTCGTATAAGGTTTTTTTAATTTCAAATTTGACGTTCTACTGAATCTCGAAGACGACGTTTTAATTTCCAGAAGACCTGTCTTCTGGATGTATTGCGGGACGACTAGCACCTGTTTTATAATTTTAGAACTTCATTCGCCTCGCTGAATTAATAAAATATTCTTATCACAGCAAGGCATACAAACGCAGGTTCAAGACGTCCACTTTGGTACAATGAGAGCATAACATAGTTTTGTATAAAACGTGATATCACGTATAACAAGAGCTCACATTATAACGTACTATCGAATGAGATACCCAAGTCTTTGTATTGGGAAACCTGGGCAATTGGTTGATTATTGCACTAGGATTCCGCGTTGTCATGTTTCGATTTTAAAACCGCACATCTATAAACAGAAGTTGTCATCTTACTTAAGGCGCACTAGTCAGATAGTCTATAGTCCTTTAAATATCTGTCGCGTTGTTCTCATTGTGATTCTCCACATGTATTTTGAAATCGCCGGCATCCATTTTATAAACAGAGCGCAAAGTACGCAGCAGAACACAAATGTCAAGTACAAATTTTGTGTACAAAGGCATGGTAAGAAGCAAGTCTAAATAAGACAAAAATTCTCTTCCATTTAGAAAGAACACTTGTCTAATTGACAGGTGTTCTTGGACTAGCACCATACTCGATGGGAATGAGAACAGCCCAACCTTGGCAGCAAATGCTCGGACAGATAGGTACGAATACGATGCGGCACCAGTTTAAAAGGTCGGATCAATCCAAAAACTGTCCATTCTTCCGTGATCAGCCGGATTGAATGCATGGGAAAATTCGAGCTAGATGACATGAAGCGATGCATTCCTGTTCCGCACCTGGCCCAAGCATGAGAAATTTCGAGCAGCAATGTTCAGAGTTGTTTTGTGAATACATATTGATGCAGATCGATTAGAGTCTAAATCGTGCATGTAGTGCACGGCTACAATATGTTGCATTAAAAAACATTGGTATTAGCTCAACAGGACGGCAGTTTCAGAAGATCTTTCAATGATCGCTCAACGAGTTTCGATCTCTCGAGAAACGCGAATCTTGTTTAATAGGGCAAGGCGCGCTGAAAGTCTACTGAAACATTTACGACTAAATATATACAATCTCGAAACACAGAGTAAGCAGTAACGCTTTCTTGTCATCTTTTGTAAGAGGCTATGTGCCAGATAATCTGCTTTATCAAGTTAAATATTTTAATATTAGGCAACGTAACAGTAAAAATAAAGAGAGTCACTTAATATAAAGAAACACTAAAAGCAATAAGAGTAGCAGAGTTACTCAAATCTACATCCGGCAATTAACCGCACAATTGCTGTCAATATGTGAGTAAAATTGTATTGCACAAGTTGGCTCACTATGATATGATCTGCTATACAATCGCTTAAACAGTATGCAACAAATCCATAGTTATTACCAAACTTTTATACTGCTATATATAAGATTTTTATCTAACGGAACATTTGTCTTATAGATAATGCGAGCTTCTGCGAAAAAAAACGCGATGAAAGTTATTAGTTCTTGTATTAGGTGGATAGGAAATTTCGTAGTATCGCCTAGCTATATTTAAGAAATTCTCATGCCTACTACAGCGCCGAAGAGACGGACGTTTTTTTAAATGAACAGAAATATTATTGGATTGCTTTCGAATTGCGTTTGTATCAGGTCGCGTAGCTGTTTACCCCAGCTAATGGTTGTGGTTATTTAACAGTCGGTCTGTTTTAGAGGTTGGCTCAGCTTAACTAATTCGGATTTACTTTTTTCATATTTTCAGAAACCACTTGACAAACTAAGTGTCTGCATGTCTTGATTTCTGGTGAGGACCTAAGCGGATTTTGAGGCTTTAATAGCGGCCTTCTCATACCCGTGAATTTTTGGTTGGTATTGCAGCTGGTTGTTAGGCAGAGCGACGCTTTTCCGCACCTCGTTGTAGGCAAACCTACCCGACAACGGGTGTGCGATACGGTTTCCTGTCTATTGCTCTACAAAAACATTATTGGAGCCTCCGATGAGCCTAAAACTAACAGAAACGTCAGGAACCGGCTTTGTCAGGATTAGCATCTTGTTTTTTACATTTCTCGCAGAGGCCAGCGTTGGTACTGTTCTTGACACATCCATCTTTGGTTGTTATTTCACCAACGCGAAGTAAAGCACCTTAACTGTTCAAGCCCGTTTCTTGAACGAAGTGGTGTGCAGCCAAGGCTGCTCAAAAGTGTTTCACGGGGGTTGTCTAAATCCCGTGCCCCCTAAGAATGCGCATTCTGTTGCACATGGAGTCCGTGACCCCCAACTAAGCTAGGGGATGTTGTGCGGCCGACTAAGTGAACCACAGTGGAACATTGAAACTGTGGTAAGCACACTCGGAACTGCAGAAGCGGGTTGCCAAAATTGAGGCAATCCCGCAGAAACAGTTTGTATTTGCACCCGCACCCCTTACAATTACAGGGGGTTTAAACTCTAAGCTAATTTTAACTTCACGCTAAATAACAAAATTCGCATGGAGAAAAACGACGACGCGGACAATGCGGAAGAACAAGAAAGCACGGCTGGTAGACAGCCGAGAAGGTGGTGATGTCGCCGAGGCAGAGGTGAGAAGGCTCTCTTCTCACTTTTGCCTCGACACCTTTGGTCTGCTGGAGAAACCAAAAAAACAACTGCGCAGGCGCCAAGAGAATATTGCCAAATGAAAACACCGGATGGTAGTACAGTGATTTTGGGAATGCCGAATGCACATGCGTCACTAGCAGCCTGCGTGATTAGTGTGAAATTCCTCCCTATCTACCCAGGCTCGGTAATACTTGGCATTTCTTCCAAGCCATGGGAGAGGCGTCCCTGCCATTTCTTCTTAATTCAGCTATGTCTTCGTCTATCTTTCTGCATATTTACTAATTCCAATTAGATTTATTTCACTCAGATTGAGTATAATATACAGTTCACGATGTTTCTTCATAATACTCTATCTTCCTCACGCTTTCGGCGAGAGAAGTAGTGTAGCGATGTTTTGTTCAGCGCTGTGCATCCCACTGCATGGTACTTGGCACACCTCTGCAGGCAGAACCGGCAGGTGCACAACTCGTACTCCTCGTGAAAGGCTGCGTTTGAACATACCAGGTAGTGATAACCATGCACTATGTACCTGGTGTATACGTGGCGACTGTCACATGCAGGACCAGACCAAAGGTGCACGGCATTGAAAACGTCCAAACCACCGACCTCCCGTCCGGCCTGTTCGACTTTAGCTTCCCATTCAGAAATGAAACATTCGTATGGTACTGTACGCGGCATCTTCAGCCTTAGTCGGATTGTTTCAGTAGCCGGTGGACAACCTGACATGAGATACACAAAGCGGCTCCTTGCTCGAATAGACAAGCAAAGCACTCGCTTCATATATAATGAGAAACACCTCTCAAGCTGGTTAAAATTCGCCAGTGTGAGGTGGTTCCACGCCCTGTCAAGGCCATACATCAGCCCCGGAACAATCTTAAGCATGAAGAGCCTCACTGCTGAGAAAACGGACAGTCTTCGGACAATGCCTACTTCCCCGTAAAGAGAGACAAGTGCCTTCCGTACTGTTTCGTTTATATGCGCTGTGAACGTCGTTCCCGTATAATGAACCCGAAGGCCAAGATACTGGAAAGAGTTAACAAACTCCAATGGTTGGCCGCAGCAACGTATAACGTCTCTGGCAGTCAATCGACCTCCACGCCTGAATTTCATGGCTTTGGTCTTCCTGGTGTTTATCTCAAGTCCCTTCGAGACAAGGAACGCCTCTATCATAGAGGTAATGCGCTTGATGGCACCTAGGTCGCGATGAGCGACCACGATATCATCTGCATACATCACCACCACGGCTTTTTGGTACTCCTGTCGGACGTAACCGACGAGGTCAGCAAGGAGAAGTGTAAACGAGACGCAGCTCAGCGGGTCTCCTTGCGGAGTTCCCACATTTTGCTTAATCTCCAATACACCCTGCTCACCGTCTACCAACAAGGTGTCCTCCTCAAAGAAACTTGCTATTACACTCAGGAGAGAGCCACCCACTCCTGCTCGTTGGAATGCTTCAACCAGCAGATAGCGAGGGGCTTTGTCAAAGGCCTTGACGCAGTCAATAAAGACTGCATACAGATGACCTCTGGGTTGTGCCACAGCTCGCTCGATTTCTGACTGAAGAACGTGGATTGCATCACGGGTGCCTCGGCCTCTCCTAAAACCGAATTGCTCCGGTGGAAGTGCCTCTTCAGCCACGTGCTCAATCCGCCGAATCACCAACTTACAGAAAATCTTTTTCAATGTGCGTTCTGACGCCACTCCACGGTAGAGATTTGGATCCTGATGGTCATCACCATGCCTACCCTTGAACAGAAGAGAAAGCCTGGCGACATGCCAGACCTTAGGCATCCGCCCCCTCTTTATAATTTCATTAAAGAAATCACAAAGAGTTTCTGCCAAGAGAGGGAGCGACTGGATCCAATGCTCATAGCAGACCTGATCGGGCCCTGAGCTCTTTCTCTTCGGGAGTGACCGTAGGACCTGGCACACCTTCTCCACCCCGAAAGGCAGATTCATGTTGTGCTGCTCCAATGTAAGCGGATGCTGTACGATTGGAGATACGGCCGCAACGTCACGATTGAATAAAAGATTAGTTAGGTGGCTCTTTACCTGTCCGTCACTAAGCGGATTCCCCGCCCTACGAGGTCGCACGATGTAAGCTGAGGGCTCTCGTTCTGCTCTTTCAAGCAGCCGTCGTTCCTCCCGCCTCGCTTGTTCCCTTTTATGATCATAGCAGAGTCTTATATAGGCCTTTCTACGCTCAAAATAGTCCCGCCTGGCTTGCAGTGATGATGTTGCTTTGGCTCTTGCTTGGCGCAGGAGTTCGAGCACTTCAACGTGGGCTAGGCAGCAGGCTCGAGAGTACCACGGGCGTGATCTCTTCTGCCATAACCTTTTCCACTTCACTGCACTTTTCATCGTCCTCTCCAGCTGGTCACAGGTTGTATCGATGTCAGGGCTAACCTCAAGACCGCCCACCGCTCTGTCCAAAAGAGATAGATTAATCCGTCTCATTGCAGACCAGCGCGGCGGATTATGTCGGTCTCGCCAAATACCGGGAACATCGACAACGGCAAACACTGGTTGGTGTTTTCGGGCCGCTTCATCGAGAACATCGAAGCTTTCAATTTCACGGCTGACAAGGTTGTGAAACAACAGGTCGATGGTGCTGCTTCCATTGTGACTTAAATATGTATAGTCTTCGCGCGCGTTTGCACAGCTTAGACCAATATTTTTCATTACCTGAAGCAGCACCTCGCCTTTATCATCGTTGGCCCCACAATCGATTCTGGCATTGAAATCACCGCCGACGATAGTTGGCATGGTCAGGTTTAACTCTAAAAGTCCAAAGCTTACCGTCTCAGCAACCTCCGCAGAATCGAATGTGGGTGGGAAATAGAATACAGCGACGTTTACCCTCCCAGAGGAGAGCACCACGCAGTATTCATCTTTCCTGACGCATTGCATCGGTGGTAAGCGTTTATGTAGGTAGACAGATAACCCACCCACAGGTCTTCCCCGAGCTCCCGCAGGTAAGACAGCCAGCTGGTGAAAGCCCCGCATATCATTGATATGCAGTTCGTCCCGCTGAAATGTCTCCGTGAGAAGTGCAATGTCAACCAACTTAAACATGTCATCACGTGCAAGATCCATTGCCCCCTTAAGTCCCTCACAATTCCAGAGAAGCACTCGTAGAGGTATGTTTTCCACTACGCTTGCAGTTCTAGAACTGGTCAGTCACTTACGGGGGCTTGGACCGCCAGGCGCACTAAGGCTCTCCTTAACCATCCTCTCGTAGGGGACGTCCCCAACCCAGCGACGGAACAGGCTTCCCTTTGGCCAGAATTCATTTCTGCAACAGTTTGCGTAATCTTCGTCACGCACCACCACACAGAACACAGCATCACTACCATGTGTATGTAGCTTCCAAACTGCTTTCACAGTTATGCCCTTGCCAGTAAGCCAGGCTTGCAGCCCGATCGCCGATGTCTTCTGCGCCAATCGTGCCACTCTCAAGGCGCAGAT
>QVRM01000353.1:0-125000 GCA_003439945.1 Dermanyssus gallinae
GAGCATATTTTGGCTGTTAATCTTTAAAATGTTCTAGGCTATTTATGAAATCGGAGGTTTTGCCAGACGGCTGGCGATAGAATGCGCCAACCAGAAGAGATTATCCCTCCACCACACCACTCACCTTCACTACTAAACTCTCGCAGAAAAAAGTAGCTGAATTACAAACGTCAGCTTCTCTCGTACTGTAACGTAATAATCACATCAGATATACAAAGCTACTCCACCTCCGCGAGAGCCTGACCTACAGCTGTAGCAACTTTTATAATTGCGCAATGTAAATGAACAAGTTTCGGCTTCCTGAAGCCTTGCTTTTGATACGGCTATCACAGAGGGTTCGCACGGCAGGCTCGCAAGGAACGTTTCGAGGTCATGCCAGTGTGACTTGAGCCCGTTCACATTACAGTGTATTGCCAGAAATGATGAAGTGTCACATGTAAATGAAGTTAGATCTATAGTCCTATTCATACAGGTATGTTGGTATTTGTGGTTCGGCCGGTTCAGCTAATGTCTTCAGAAGAAGAAGTAGTCATCCTCATGGTGCCTCTGCCCTCGAGTGCGATCGCCCTCACCTCCTCAGCCATACGTTTCGCTTCAGCGACTCTTCCTAAATAGAGTTGCATCGCCGAGTCCACATCGTTCAAACGAGATTTGAGCTTCGTAACCTCAGCCTGTACCTGAACAATCGCCCTCGACGCCGCTACATATTCAGAACCCTTCTTCTCAAGGTCGCCAAGCCTGACCGTCAGCGACTGTAGGTCACGAAGTATCCCCTGACCCCACACTGGCACATCGCCGCCAAGAGAACTCTTACCAGCTGCGGCTGGTACTGCAGCTGATGTCGAACTCGCCTTAGTCGGTGCCATAGGAACACCGGCAACGGCCCTTTGTGCCAGGCTCGATGGCGGTTGATGGCGCCTCCGACCTGATATTTCGACATACTCAGTATCGATGCGCCATGAGATAGTCGTGCTCCTGTCTGACGTAGTCTTTGATTCAGATATTTTCGTATTTTTCAGGACTCCAGCTGGTGTCGTCCGTGCTAAGTTGTCTTCTTTATAACAAGAGTTACACTGCCAAAAATGACGCGTCGTCGAGCTTTTCTTTCCTAATACCGGCCGCATTAACTTTCGCACAGTGGCCGTGGTAGGCAGAAGCACAACTGTTGCAAATGACAGGGATAGCACGAACCGCAGCTGAGCTTTTTTTACACACCATTTTATGTGTACCATTTCGACTCACCGGGGTCTCGTTAATAAGCTGGTTTGTGGCTTTGGGTGTCTTGGAGGTGGAGGACATAATACCCTCGGTGGAGGCAGGTATCTATTGCGGTAGAGCGTTTTGCTACTTGGTTGCTTTACGTAATACTAGTACGACCACAAGCCTTGCAGATAGTGCACTTTTTCTTTGTCTGTCTGTGGTGTGTGGCCCTGTTTGAATCGATCGTTGTAGCCAAACGCGTCTCACTGTACTCATAAGTGGTTCTTTTCCACAGAAACTTCTAAAAAAACACTTGCACACTAACACTTGCACTGAGGACAACGTAGCGTCCGTTGCACCGCGGGTCGACGAGTTTTTCAAACTAAAACTTGCGTTTTTCCGGTTTTTTTTTCATGAGCTTCGCTTGCGTACGGCCGCTCAGATAGAAATTAAAACCACCAAAATTATAGATGGACTTGTCGTAGAAATTTCTCCCCAGACTGAAGGATCTAAAACGTCACATTTGTCTTTAGGAGTCACAGTTTGTATACAGTCCCGCCAACTAGCCAGTATATTCCCGATGTCCAGACACCTATTTATTAACTTAGTAACCGCTGGTTGCAGCGGCTCCGTCTATTTGATATGGTCATTTCGATTCATATCTGCCTTGGCGCGTTCCTATTTTTAAAGTGCGAAGTCGTAACCGCCACGTCATTTAAAGTGGATGGTTCGTCGGAATTGAAAATTACGCTTTTTTATTTGAATCAGTTTGTAAGTCTGGCACTTTTTGCTTCGTGGACTTACATACATACGAGCTGGACCTTTGCGGTCTCGGGATGCGGATTTTGAGTAGTGTTGTTAAAATCCGTTTTGTTTACCCGCTCGGTGATCTTACGACTTACGACCCAGTACCTTAGCGACCGTTTTTAGAATGACTCATGTTATTTTAGCAGTCACTTTTTTTCTGTACTGGCCGGCTTTGCTGAGATTAGTATCGGATTGGACGTTGGTTACATTTTCAAGTTCAATGAAACTCGACTCTGTTTTAAAAGTTGCTGTATAAAAACAATTAAGATGACAAAAACAGTTTAATTTTAAATTTGAAAACTAGTTGTTCCGTATATGCGGCCTTCATATCGAGCTCGTAGTTGGCCTTTTCGGCACGCAATCAACCACGCGAGCCAGCCTACTTCGTTTATTAAGACTATCTTCTCACTTAAAAACGTGTAAGTGCGTCGTTACTTCAGGCACACCAGGGGGCGTACCCATTATGTGTGCGCCTTCAGTGACCGACTTGCTGCGCATATGTGTATATGCACGTGACTGTTTATATGCCGCATCTTACACTTGATAACCTAAAAATCCGTTTCCGAAAAAATCTAACGCCGTCAACAAAACGTTACCTATATACTCCTAGCTTATTACATATTAGTGATAATCCCTAAGCGGTAATCGGCACTATCTTTAGCTCTATCTATCATTAGGACAACCATCTTAATGCCGACTCGGCCGGATACTTGTTAATGAGTTAAATTTTGGTAGCACGGTATCACTGAGTTATATTACGAATCGTACTCTCAACTCACTCACAGTACAGAGGCTGTATGCTTTTGGGTGTATTTGCAAGTACTCCTGATTAAAGCTATGTGTTTCATTATTCAGTATCTGCCATCCGATTAAAATGTAAGCCGAACGCCATGCTTTTCTTTAATAGGGTGGCCATGTCAGCCCACTTACTTAGGCCCAGCAACATGGCTATCAACCTAAATATTAAGTACGTTTTACCAATAATGAGACATATTAAGTTTATTTGTGAATGGTTAATTAGGATGTTATTTTTATGAATTGCTGTCAGCCGGATGAAAACAAGCCAAGTTTCGTATAGCGTTTGTCTGCCGCTTCAAAACTGCCTTGCAACGCCCACGATCATGCATAAAAGAACTGTAATCTATTTTTCTGGTCGTCATACATTTCGGCGTTAAATTTAGAAACTTCTCCATTGGCCTATTTTGTACATATGTATTGCCATTAAGTCAGTCTGAAGATTCTGTCAACTATTAAAGGCAATTTATATACACCAACTCTGTACACAACTGTAATATTTGTCGAACAATCTCTCTAAAATAAAATCATATTTCTTTTAATTTCTTTCGTTTTCGATGAATATAATGTAGTTAAAGTGTTTTTTGATACTCTTCTTATTTTCAAAACTCTTTTCTCTTAAAGTGCTCTAAACTACGCGAAACACGTGGCAGGCTGAAGAAGGTGGGTACGATAAGATATGTCACGAGAAATGCAGCAACTTGTACTAGATTACCTATAGGGCGGGTTTTCTTCATTTAAAGTTCAGACCGCTTCAGGATGACTTAATTCGAGCTTCTTCTTGGATTCCATCCTGAGGCACAAGACAAGTCTGGAAGACGCCTGGAAATCTCGCTTTCGGTCGAATCAACAATGCAACACCTGTTCCGGTATCATAAAGGCCCACTTTGTGTGTCGGATCGTCGCCGATGGCGAGAGTTGGTGACATCACTTCGATTCAGAGACAGAGCGGGACAATATACTATATAAGCATGCGACGTCACCCCCCCCCCCCTAAAAAATAAAAACTGTGCCCTTAACAGACAAAGTGATGCTCACCGTTTCGAGTTTCGGGATACTCATTGAATTCCTTAAGCACGAAAAAAGCAGTCACGGAATAACGGTAACGTATACTGTGAGACATTCCGTAGCCCTGCGCTGCTCACGGAGTGATTGATTCTGAGTTACACAGAACTTGTACTGGCCAAGTCAAAAGTGGGACGAGGCTGAGCGTCCGCCCGCCCTGCAGCTCGGAGATGTCGCCCTGTGACTTTCATCAGATTGGCCCTCTAAAAGGCGTCTAAAAGAGAGACGCTTGAACTCTGACGACAAGGCGACGAACCAAAGAACGACGAACAGTAGAGGACTGGTTCTTTTCACAGTCGCAGAAATTCTGGGAACAGGAAATCCGTTGGCTCGTAAAACAGTGGGACAGTTATGATCAGACTTCTGGGGATGACTTTTGAATAAAGATGTTAAGTATACCCGCAGTGTCGTTTCGTACTTTTTCATTTGAACACACTGTATATATATATATATATATATATATATATATATATATACATATATGTACGCGGAGTTACTTTAGTTACTTTAGACTTGACAATGTGAAGCTAAAATGGCCATCAGGTCTCACAAACAATCAGACAAATTCAAGCATACACACATAGACGTTGTCAGCCTTGGCAAGAGTTGCTTTATATCAGCTCGTCGCGGTTCCGTTTAGCTCTTCGATAACGGCAGCAGCTTTCGTAGTCGAAATTCAAAAGCAGCAAAACGATTTATGATTGACTGGGCAGAACTTGACTTTCCTCAACATGTCTTCATCGCCCTCTGTTTTCCTTTCATATATATATATATATATACATGTGTGTGTAGTTTCTATCCTGCTAAAGACGCGTCGGCTGTCGGACCATCTTGGTTGCTGCTCCTCCCTGTTTCCACTTCGTTTCCTCGAAATGGCCAAAGTGAGTTAGACAGTCGGTAATGAAGCGTGAATGTGTATGAATCTGTATGTACATATATAAAGTATGTAGTACGCGGCATGTATGCATATATATATATATATAGAAGAAATGATTTGTTCCGCCGATGTTCCTTCTCACACCCGCTACTGCAGCGCTTGCCTGCTGTCTTGGGTGTACGCAAGTCTTGTAGAGATAAACTACGCGCAACGTTTACATGGCTGTGCTCTGTAGTACGCGACGTTAATCTAGTTGTACGCTCGCACACATGCGCACACACTTTCCGTAATCCGCACACTTGCAAATATATATATATATATATATGTATATATATATGTGTACGGATACTCGGGGTGAGTTTTAATTAGAGCTTAGACGTCTAGTAGGGTAACCTATCGGGTTTGAGACACGTGTTACGCTTTTTCGACCGACCACCAGTGGTCATCGAAGAGGTAGGTATATTAAGGAGTTTAAGTAAGAAAACCGATCGGTTGCTATGGCATATTATGGCGTGTAGCAACAGTAGAGGGTTTTTGTCATCAAACTAAACTGTAGATAACTAGCGTCTGCCCCGACTGCTGATGTTTGTGCAGCTACTCTACTGCTTACCCAATACTTCAACTACTACAACACTGTAGATTGGCGCTAGTGCTGGCCGGCAGTTAGGAAACATAGCGAAGGAGTGGGCGGGTCTGATAACGTCATTGGCGTTACGAGAGAAAGAAGAACAGAGAGAGAGAGAGAGAGGGCAAATAAATATGTGAGTCAGTGAGCAGCGAATAGCAATGAGTCGAGACTGGCCGGCGGCGTGATGTCGCTGCCACAGGCCACCGAGGGCGCTTCATGGGTCACCAGACTTCGACGTCGGCTGTTCTCACATTGCCGGCACTGCTGGATGAGTCCCGCACTCTCGGCGGCATTTTGTGCTCTTCGCCTTCTCTTCTCGTTGGACCAATCTCCGACTAAGAAGAACGTACGCAAAGGCTCCGGATTGAATGTTTTCTCTCTTTATTTCCCGTCAGTCTCTCTCTCTCTCTCTCTCTTGCCTTCTCTGGAGGTGCGCAGCGGGGGCAAGCTAACAACGATGGCTGTCGCAGAACAGCGAGCATCAGCACCCCCAGCACCCCATCCGCGATTAGATGATGATTGCGGACCCACCTGAGCAGCGGAGTTCGTCACTTGTACAGTGGGACTTGTGGCAAGGGCGTGGGATCGTGATGGCTCCGCTCCGAGGCCACAGACAGCGGAAGAGGGGTGGGCGGATAGAGTTCGAGGCAAGAAAAAAAAGTTGGACACACTGTCTGTACTTACACTCAGCGGTAGAAGATGCTCGAGTGGGACTGTGCTCAATCTCACACCTGGATGAGCTCCGATCGCCCGAGGGAGCCGAACGGTTGTCGCTCGGTACCTAGCTCCGTTAGAAGAAGATGAAGAAGAAGAAGAAGAGGCCAAAAAGTATCATAGTTGACTGCACCGCTTATGGGCACAAGTCGAATGAAAAGAGACAGTCAGATACGGAGAGTCAGATCGAGGAGAAGCGAGAGAATAAGTGAGGTGAAGATAGATGGCGGACTAAGGAAAGAGAAGGAATAGGGCTGTTTCTCTTTTTCGTGGACGTTACGTTATAGTTGTCAATTGAATTTGATCAGCTAACCACTTGTTGCTGTGTTACGGTCAGCCGAATTTACACTGAAATCGGGTAAAAGAATAGGTAAGCACTTGAAACGATTTGGCTACTTTGAGGAACAGTGAGATGCTTTTGTTTGCATGAGTGCCGTTATGCATAGGTGTATTTGTGTACAGGCGTATCTCGACTTGTAAAGGCAGCTATAAAGACTAGCTGTAGGTGATAGGTAGGGCTATCCATGAGCGTCCTGGGGATGGAAAAGAACTAGAACAAGACGAGCCATAGGGACAGATACCTTTTGGTCTCGAGTGTGTATTAAATTGTATGTATACGGGAAAGACTTGTAACAGCCTTCTACTCGTAAAGATTTCTAACGTTCGAGGCCTTCACGTAAGGAAGAGGCGTTTTCTATTTGGTGGATGATTACATATGTAAATATCATCACCGGATTTAGCGAGCAGGCTTTAGTATACATTGTCACTTCTCTCTAACCAAGATAGGTGGCGCTGTAGCCAGAAGATTGCATCATTATTTTTCTTTTGCCTTTCTGTGGAACGTTTTGAAAATGCATGGTACGCATGCGTCACCGGCAGAAAGCAACAATTAGTTTAGGCCTCACAAACCCACTAAATTTAATTTTCCTACTCATCCTCGCAGGCTCAAAGATTCGTTATTGCGTCATCCTACATTCCGACGTTAATGTACTAAGTTTCTAGAATTGCCCTTCATCACCAGCTATAAACACGACAGTCGTCCGTTCTAAAGCTCTACAGTCGAATGTCGTCTGTTGGTGCTCAAGCTTTCTGTGTAGAACAGAATATGATTTCCAACCATACTCTGGTTACACTAGTATAGGCGAGCTCGTCTACTACCTGTTGTTTGGTATCGATTTTGTTTTCTCGAGGTGGTCGCGTCAACTACTCGTCGTATCCTCGAGTCGTGAAGCGTCTTGCTTGGCGTCACGACTTGTCTGCCTTTGAGTCTACGCTGAACTCGACGACGGCTGCTTAAGTCATCTCCAAGATGAGCGCGTAAATCGTAGTGATCAATTTCTATGCCCACAGCCGTTCTTCTTATTTTTCGAAACATTCCTTAGCCACTCAGCGGGATTGTCCAGAATGCCTTGAACTGTTGGCATCTTGTTAACTGCTGGCTTTACATGTTGATATCATGTAATACAGTGGTGATCAGAGCCGACCTAGCCCTCGTGGCCCAGTAACATGTATAATTATAGAGACGACCTTATAGAGCTTTGCCGGGCAGACCCGTCGCAAGCAGGTCAACTGGCAGTGTCTGCCAGTGAGTGCGAGTAAAGCCTCTCCATCGGTCCCGGGTCTGGCCGGACAGATGTCTGTCAGGGTCAGTCGGCCTTTCGGCAACTTTTGGCCGAACCTACAGTGAAAAGCCTACGGACTCACCTGGCCGACAACGCACAAGTAAAGTCGGCCGGTGGCGGCCTCGTCCGGAGTAATGACGGTGGCGTCATTATCCGACTACGAGACATAAACCATAACCTCGGGACTCAGTTGTTCGACGGTTCCACCAAAGCAGCTGGCCACTAGCCTGACAGCCATTGGGTAATGGCTTGCGGCGAGAAGTGGCCTTATGGGGCATTAATCTTTTTACTAGTGTTAGAAAATTAGAGGCAGATATCCGTCAGCTATTCGAGACCCGGCTACATGGCTGCTACCTGCACGGGGGCAGCCGCCCACCTGTCGTCAATGCGGATTGCCGGAGCATGCGGCGGCGGCTGCGTTTGAGGCCGATACAACACACTGAGTCGCGTGCGAGGTCTCGGGCCACAGGACCGACAGCATGGTCTACACGTCATACCGCAGCACAAAGCTACAAGTAGAGTCGGACGGTAGCGGAGGGATCGCGTAAACGAAGGGAGCCTATCCCACTCACGACCTACTGGGTGAATACACACATCACCAGGACCTGCTTTATATCAGAACTAAATGTTTACACCTCTCGTTCCACACCTACATGTACACTGATGCAGAAAGAAATTTGGCCATATGGTGAACACGTCAGGACGTGACGCTCTCTCTCGCCGATTGGGATCATGCAGAAGTTTTTGTGTAGGCGTACCTTCTACACAACTATCTCGTTCTATATTCGTGTTACTTTTCCTCTAATAAAACTTTGCAAGACCTGGAGAAATACCTGGATAGGCTATCCATGTCGTCGAGACCGGTGGCGTGGTGCATTCGCCTGCGCTTCGCAACCGGAGGAGACACATAAGGGCGCGGGTTTGAGCCCCACCGTTGCACATTTGTATGTATGGGGATCCGTCTATGAAGCAATGCGAAAAGCAGTTCCGTGGACGTTAAATCTTCGCTGAGGGTCAGCCCAAAAAGTGTAGGCTATCAATGTTAACAACATCTCCTTAATAACTGAAACACTCACTGCTCGTCACGAAAGACTTCAATGCGGTGCACACTGCCTGGAGTAGTCGCCGCACCACCGACAAAGGCGCGATTCGTTTTAATCTGGATGTCCAAGCACAATATAACCCTGGCCAACCACGATGAGGTTCCTAGCGCGCCGAAGTCAAACGTCGTTCTGGGACCTCGCCCTTGCGGACCTTACTTCTCTACGACGGAAAGTCTAGGAGAACAAAGAAACCCTAAGCGATCCCTGCGACGCTACGCTTGAACTGTTCTTCGATCACGCGTTGCCCTAAAATGCCGTGGCGCACCTGGCAGATCCGGTACGTCAACAAAACTGCTGTCAGACCATGCTCTAGACTGCCTACCGGACGGCCGGAAGCAAGCCAGACGTGGCGGCATGGGACGGCGACGACAAGGGTAGAGGGTCGATGCTCTCTGGCAGGTGCCGCTTCTAGAGTTAAGCGCCTAGAGGATCTCTTTCGTACGCATCGACTTCGCTTACGAAGGCTCATTCGACCGGCAAAAGCCGAATCCTGGAAGATCTTGGGGGACTCCGCAAAGGCGAACATGTGGGGTCTTTCCTATCGGATCGTTATGGGCGAGCTCCGCGCATCACTGCCGCCTCTTCCGGCACAAGGAAACATGCCGGATAGTTCTGAAGCTCATTTCTTCGAAGGATGCCGTCTCAAACAACCAATACAGATTCTGCAGGAGTCGCTTCATCTTTGATGCTGATTACAAAACTACGTGGTAAACTTATTGTCACATTGTGGAAATAATCGCGTACGCGGATGGTCATGTACTGGTGGTTACCACTCGCACATGGGCTATTCTGGAGGCCAGAGCAAACATGGCCCTTGAGGATTGAACGTCGCCTGGAGTTGGCACCACAAAAAACCATGGCGCTGTACCTAACTGGCCGCAGACGGACCAGGCCTATATATATATATATATTTTTTTTTTTCAGATTTCCCGTAAGGCAATTTGCTCGTGTACGGATTTTTCATGTCATGGCTAAGTTTACTCCACTCCGGCATTTACCTTGTCTAAATTGGAAACCATGCAAACCAATTTAAGAGTGGCCGGTCTTGGTCTCGAACCCGGTCCTCCCGAATGCAAGGCAAAGGCTTTGCCACTAAGCCACCTTGCTCGGTACTATATTCCTGAAGCTTAACGACATACGACACTGACCATGCGCTAGGCGAATATGGCCAGTTCCACGCGTACATGATGAAGATCGGAAAAAAAACGACAGACATATGCGTAACCTGCGACGCCGGGGCGCCATATAATGCCGCGCATACCATTTAGGCGCGTGCGGCGATGTCTGCGCACCGGAATAACTCACCGTTCGCTCTATAGGCATCTACCGCACAATTGCCGCGCCAATGGTTGGTTTGACGACTAACTGGGGTGCTGGCCTAAAATACCTCGAAGGGCTCATGCGCGAAAAGATCCTGCTGGAGAATAATCAATTCGTCGCCCGGAGCCCCTCTGATACAACTCAACAGGACTAACCTGGTCGGGACGTACCTACAGACTAAGGGGAAAGTTGAATTATTAAGTTCCTCTATTCTGGTCTCGAAGTAATAGCTCACAATTGTAAGGGGTTTCTGGGGGTGGTTTTTAGTAGGTAGTGCGCCTAGGTTAGATTGACTCATGTACTCTCCCCCTGTGTTTAGCCCCACACTACCTGCCATAATTTTGGCGGCTTTGCGTAAATGCATTCTCCGCCCTGAAAAAGAAGTTCCTGGCCATTAACAACGGTTAGTGCAATATCAGGCACATGACACTGGAACAAAGCATTTACGGCCGGGAGCCAATTTACGACACATTGAAGGCTCCGCATCCGGAGTCGACCTCCATAACAGTGTCTGTCCCGTTAACATGTAACCTATCGTAGCGTGCGTATTGCTTTTACATTCGGTGAGGATATACGTACAGCTGTCGCCTCCGCTGCTAGATTTGTCGCCGCAGACTGCTTACGTTGTATTGTTTTTTATATTTTTAGAATTTATTTAAGTCCATTAGCGGTAGATATCATTTTTGACGCCGACTTATTCGGCTACAACGGAAAGAGAAGTCCGTTGCCCGTAGGCAATGAACCAATTACCGACGCGGCGTTTCCGCGTTGTATTTCAACTGATATTCTTTGTAGCAAGAACTGCCATGCCCTTCTATCGCCGGTTGACGCGGCGACTCTGGATCCCAGCTCCGTTAGAAAGCTCTTTGTGATTTTTCCCATTGGGCCTAATGTCTCGAAGGCGATTGGTTGAACGATGAAGTTTTGCTCCAGTTCACGATACTTTGCCAACTTGCGATCTTCAGCGAGGCGAGCGGCTGCTCCGACCTCTCGGCTGGTATGGCGAGCATACGAAGCGGCCAACGTGCAAGACACGGTGACGTCATACACGAGGCAGCGACCTTCATTCCATGGAACTAGAGTCAGGCCGTCCGGGCGCAGTTGGCTGTTGGCTGACAGACCGACCGGCTCTTTGACTGCAGGTATGTGGGCTGATTGCATTGCCCGGTGTATTACGTCGATCAGCGCTGAATGCCTTGAAAACCTACCGGCGCTCCTTTTGCAAGCCAGAGCATGCTCACCCGTAGAAGACACCGGTAGGTCACATCTAGCACAGTTATGTGCGAAGCAGACTGATTCCTCCAAACGCAGACCGGAGACGATGCGGAGTGTGGTATTGTCCAGCATCGTCCCCAGCTGCGGTGAGGGAATGGCCTGGAGCCATTTTCCGCTCATCGGATCAATCACGGCTCTAAGCCGCGCCTGCTCTTTAACGTTGTTCGCCTGGACCATTAACCGCTCTTGGATCGACTTCACTACTTGCAAGTCCAGGGCCGATTGTGAAATGCGCTCCGGCAGTGGACCCCACTTTTCTGCATAGAAGCGGCAGGCTTGTTCCGATTAGGCGATGAAACTTGTGTAGGCATCCGGCGGTGCGATCCCTGACACCAAAGTCTCGGTGTCCTTTAGAGACCCGAGGTAGGCAGAAATGGCAATCTGCGAAGCCATGCGAATTCCCATTCCTCCTGCGGACGTTGGGAGCGAAGCTTGTAACCACGAGGTTTGCCTAAGCTGAACGTTTAGTATACCCTGAAGGGTACTTCGCAAGGTTTCGTCAAACGATTGAAGCAGGTCCGGTTCGGCATACGCTCGTGAGCACCGCAAGAGGTACATCAGCCTCGGAGTTGACAAACTTACGCGAAGCAGGAAAAGGGCTGGATGAGCGTGCAAGAGTCGCAGTCGAGAGCACCAGCGAACAAGGTCAGAGCCTTTTTTAGTTAAAGTTACGCCAATAGAGTCGTCGAGAATTGGCGCCCCTAGAAGCTCGAGTTCGTGGTCAGCAATCAACCTAGCAGCTGGTAGAAGATCGGGCACCATTTGAAGCATGGAGCCGAGACGAGCGGCTCTTTGAAAGGGAAAGAAAATTTCGCATTTAGCGTCGTTCAACTTGAGTCCTGAAACCGCCTCGAACTCTATTACCTGGGCAATGTCTCTCTGCACCGCCGAGGCATCACCAGCAAGAGTTCCAGAAACCAAGGTCGAAGTTCGGAAGAAAGGCGTACTTGAAGTTCATGAATAGCAATGCAAAATAAAGCGGGGCCACAGGGGTCGCCCTGTTCAACACCGGAGCATGACTCGATGAATTCTCCCTGCCAAATTAGCTTGCTCGGAAGCCTGTACATCTGGTATACAAGCGGGTAAAGTCGAGGAAGGTGAGTGCGCACAGCTTTAAGCAGGTGGTCCCGCCTGAGCATGTTAAAGGCGTTTTTGAAGTCCAGCTTGACGAGCACCTTGTTTGGAGCACTCCTGTTGTGGTCAACGAATGCCCGAGTTGCATGGACGGCCGCTTCCGCACCCCCCGTATCCCGCAGCCGAGCTGATGAGGAGAGACCATCGCGACGATGTCTGGCATGCTCTTCCTGATTATGATTTTTCCGACTAAGCGGCGCAAAGTCAGACCGAGGGCAATGGGTCTAATGCCACCATCTTTCTTGCGCAAGGCAATAAGTGAGGCGCCGTAGAAAACAGGTAGCGCGAAATCAGGCAACTTGCCATTAATAGCAAATCGACAAAGCGTACGAGGCTTAGAAGAAGTCGGTTTTCCTCGCCGTCTCTGCCAATAAGGTCCTTCAAGTGACGCGGTCGAAGGCCATCAGGGCCGCCGCCTGAGCTGTTAGGAAAGCTCCGGATGGCGTTGAAGACATCCGACGCAGACACGGTGATCTCATGGGCCTCTCCGGCAGATGGGGGAGGCGGGGAAAAGGATAAGTCAGGTGGACTTGGCGGATGTTTGTCCAGGAGGGCCAGCCTTGTTTCGGCAGAGAGCGGCGCTACTGAGTCGGTTGATAAAAGGACCCTTGCTGCGGAGGAAACATCGCCGAGAGCAAGTTTTCCCTGCACAACTCGAACCATCCCAGAGTTGTTGTGCGACGAACATTCTTGCCGACTAAGTAATGTTGAAGCATATGGGTTAGTTTCGGAACCATTTCCCGCCCGGAATCGGTTAAGATTCTCGCGTAGTACCGATGTGAGGGTGCGGCCGCGTTCCTTCTGGGATGGTATGCAAAATACTGCAGTTGGGAATTGCAGTAGTCTTTTATAAGAATCTCTGCTTGCCGTTGAGCAGACCTCATTGATCAGAGTTGCAAGCTCCAGAGACAAGTTGTCGCGAATACCCCGGGGTACACAGGAAATCATCTTAGATACGCTCTTGATTTTAGACGTCATGAGGATAACGTCATGAAGTGACGCCTGAGCCGGTGTGCTGGCAGTCGAACTTGCATGGGTTACGTCTCTTGCAAGAAGATTCGGACCGTTGCTTGCGCGACCGCTGACAGTGGGAACGGCCCATCTGCGGATGTCTTGTTGTGACGTCATTGTGAGGCCGCAGGAGACTCCAGTGCGGTGTCGCCCGCGACAACAGGGGAGGTCGCTGTCAACACGGGATCAGTTTCGGGTGCGCGCAAGCCAGTCAAACTTGAAGCGACAGCAGACAGCAGAGCGTCTTTAAGCTGATCGCGCAGGCCAGCGGTGAGGTTGTTTGGGGATCCGATAGCGGGCCCAACGGAAGTGACTTGAGTAGGCGCGCCAGGGAAAATGCCTTCTCGATAGCGCTACTGATGTGTGTTACAATGGTTTCGATAATGGTCGGTATGATCTTTTCAGTAATCGCGAGCATTATCCTGTCAAGACAGTCACCCTGCGGTGGAACGATAGCATTCAATACGAGCTCCTTAACATCCCCTCCTGTTTTTTGGAGCTGCTCTACAGGTCGTGAAGGAGCCTTAGCCCCGTTTTGGACAACTGCAGAGAAAGACCGTTTGGGTAGCGAGGCCGATGGCTGGACCCTACTACCCTTTTGGACCACCGCAGAAAAAGACAGTTTAGAAAAAGATGCAGACGGCTGTATGTCGTTCACGGGTGAGCAGATTTTTACCGTGGGAGCGGAGGCGTTTTGTTGAATGCGTAGTGGGGCTGACTTCCTAAGCTGTTCCATCCGGTGGAGGCGATGAGGGCACGATCCCCAAGTAGACTCATGAGCCCCCTTATAGAGACAGCACTTTGGGGGTTGAGTACAGTCTTTGCGGAGGTGATTTGTATAGCCGCAACGGCGGCAACGTGGGGACGTCCACGGACATTTCGGCCTGAGGTGGTCTAGGCTGAAACACCTGTAGCAATGATGGGGCTCCCTGTAGAGCACCACGCCGTGGGTTTTCAATCCGAGACGAACCTCGGCAGGAAATTCGATGCCCGTAAAGGTAAGAATAACGCTGTCCGTCGGCATTACAATGCCAGTCCTGGCGCTTTTCGACCGCACCGGATGGCCTCGGTCACCCCCAGAGACTGCAGCTCGTTGACAATGAAATCCTCACTGAGTGACGGATGAACGCCACAAATTTTGCCCTTAACAGTAGATCTTTGGCCACTCGTTCGTGATTGAATAGGGATACCTGCGAGGTGAGTTAGACTCAGCAAAGTAGCCCTGTCTACCATATCGGAAGCCACAATAATGAGTTCACCGCTGCGAGCAAAGCAAGGCTCATCGATTTCCCCTTTAATGTGCTGGGCTATATCAATGCACACTTTTGTAAAATTTTTCTCGAGTAGCTTGTCGTCGGCTGAGAAGAGAACTGCTTCAGTGCGCTCTTTAGTTACAATATTAGGAGCAGTCGTCTTTGGAGCCGGTTTACCGCCAGCACCGACCTCAGTCCAACCCTCATTATCGCCATCAATCAGAGCACCATCATCATCATCTCCTGCCACATGAATATCCTCAAGTGAAACGGATTCTCCCCCGCTGTTAGATGACACTGCCTGCCCCGAGACAATCGCGCTGCTTTTGTCACTAGATTCGCAGACAGTGGTCGCGACATCACCCGTTGTCTGGCCGATAACCGCGCTACAACCAGCAACATAACTGGCGCCGGTTGTTGCAGCGCCTGACGCTGACATTATAGAGGCAGTGCCGACGTCTCTCGCCTCTTTCGACGATTGCTGCTGCTGGGAAGGGCTGGTCGCTTGCCGCTTCTTCTTCTTTGTGCTGCATGCCTTTCCACTTGTTGACGGAGAGCCGGCAGCGGCGGCGGCGATCTCTGCAGTTACGGCCGTTTCGGCGCCAACATTTCGAACACAGCTGACTGGCGGATCGTCGTTGTTGTTGACGACTGCCGGTGGCGTTGTTGTTGTCGTCGTCGTGCCTGCTATGGGTTTCCCAGATGGTGGGCCCTTAGGCGAGTGTTCAACGGCCATGACGGGTCAATTCACAGCACAAAAGATGCACAAGGCGAAGAAGTTGAACTGCACCAATTCTCAACGTCAGGTATGATCTAGAACACACTGAGATACACCAATATAACAGAGAACTGCGGAAACACTCCTTACCGCTCGAATGTAAACATTCGAAAAAAAAAATTTGTATTGTGTTTGTTGTCACACAAAGAAGCAATGTTCATTTTGACACTGCCGATATGCTTCTAGTTAACTTTTCACAAGGGAGCACCAGCCGTACTACCGTAATAGTGGCGGATAGCTTGCTTGCATTTGTCTATTGGTTAGGATTCACATCGGAAGCTTTGCATGCCTCCAAAAGAACACGCGTCTAACTCGGCAGGCTCGTATCTTCCAACGTGGTTATTCGTCGGTGGCACAGCTACAGAATTGCTCTAGTAGGTTCGGAATGAGCTAACCGATTGATTCTTTAAACTATCGGCGGATGAGGTTTACGTGTGTCATTCTACTCTTCGAGTAACTTTTTCCATGCCTTCGTAGTCGGATCAGTCGGCAAAACTTGCTCGCATTACGGCTACATTGGCCTAATGTAGGGTTTCAAAACATTTTTCTCTAAAGAAAATAACTCAAACAGATAAATATAGACTATCCTTCGTCCCCTACGGGCTTGGTATCGTAGGGGATATGAGGAGTAACTATGACTCTCTTTCCGCGTTGGTCCGCTGGCCGGAGACCTTCACGCGCCAAGATGAAGGCTTGGCTTAATAGGCACAACGAGAGCGAGTTAGTCACATAAACGTAGAACTCCCGATGAGAGAACCATCTGGCTTCGCTGCTGCCTTTCGCAGCGTTGGGGAACCCCTGCTCTGGAGTGGTCGATCCTCCCTTCGGGAGGCTAGCGTATATTCTAGGGTGTAACGCGGAATCGCGAGGTGATCGCGTCTAATTGTCGGGTAGGAGTAGTGTGGTACCTCCATTCCGAACCTCGATAGGGGGGGTGGGGGAGCCGCTGGCCTGTCTATTCATGCTGGCAAGCACTTCCGCAAAAGGTGCCCTCTTGCGGTTCCGCAAGAGAGAGTCCTTTAAAGAGAGAGATACTTATACTCCCGCCACCCGCGTAGTTAAGCGCGGACATTTAAAGTAGCAAAGTTGAATGGGTCACGACAAAATGACAATATGAATTAATTGCCACTTAATCTATATCGTATGCCTTGCCTTCCGTGTCAACAACAGTGACCTCGGGAAAGTTAGTATCGGGAGTTTGCACATTCTGACCAACTTTCATTTTGGCGCATGAAGGTCGCGCGCCAGCGGAGCAACGTCGGAAAGAGAGTCATAGTTACTCCCGCAAGGATGCGCGAGCCGGTGAGTACCTGGTGCACCATATCTCCATAGAAGTTCAACGTGGTAATGCAGTGGCGTTAGTGGGGTCGCTTCCATCGCCAGGAGAAAGACTGCCAGAAAAGCCGTAGCAGTAACAACTAATATTTGTCTATTAACATATGAAACATTAAATAAACTTGTCGGCTGAGTGCGATCCCCTCAATTAGAGTAATTTATTTATTTGTCAGCTTAGTTGTTTCGCTTATTCCACCTATGTGCCGAGTTTTTAAGTAACTACATCTTAGGAACAATTTTGGGCGCTTTACGTACATTAAATCTTCCATTTTTATCAGTATAAATTACCTTGAGCCTCTTAATTAAAACTTAACACATCGACAGTACATAGCATATACTGCTGTGTGTCCGTGTGTGGGTACGTTCTGTGAAGTCTTAGTAAATCTTATGATATAAAACGTGTTTATGGTGTCAATAGTATATATCAGCACCTAAGCAAAAATACATAAGTAAAAATTCGCTATAGTGATAAGAGGTGCGAACCTACAAATGTTAGCAGCTCAAAAGTTGTTGAATCAATTAGATTTGGGACATCTGTGCCTAGCATATTTGTAATTTTTTTTTATAGAAGTAAGCTAATATTTGATCAAGAGCTTTATTTAGATTGATTGTGATAATGCAAATTTCCATAGCCATTGCATTACGCCATTATACGAACTCACTTATACTGAGAGTATCTTTTTATTAAGCACGAGAATAACATTACTTTTATTTGAGTAGAATATGACTTGGTAAATCAGCAGTGATCATTGGCATGTGCATCAATGGATACCACTTGCTTGGCTATGCTGTCTAAAGAGAGATTTTTATAGCTGGCGATAAAAAATAATTTTACTGTCTATGTAGATCACCAACGTTTGCAAATAGAAACGAAATAAGGGTCGTCTATGCATAATGTAGAGAAATAATGTGTCAATGTTACTATGTTTTGATAACTGCGTAAGTGATTTGTATATATATAAAAACTACTATCGGGTACAAACTTACTGTTGACTTCCGCCTTATGGGCTTAGCTTTTGCGGATGATCTCATCCTCCTAGCCTCCACGAAATCTACTCTCCAACGGCTCCTTAATATTGCGGACCCCCTTTTGAAATCCTGAGGCCTTGAAATTACTACTAATAAAAGCTTTACTATCTCCCACTTATTTAATAGGAAGGTAAAGGTTTTATTAATACCGTACCAGAATTTAACGTTGGAGATTGGCAATTGCCAGCTAAAGGTATGAGCGATCGATGGAGATATCTTGGAGTCGACTTTGACAGCAATGGCAGAGTTGACTCCACCAAGGATATACTCCTTAATTTATTCAACAGACTCACGATAGCTAGACTGACTCTAACCCGCAACAGGGCGCTGATGCACAAGACCCAACGAATCGCGGCTTTACGGATTACGATGGCTTACAAGACGGTCAGCTCGGCGGCTGTTCTTGTACTGGCTGGTACGATCCCTTGGGACCTGAAGGCCGACGAACGTCGTCGCTTGTGGGCGGAACCGACAAGCAATAAGGAAGAAGAAAGGGAAAAAACTTTGATTTCTAGACAAAAGAAATGGGACGCTAAGTTGACACACCACGTGACTCAAGTGCTCACAGGGCATGGCAACTTCGAGAGTTACCTCTTTAGAATAGGAAAAGCAGATACGCCACTCTGCAAGCACTGTGAAGGAACAACGGAGGACACGCCGGAACACACAATATTGCTGTGCCCGGCGTGGGCTCCATTACGCAAGAACATAACCACAGCAAGTGACGGCAGTCTTAAGAAGCTGGCACACCTTCTTATGTACTCACGTGATGACTGGAATCTTATAGCTCGAACAAGCGAACGTATTATGCACGCCAAAGAAGAGAAGAATCGTTTTTACTTGACAAGGCCCCGTGAGGCACTCCAGGGCAGCTAAGATAAGGACGCTACTATTCACCCCCCCTCAATTGTTTGAAGTATTGCTTGCGCAGTTCCCAGTTGAGTGTGGGGATGGGGACATGACTGGTTTTTAGTGGGTTGGAGTCCCACACTACCGGCCCACATTTGCAGTGAGCTTTCCTGCCGTGGCGTCCGTGTGTGCAAACCGCATTTCCCAGTTAGTCCCTCTAAAAAAAATGCCCTACCTATCTGGTAAGGAGTATTTAAACCTACTAAAACTCAGGATCAACGTACTACCAACGCGTGTCAGATTGGCCAGGGGACGGCCGGGGTACAACAAACGTTGTAGGCACGGGTGTCATGCGCTTGAGACGTTGGCTCATGTCGCTCAGATGTGCGATACAACGCACAAACAAACTATAACATAACATGACGACGTCTGTGATCGCGTGGCGCGTCTTCTCCGCGAGAAAGGTCATGAGGTGGTTCGCGAATGAGTATTCCGTCGACCAGGCGCACCGGGTCTAAAGCCCGACCTCGTCATAACAACACCAACCGAGGTCTGGATTTTAGATGCCGAGGTTTGCGGTCCGAACAGGGACCTCGCAAAAGCGCGGCAGGACAAGATCACCAAATATGACGTCGAGTGCTTAAGAGTGGCGCTCCCCGACCCGCAAAAACCTCGCAGATTCGGATCCATCACTATCTTTTTACCACAATTTTTATTAAGGCGAGCACTGCCGAGTGTGCAAACGTATTGTAAATTATTAATAAATTATCACAATATTTTCTATATATATACATACATACATCACACACAGTGTCATTACCACGTGCTATCAATAAGATGGTACTTTTTAATTCGGACTTTTATATGGAAGCTCGATAATGAAGTGTGAGATATGATATTGACTAATATCAACATTGACCGTAATAAGTTTGTTTATAACAATACACATAATGGTCTTTAGGCATTACTAAGACTATACGTTTGTACCTGATAAAAGTTGGAATATACACAGTTGTAGCCCCCAGTAGATGCTCTGGATTATAACCTACGAGGACGTGTTGCGGTAGAGATCTCCACCCGGGCTTAGCCTCCTTGCCTACGCTGACGACCTCGTCCTAGCTGTCCGGGCTCGGACCCCGGATCTGCTGCAAAGCCGTGCAAATGAGGCACTTGCTGACGTCGCCCGCTGGATACAAGAGGCGGGGCTTGTTCTCGCCCCTGCCAAGGGCGAGGCAATACTCCTGGCGGTTTGGAGCAAATACCCCGACCTCCATTTTTGCTTAGAATACCAGGAGATCGCACTTGTTAACAACGTGAGGTACCCTAGGGATTACTCTTGACAAGAACTTGGTCCTTGGTACTGAACACGTACGGCGGGTGACGGAGAAAGCAACGATGGTTACCAACGATCCCGCATGGCTTATGCCCAACTCCTACGGATCGCGGCAACTGAGAAGACGTATTACTATTATGTCCGCGGCCGAGTCAGTTGTTCTGTACGGAGCTCTGCCCCGGCCCACCTACACACTAGAACTCGCCTCGAACAGGGCCCGCCTGCGTCGTACCCAGAGGGTCGGAGTCCTCAAGGTAATTGCAGCGCACAGGACAGTTAGCGCAGCGATGGCTGTATCGTCGAGCTCTCAGTGCTGCAGTGTTTTAATTCAATTTAAACGTGCATGTATACTGGTGAGTTATTTTGATGCTAGACACGACCTGAGCCCTGACAACAGATGAAAAACGGCAAGCTGCAAAATACTGCGTCATGGTAATTAGAGCTCATTCGTCGTCATAGTCGTCAAGCAGAACTGTCTGACACCCACACAACTGGTGGGCACCTTATGAAATATGAGCCAAATCTATTACAAAGTTAGTTAGTTTGGTATATGTACCCCAATAGATCATGCGCCTAAAGTATATCTACTAAGTTTCAAGATTGATTTATCGTGCAACAAATCCAGGCGGGCCGCCGGCCGGCGTAACAATATAAACTGTTAGTAACAGGTCTAGACGCGGTGCAGAGCGTGGGCTTTGGTTGTCTGCTTTGCGTCGTTAGCAGTTGAATAGAGTTGTGTCGAATTTCCACGCTACACTCACTTCGCAAAAGAAGCAAAGAAATGGGCAATTACTGTAAAACAGTTTTGTGGCAAAACTGTTTATTGCTCTGGACCCGCTCCTTATTCACTTGATCGAGCACAGACTATATTATGTTCGCACAATTAAAATCTAAATCAATATCAAATCCGATCAAGCACAGACTATATTAGCTTCGCATGGTTCAAATCTGAATTGAAAGGTCATGTTTTCGACTCGGTGTTAGGTTGTAAGTGTCTCATATCGAACGCATCACAAAGAGTCGGATAAAATTCGTTTTTTTTCAGTTCGTCAGTGACAAGGTGTAAACAAGGCTATGAGCTAACAACGAGCTCTGATAAAAATGGATATTCTGAAAGAGGAAAAGTCACGAAGATGATTGAGCTCCACTGCTTGAGCTTAACTAAACTCAACGTTTAGCAAGTTGTCAAACTGGATATGAACGAATCCCCTGCGCGACAAGAGTCTACCAACAGTAGCAACTCACAGAGAGCTGTGGATCGGTAGGCGTGAGCTACTATACAACTACTCAGGATAGAATATTATGTACAGGTACTAGACAAAGAACGACTGCCTTCTTTAACGAATATTTTGAACGAAATCGCCGAATTAGTGCTGTCTGGCTAGGCCATCAGCTCCGTACTGCTCTCCGAGTAGCGCGATGCGACGACGTTTGCGCGAGATCATGACAATTAGACGACTGTTGAATAATGGCAGGACGTTCTAGTGGTGACGGCGAGAGTGATTTGCGCCACTTTGCATTGTGGAGGTTTCGGTAGAGGTTCACTTATTGTTTGGCGTGCAATATCTTTAGATAGGAGAACCGAACTTGTTGATGACGCTCAGGTCTATGGCTTTCATGGCAGAAGAGGGATAACTGTCAACGGAAGTTGAAACAACTTTGACGCCCCACGTACTTTGTACAAGGGCTGTTGGTGAGAACTTCCTCCTTATGTACAACAATGTCAGGTCGCACACAGCTAAACTTGTTCGAGATTATCTCAGAGAAGCTGGAATTTACTTAGTGTAATAGTGAGGGAGATAACTTAATTCGAATAATGCTAAGTTGCATGGCGGCCCCTACTATGATACACGAAGATAATACACGTGATTACATGCATTTTACATTAAACAAATATTCGATTTGACTATACAATTGCAATTTGACCAAAATATGATTTTATCATCATCAGTTGTTTTATTGACATGCTCTTTTATATATTTATTACTGCGAGTTTAAAATATGCCTAAAGTCAAATGCAATAGGTAAGCATTTCTGTCCTGAAGTGTATATTTAATTATACACTTTGGGTATATATATATTCTGTTATTTTTTTTCTGTGGAAGAGGTATTTAATGCAGTTACGCACTATCGCTACGAGTCTCTATCTCTAGCAGTGTAGAACTCGACCTCAACGATTGGATATTACTCCGTTGAGACCCATACCCTTTAAACGCACCTCCCCCTTAAGCTTCACTCTCTAATAGCCCAGATCTTCATAAAACAGTACTACGGACTATCAGGAGAAGTGGCGAGCGCCCTTTTAGAGCAATTGGCTGCGTTCGCCCAGAGGTTTTAGCACTTGTCTAACACCTGCAAGCCCATTTTCTTCGAGCTGCACTTCTCTATGGGTGCTTTAGGGTTAAAGCAGCAACTGTGTCTGTATTTCGTTGCACTTTTATTGTTTCTCCTGAAGGACTTATTTTGCCGTAGCTGCTCCCAGTTTCCAGGCCTGCTCACTGGAGACGATGTAATGTGTAAACTCTATTAAGCTAAACCGATGTGGATCGCGGACCTCGTGGTGTGGGTCTCCCTCCCTGATCCATTTCTCTCGGGCGAGTCTGCTTGCCCTTAGCCGCACAGCCTTCCAGGCCGAGCACTGTAGCAGTGTGTGACTTGGAGTGTCCTCATGTGCCTCTTGGCGGAATACGCATATCGATGAAGACTTTCCAATTCGGGACAAATACGAGTTTCCGTGTTCTGTGAGGATCTCGGTGAGGTGATAGGTGAGGTCTCCCAGACCTCTCTATTCATGCCTTGATATCAGGCAGCAATCCTCCAGGACCCCGAGAGAAATGGCGTCTCACTCCTCCTGCCATGCCTTAATTGTGTCGTTCGTCTCCCTGTCTTTTTTCGGTGTGCGTAGGAGCACCTAATTCCCATAATCGCTTGCTTTTCGAGTGCCTTGAGATCCCAGGGGATCGACCCTGCCAGCACCGAGCAGCATTCGTGCTGACTGTGCGGTACCCCTGGATTATTCTCAGGGCTGCTACCCTCTGGGTCCTTGGTAGAATTTGCTTAGCTTTCTTCGTCTTGAGTGTCGCTCTTACCCAAACTAGGGCTCAGAATAATTATATTGATTTCGCGAGTAGCAGTGTCCTTGTGCTGGCCCGGGGGCCATAGATGTTCGGCAGTATATTGGCTGCTATTGTCGTTGCCGTTTTTTATTTGGCTGAGGCCATTCATCGCAGTATCCAGTGCGACCCCGAGGTAGCGGGGTCACACTGGATACGGCTTCCTTTACCATTTTAATGTTCTCGCCTTCAAACTGTAAAGTGAGTTGACGGATCTTCTTCCTGCCTGTGAAGAGTATTGCTTCGCTCTTTTCAGAGGCCAGTTCAAGTCCCACTGCAGTTATCCACTCTGACGTCAGGTAAACAGCTTAATTCATATTAAATTCAAGTTTGTCGGCAGTTTTAGCCTGCACGACTATCGCCAGGTCGTCGGCATAGGCTACTATGTCCACTCCTTTGGGCAGGCCTATCAGACGGAGGACGTCGTCGTAAGCCAAGTTCCAGAGAAGTGGGCCAAGTATAGACCCCGGCTGTCATTTGGGAGCTGAACTAGCTGTTGACTATTGTTCGTGCTTTAAGGTAGCCGGAAATAACCTATACCAGATACGAGGGGACCTTTTTCGTATCAGTGCGTCCAGAATGGTTTTCCATGGTAGACTGTTAAAGGCGTTTTTAACGTCTAGAAGGGCGACCAGGAGAAGCTGCCGTGCCTGTATGGTGGAGCTTCGTAACAAATCCGCCCTACTTGCAACGCGTTGTATTGCAGTTACGGAAGCCGTATTGTGTTTGATAGCAGGCCGTGCTCCTCTGCGAAGAGCCTGAGTCCTTCCTCAATTATGGCCTCGTATCTTTTTGCTAGCGCACTCCGCAGGTATATATATATACATTTGTGTGTTGACTAGCATGTAGCAGCGATTGCTTAAATGGCGAGCACACCGTTATGGGGCGTAGTCATGCGTAAGATTAACTCCTGCTCGGGCAGAAATGGTTTTTTCTCCTTAAGCATTGCGCTGCTGTTGCATTTTTCCGCGGAAACAAAGCCCCAGATAAGTACAGTATGAACACTCTATAATTTGGTTTAAAAAATAGATACAATGTGATGGCATGAAAGGGTTTCTTTCCAGCCAGACACCAACGACGATCTGAACAAGTGGGTTCGAACCCCCCCCCCCCCCCCCCCCAGTTCTTACTAGCGTAGTTACTATACTTGTATGGTAAGGTACAATAGTTAGTATCTGACTGAAACTAGTATGATTTAGCCTTTGAAGGCGTTGCCGCCGCGGGCCCCCCCCCCCCCCCCGCTGGACGACGGCTACAACGACGACAACAACAACCGGCTAGAGGTAATCCTCTCTATCTGTTTGCGTTACTCGTCCTATCGGTGTCCTACCGATGGATAGATAGATATCGCAGCTGTGCAATACGACCAGAGGGTGGGGTCTGCGTCGTCGTTTGACATTTCCCGTCTCGACAGCTATGTTGTATCATCACGGCGCTCTTAGGCCAGCTTGGGCCGCCGCAGCTTGAAACTCCACCATCCATCGTTTTGTGGTTGCCGCTGTTGCTGTTGCTGTCATCATCACCATCATCACCACCATCATCATCATCGGTGTAGCTCTCGGCGATGATGAGAACGGAAGTGTCAGGAACCTTACCAGTGGTGAGGGGAGACGTCGGTTAGCCACCGTAAATGAGGCGTCTTTGTCCTCGTACACGCGGCGGCGGTGGCGGCAGTGGCGGCAGCAGCGGGGCTTCGTTGTTGCCCACCTCGTGATAAAGCACTTCGTTTGTTCTTGAGAGAGTAAAAGAGAGAAATAGTGAGGTGTAAGGGGGGAAGGAGGAGGAGAGAAGAGGAGGAGAGAGCGCGCAAAGGACACAGAAAGAGAAATACAACGACAACGACGACGCCGAGGAGCAGAAGAACAGCTTGTGTCTGCAGGGGCGACACGAGGCGACCGTCGCCGCCTGTGCCCCGTGCGACGAGCGGGCGTCCGACTCTTTCGTATACCGCCGGATACAGTCAGGCGTGTGACAACGAGAGGAAGTGCGCGATATCGCTGTCTCGTTTTGGCCAGCCACAGAAAACATAGCGCAAGACATGGATAGATGGATGGATGGATGAATGGATGAAAGCAAGACATATGTGGACAGCCGCATTCACACACACATACGTGTACATGCATGTCCATATATATATATATATATATATATATATATATATATGTGCAAGTATACACAGGTATACCGGTTTATATATATATATATATATATATATATATATAAACCGGTATACCTGTGTATACTTGCACATATATATATATATATATATATATATATATATATATATGTGCAAGTATACACAGGTATACCGGTTTATATATATATATATATATATATATATATATATATATATATATATATGCAAGTATACACAGGTATGCCGGTCTATATATATATATATATAGTAATGATGAATGACGACTGTACAAAGCGGCGGATACATGTATGTGGGTATGGATGGAAGATAATCACACACACACCGGGGCTGCCAGCGCGGCCGCCGTCGCCACCATATCGCGGCCACGGGCGGTACAAATGAGAGAAGAATCACCCACCGGACCACAATGAGATGCAAACAATAGTATCAGCGACAAAAGAAACAAACATGGGGAAACTATTCGCAGCGAAGAACGTATGGTAGAACGGATGGTGGCACGTAACGCTTCGAGCTTCGAGATAAACAAAACGACGACGGAGAGACGAGAGTAACTGTAGAAACTTTACAGAAGCGTAAGTGGAAAATCGCAAAATCAAATGGTCTATGCATTTAGGGTATGACCTGATGATAAGCCAATCAAGTGTTTTGATTTAGGAGATCGATCGCTAGATTCAGTGGCCTGCGGGATCTCTTCGGGTGGTTACTAGCTGCGGGTCCACGTTCATGGGTCGTATTGTTGACACACAGCGTGTAACTAGAAAATCCAGACAAATCTAAGGTAACTGTCAGTTTTAGCTTGACACAAGCGGTACGAGGCGGTATGATGAATGTTCGCATTTATTGGAATACGTAGATGTGGTTAGGCTTCTGTGGGCGCGACCGCTCTCTTCTCAATGCATGGAAGCAAAATCGACCCTGCTTTTCTCAAATAACGTTGACTCATTGAATCAGCGATATCACTGTTAACCGCACCCTGTCAAACTCCGAATTCGATCCTGATGAAAATGGTCCCTTAAATGTCGGGGATCGGTCAGCACATTACGTTATGAGGCATGAATGCATGACCAGTCGCGCACTATTTCTAGTCACAATAGACTGATGTTGAAAAGCTGCAATTAAAGCTTAAATCAGTCTAACTCTTCTTCAGTGATATTAGTATGATATGTGTCGTTTAAACGTATCTCTAGAGATTCATTTTTACTGCACGGGCATTCATGCACCGATAGGAAAGACTCTTTGCCAATCATATGTTTCCTAACTGCCTTCCAACAGGGTCTGTACTTGATGAGAGTCACGCAAGCGCTTCGAGTATATGGTGGGCACCCTTTGCTATATATATATATATATATATATATATATATGTAGTAGAATAAGACTACTAACAAGCAGATGAAGTTGTATGCAAGACGACCGATTGCATGAGCAGTTCCGCTACCACAACCGCAGACGAGGGCAGACCACGGTGGATAATATTACCATTTTGTCTGCTGCTGCTAGAAGCGGAAGAGCCGGATGAATATGGGGTTTGCTCCCCCACAACCCCTCGCCACCTCTTCTTGATTCTCTTTCTCTATATAAACACATGTATCCTTGTATCTCAATCTCTCACTCTCTCGCTCTTTTTCCCCGCCTACTTGAGGTATCCCTTGTTCGGCGACGGCCGGAGCCTTCTTTGAGCCTCTTCCACCTCAGCGACACTGCAAGGACCGGCTGCACACAGACCACACACACAGACACACGGACACATCCACACACTCATTCACCTCAGAGGCGTGATTGTCTAGATAAGCTGACAGCGTCGCATACACCGGTACCTCAAGCTGGCCGGCAAGATCAAGGTACGTCGAGGCAGGAATATTGATAGATACAGAGTGCGAGAGACAGAGAGAGAGTGGGGGGGGGGGGGGGCAAAACAAATGAAGAGAGAAAAACGAAAAGCGGAATTGACAAAGCTAGAGAGATACAGGCAAAGTTGGCAGACCCGACTGACTCTCCAAAATAGCCAGCCAACAGCGTGGTTGGATAAACTGCAGGAGGGTATGCGGACGAGCGGACGGGAGGGGGTGATGCGCGGTGAGGCGGACGGGGAGGGGGGGGGGGGGTAAACGATGGGGCGGAGGAGGAGGCTGCAGTAGCCGAGTGATGGGCGCCACGGGCCTGCGACACTCCCTGGTCGTCCCTTGTTGTACCAACGCTTCTTACAGGACACGTGCCGCCTGACCACACCGTCGCGACTCCGACTCCGACCGACTCGGCGAAGGCAAGTCGATCGTCCTCGTCGAGGCGTCGAAGCCAGTAGCTCATAGTCAGTAGCACTCACTACCGCGCTAAGATACCACCACCACCACCACCACCACTATCCAACTTCTACTACTACTACTACTACAATTACTATTGCTTTGTATAGCTTTCCGCCGCCGTAGTCTATTTCTCAGTCTTTGTCCCACTCTCTTTACCTATTTGTTTCCCTGTCGTCTACTTTGCTTGCCCTTTTGGCTAGAGGTTCAGCCAGTAATACATTTCCCTGCTTTCCATTTCTTCCGCCTGTCGAGCGTTGCGTCAGTCACGCAGTGGCTAGTGGACAAACGGTGGTCGTCAGCACACGCCTTCGGAAAATTGTTATCTCTTCTTCGTCCGTCTTTTGCTTCTTGTTCGTAGCTTGTTCAGTGTGGGGAGTCGATCAAGTAACCTGCATTGGTCGTGCACAACAGTTTCTGGTGCGAAAGAACGCTACGAGTAAGTCGGTCTCAGTTGCTACTGCATACCTATCCGTGCACAGGTACAAGGGGGTGCACAACATGAGAAGGCGCGATTGGCTACTTTTGCTCAATCACTGGACCTTCAATGACACATGCCATTAAGAGATCGATCGTGACTTCCAGAACGGCCGACGCATACTCTCCTGTTAGATCGCATCTTGCAACGGCTAGCTGCACTGGATGACCTCGGATATGAATCCACACGGCGATACGATCCATTACAAATACTGTCCTACGATGCGAGAACTAAGGGTTTTTGTAAATTTCCACGCTAACGTGTATATAATCTTTTTCACGCTCCTGAAAATAGACATTAAAGCTACAAACAGCTATCATACTTGCCGAGGAACAACGCAATCATCCATTTCAACATGTTTAAGGCTGAATGCAGAACCTATATGTCAAAGTCACATTGGTTTCGCAGGTGAGTTTGAACAGCAATCAATGTACATTGTCGGCAATAGCGATAATGGTGACAACAGCAAAAATAAAAACTGCAAAAACGTCTGTGAACAGCAGATGCCACAAGACCAGCGATACCAATGATCATGATATACATAGCGCAACCACGTCTTCGGCTATTAAATATTACGTGCATCCCAGCGTAAATACGAGAACATTAAGTAGTTCTAATTAAGAACATGCACTGTTTTAATTAAGTCAGTCAGGCTTGTTTTGTGGCGCTGGTCATCAGCGGAAAACGACCGCATTTCATACTGCTTGTACTTTACGGAGCTTCTATGTGCTTATCGAGAAATGAATCATCATCATCCTATTTATTTCACTCATATTGAGTATGCATATAACATAGACAATTATACAGAATATACAATTATAGAGTCAGCTGCTCGCGGCATGTTATTCGAGAGAGGCAGTGCAGTAATCTCTTCGCAAGGGCCAGGCAGGCAGACGCATGGAACTTCATACACACCTGAGAGCACAGTCGACAGATGCACTCTGTTTACTCGCCGTGGAAGCTCTTTTTTGAACAGACCAGGTGATGGTGGCCATGAACTATGATCTGGTATATACGTGGCGATTGTCACATGCAACACCAGACCAGAGATAAGAGGCACTGAAAATATCCAGGTTACCAACGTCTCGTTGAACTTGTTCCACTTTATTCTCCCATCCCGAGATAAAGCTCTCGAATGGTACTGTAGGCGGCGTTTTCAATCTCAATCGAATTATCTCAACAACCGGTGCACAGCCTAACATTAGGTCGACAAAGTGGTTCCTTGCCCGCATTAACAGGCAAAGTACTTTCTTCATGTTCATTGTGCAATACCTTTTAAGCAAACCAAAGTTTGCCCAAGTGAGGTGTTCCCATACTCTGTCAAGATCATACATCAGCGGTCATTGGGACAATCTTGAAGTAGAAGAGTGCCACTGCCGTCGAGACGGACAGTCGCCGGACGTCGCCTTCCTCTCCATGCAGAGAAATTAGGGCTGTGCGCACTGTCTCGACGATGTGAGCAGTGAAAGTCGACCCAGTTTAATGAAGCCGAAGCCCCAGATACCGGAAAGAGTTGACGAATTCCAAGGATTGCCCGCCGCAACGTACAACGTCTTTAGCAGCCAATCGACCCCTTTTTCCGAATTTCATAGCCTTGGTTTTCATGGCGTTTATTTCTAGCCCCCTTGAGACAGGGAACGCCTCCGCCGGAGAAGTGATGCGCTTAATGGCACCCAGGTCGTGATTAGCGACAACTACACATCTGCCAAAATCAATCAAGGATATGCTTGAGTTAGTTCGTCGCACTGCAATTTGGCTGTAGTATTAAAAAGGGTAGATCGAGACCGTAGCACTTGACACCGCTCCGTATACTGAATCACACTGGACAAACCTGGACCAAAATTCTTGTAAAGTTCAGTTTCCAAAATGGTTTTACCTTGACGCGAAGAGACCACCTTTTGGTAATTTGGTAATATGGCAAACCCTCTGGGCTCTATGCCGCTACCTACAAGATGCCTTGTTTCCCGTCTAATCCTCACTGCTAAAATGTGGAGTGCAGCAGGCCGACCCGTGTGGGCCTGCCGGGTCTTCTACGACAATAAATGCGAGGTTCTTGTCTTATCGTACTGGGCGCGCCATTAACTGAGGTAGCAGTTGCGAGCGCTCTCCAAAGGACACTCAAGGGCGCCAAACTGTGGTGCAATAGATCCAAATATATAAACGCACTTGCAGTCCCGTACCTTCTACGGAAAAATCTAATCCTTCAATAATTTATCTACTACGGTGTTTTCCTACGTTTAAGGAAGTTATCAACCTACTCTACGCTTTTCGACGAGCTCCTTCAAATTGTCTTACCCCGTTTGATCTTGTTCGCTGTGATCGCTTGTCAACTCAGCAATTCAACTAAGAAACACTACGATCATGCAAGACATGTAAACTATGCAGCGGTGGAATTAAATATACCTTAACTAAAACATCCTTTCTGACCAATTACGGCCGAACTCTTCCCGACGTGTGTGTGGCCCTCGACTGGGCCAGGTACCCATTGCTGACTACAAAGTACGTCTTAGCCCCAGTCACAATCCAGTCCCATACCAGTGCTTAATTTTATTGATTTTTTGTCGTTTAACGCACTTCTCAACAAACACCCGAATCCTTTCGTCAAATGGAATTTGCCACATTCCATCAGGGCAACAGTCACTACTCTGTGTCAACTTATATGGTTCTCGGACGACCAGAACTTTTGCAGAGCTCAGCGCCCAAGCAAATATATCGTTGCTGCCTTCGTTCGAAACCAGCGCTTCATACGCAAACGAATCTATGTAGAGTTGCGAAGGCAGCCAATCGGCTCACTATAGGGGCAGACGGTGGGGTTCATGATATGACTCTTTAACCGTGATCTATCGTTCATACAATTAGAGCAAACATTCCCGTTCCACGGGTGGAAAAGCACGGAACCAGTTCCCTTAAGCAGCAAATGAGTCTATTAAGTTATGCTTTGTCAGGCTCGTTTGTCATCGATAAGAAAAGTGATTGTAGTCTATTCATAGGCCTGTACTATCCATTGCTTTTGTAGTTCGCGCTTTTTTAAGATCATTAACAAGACTTCCTGAGAGCTTGTTTTATGCGCCGTACTGTAAAGCTGTTATAGGTTTTCTGCAGGTCACTTATAGTCTGAGCAGGTCTATATGAACTAATTAAATTCCTAGTTCTCTGGAGAAATTGTAGTGGCGCTAGGGTACCACCTCTTCAGGTACCAGTCGGGAGCGAAATCTCGTTAAACTTAAAGAGCATGTAAGGGGTGCTGCCGTACGACAAATCTATCTGCTAGAATAGTATCGGTCCTAATGAATGTGCTGTTACGAGTATTAGGTTATTTCTGAGAGTGTTGAAGGTAATGCTATAATCCGATTTCACTAGTTCTGCGGGCCCCTTACATATGCAAATGAAGAATGACTGAGTTGCTGTTACACCCCTGTTTAGTAAAGCCCTACTGATATTCTCTGGATATCATTTTGCTAGACATGTGCAAAGTCGACATTCAATCTGGCGGAGAGCGACAATTGAGGCAACTGTCGATGTTCAGGCATGGAAAAGTGTTTTATTTTTTCGGAAGAGCTGTTGCGAAATCCTTATCGGCTGCAAAGTAGTCCGTCAAGCCGAGCAGGAGAGACTCTTCCCGAAATTGTCTCTTTTTTATGGCGTCAGCCTTAGCTGCCTTAGGAGCCTTGCTTCAGTTTAATTTAGAGGCTACAAAGAACATTCCCATTATGAAAAACTCCCTGTACGTAATTATTCTAGTCCGAGTGTACAGTACAACCAGAGCGTCTAGAATTTACTAGCAACTTTCTAATTCATTTTGTAGTTTGCAGTAAATATACCATTGGGAGGATTTCTGCAGACCGCAGCTACGTAGTCATCCTTGCCTTACATGCGAGAGGGTTAGGTTACACCGGGAAGTAAAATATCGTCTTTTCATGCGACTGTAACATAAGAGAAGACGGCTAACGGCATAGGATGATCAAGTTAAAACAATGATCCGAGAAAACCGACGTCAGCGGCGCTCTATCCGACACTATTATTTGTAGTGGCGGTGGCTAACGCGGCTAACGCACCGTTCGAAACGGGGCGTTGCCATGGCAACCACGGCTAGCAAAACATCGCTAGTTCGAGCCCTGGCCGTGCTGGTTGAATTTGTTGGACGTGGTTGTCATTGCCTTGCTGCTACATACCTCTGCTGGAGAAAGCCTATATAATTCCAGTACGAGAACGCAATGACGATAGATGCATTTAGACGATATCGTGCCACAAGCAACTTAGTTTATTTACGAGCGTCTAAAATGTGGTTGTCAGAGCGTTAAAAAAAATTATTATCGCTTTACCTGGGCCTAATTTAATGTGAGAGTTACTAACCACATTACCCAAGCCGCCGCATTTCAGTGACCTCTATAAATTTTAGCTCAGATGTTTGTTGTTATTAGGTATAAAGTCTCACTGGCTCCCACGATCCTAGCTTTGGAAGAGTGCAGAGCCGTGCAGGTCGGCTGAAGCTGCCTCGTTATCGAGCTGTGTCAGTGGTCTTCTTCTTAATAATCACCGACAATGCGGCATTAAATATTGCAGTTTTTGTTGCTACTGTCGTCGTTATAACTGTTGCCTATGTTATTGCTGCTCTTTTTGCTTCTGCCTTGCCGTTTAGTAAAACATATACAGCAAGTATTTGAGGCGCAAAATCGCACTATGCTGAGAGCATGCGGGCGTCTGGGCAGGCGACGGTTTCATCTAAAACCAATTGGCTCGCTGTCCCTGACTAATATTGCGCAAAAGTTTCACCAGTAAGGCGTTCTGCAAGCTTGTGCGTAAACCAACGCTAGACGGAATAGATAAAGAATCTCAACTGCAGAGCTTCATACTCACCAGAGAATTATACGTTTCTGTAGGCGAGAAAGTTCCTACAACCTTAAATTTGACAACAGCTCTTCGAAAAATGGCGTTCATTGTAAATTTGACACACATTCGATCTCGTTGATATTGATTACCGCTTTATATTTAATTCGAACTTAATGTGTTTTTAATGAAAATAAGTGAAAATGTTTATCTACTTTTATTACAGAGGTCCTAAATAAAGTTTCCCCCAAGCAATGCCGTGAGGTAATTAGGCATAAAAATATGCATAGGATTTATTGGATATTCTACGAAAGCTACCAGGCAAAGGCAAGTATATAATGAGTCTCACGTTTTATGCGCAAATGCATTTCACCTGAACCTCAAGTGAGAAAAGTGTGACGGCCATGCGGCACCAAATTTTCATCGCGGTGGCCAAGTTTACTTAAAGAAAATATGTTTAGACTATATAGCGACTACTTTTGCCACATTAGCGCAGCGGAATGTCGATCCGGGTCTGCTCCTCAGTTCCTTCGGCACGTTCAATAAAGTTATCAGCATCCTCATTTTTAGATGGATGTACTGAGTGCTTTGATTCTTCGTAGACAGATCTACATGACACTTAATGACCCGCTTGCGACCCTGAAGTCAGACTCGCAATCTGCATCGCAGGCAGAGTAATATAAGACTGAGCTCCTCACTTAGCGTTTCTTAACTCTTTTCAATCCTGCTCAGCGCATTACCTATGACGTCTATTCACATTTTAATCGTTCATCGCGACTTACTAATCGAGTTTAACGAGTGCGGTATTCGCTCGCAAATACTGCGTTTAAAGCCTAAATGCAACCGCAGACTTAATGGCATTCCGCCAATTTGTTTTAAACAAAAACTGGCCATGTTTCTAGCAATCTAAAGCGACATTTAAGCGATCGCCCCCAAAATTCATATTTTTAAAATCGAATTGAGACCCTGAGTATAAGAGAGGGCTCAAGAAACACGTAGAGAGTTGTCGTCCCGCATGGTAGTGCTTGCAGTGTTCTTGAGACGCTTCTAGTCAGACGCGTTACCAGTTACATGATCATGCATAAGGCATTGGATACGACACAACATGGTTTTGTGCCTCATCGATCTACGCGTACGCAAGCACTAGAGATGACGCACGACTGGGCGTTACACATAAAGGCAACAATGTATCCATTGCATTTATTTATTTGATTAGAATAGTGCTTCCGACAGAGTCAATAATAGGATTGTAGTCAATAAACTAAGAGCGCTCAAAGTTCATCCGTAGACCTGCGAATGGTTCCTAGAGTTTTTGCGCAACCGGTCTTTCCGAGTCAAGTCAGCGACGCCTTAAGTCAGCGCGCCCGGCACCGTCTGGCGCGCCGCAGCTCGTCTCTCCGCTTTTTTACACAATCTTTATTCTTGATACGTAACTCTATATGCCATGTTCAATATCTTCTGTACGCAGACGATCTTAAAATACTCGTAAATAGGGCATTTGACTCTTCATCAGCGCACACCGGCTGACACCGTTCAGAGCAGTTAGCCCTGGCCGAAGTCAGCCAGAGGCGCATTGACAAGACTATGCAGATCTCCGTTCATAAAACTCTCGTTTTAAAACACGGCTTTCAACAATACTTTCAGAGCACACTAAAAGCTCTTTTTGACCTAAAATATGCTTCGATGGCGAACTACGGCATCCAGGTCATCTGGGAGCATCTCAGCCCATCCCAGCTAGATAAACTAGGTAAGGTAATGCCCACGTTTTTCAAGCTAGCCTATGGGTTGCTGGGTTGGTCCCAAGTGGTCAAAACTGGCAGGGGCCACTATAACCTAACCGACATCTTGTGAGCCGCTATGAATGGATTTCGCCATAGAGTCTGCCGTAGGAGAAACTTCCACAATCATGTCGTCGCTTGTGTGTCGTTTATGCAACCAGCCGTAACATCCGATACCTGTCAGAGAGCTATTTCGCTTACGCAGTTAGCTCAATGAGATGTTGTTGATAATTAATATTAGCACCTTGGAGTGAGCAATTATCTCCGCGTCAACGTGTGGTCACGGGTTCTCTAACCCAGTTCAACAATGTGTTTCGAACAGATGCTGCGTTTCCTCGTTGAATGTCGAGCGACAACCTCTAACCGAAAAATTCCGATACTCTCGAGTCTCCTGTCGAAAGTTTAAGGCTTCTACCCACGCGCAGAATTAGCTCGAGTGAAAAAGGGCCTGGTTCTCCCATTGTCTACAAGGCCAACTGTCAAAATTGGTGCGGATAACCAACACCAGAGTTTATATTGCATTTGTTAGCCTCTGCTAACCTGGAAGCATGACCTGCTTGGTCCGCACTTGCACCGACCATTGAAGGGGCTAATGAGTCGGTTACAGTTGTGTTCCAAACAAGCATGCAGCCACGCTAAAGGGGTGTCAGAGTAAGATCGCCAGGTCTTTTTCCATCGTCCTTGGATAGACCAGGAGGTTCTAGTACACAGGGAAAACCAGAAGATCTTAGTGTTCATCTAAAAAGTGTCCTTCAAAGTGAGTGACATGCTCCTTGGCCTGCACTTAAGGCGTATGACAAGCCATGATGGGGCCACGCGTCCACAAAGTAACCACAACGACATCGGTGGGAAACGACTAGGTCAACACCAAGCTCCTGTACTTCTGCGCGTCGTCTCGTCGTCCAAAACAGTCCTATTCGTGGACAGGGTAGACGGCTACTAAATTTCAGGCAACGAGGACAGGTTGCACCCCAATGGGTAGTCTGACTCCAGTTTGTTCACGGACTATAGTTTGTTTTTCCGATTTATGTCCGGTTTATTAATATAAACATGTGTCTTTAATAATATATATAAATAGATAAGTATTATGAGATACAATAGAGAGAAGAGATATATATATATATAGGTAAGATTATATAGATATATATAAATATATATATATATATAGATATAATATATAGAGATATATATATATCTATATATATATATATATATAGAGATATATATATATATATATATATATATTAATATGCTACTATCATATATATAATTATATATAATATATATATCATACTATATATATATATATATATATATATATATAAAAAGGTTATAAGTATACAAAAGTTTTTATCATCGTAGTAAGGAATTGTAGAGCTCGGTGTTGTCAGCAGTGTTGACTCATTAAGCAGGTAGCTAAACTACCTGCTTAATGAGTCAACACTGCCAACTGCCATGTGACGCAAGATCTTGGTGCTTTAAACTCGACAATTCACCATCTCACGTTTTCCTGCCTACATATAAAAAAAACTCAACAGTACATCATCTATATTTGTGAATATGTTGTTTCGCTGTTTCGTTATTAAGAAGTCTACGGCATATTTTCGTCCTTACAAATATATTGTGTCGTTAAAACGTTTCATATTGTTGTTTTAATGGTTTCATTATATATGTATTTATCCTGTTCACCCGTATGGCATCTTCATTGGTGTAAATACATAGGTATGAAATTAGACGATTGAAGAAGTGCAAGCGAGATTCTTAAAGAGACTCCGCAGAAGATGGAAGTTAACTTGTGGGTGTAAACCTTGTTAACAATTTCTTAAAGTGCGGACGGAAATTCACAGAAGCCAAATATTATAAGTGCCTAGATGCTTTGCCAAAAACCAACGGAGAACGTCAATAATACGTACGCCTGGCGCGTAGCCAGGGATATTTACAGCAAGACAATTTTGCATGTCCCTCTTGCGTCCAGCCTTTCCTCACCCTTATTTCGAGAATAAAGAAAATTATATTCTATTCTTACTGCTTAGTTAAACAGGACACGATTATTCGACGCCGTTTGCATGCTCCGTATCGTGATAGGAGTCCGTGACTGCTGACGAAGAAGTCGTATGCTTTTTCTATCTTACCGTCCCATCCACTTTTTCAGTTACTCGTTTTTTCAGAATGCAGATGATATCACTAACCTTCGCAATTACTGCTGGAACGCAAGCTGTGCTTCACGGCGCAGGTCTCTTAACACACCACAGAGGCCAACTTACACAAAGCCAAATAATGCGCAAATAGACCTTATATGTATAAGTCGATTTAATTACCCGGACTATGCCACATAGAGCGCACTGTCACCGCCAATATCGCCAAGTTTCGTTGACTGCGTTGTCGAGGCTGCTGAACCTCAAGAGCCACCGACCCGTGAAAACTTTTTCAACAAAGATCTTCCCGTCTTTCTTCGTCCGGCCTTCCCTCTTACCACAACAAGGCAAAGCAAGTCAAGACGCTCGACAAGTGCCTGCCGCTATAGGCTTCGCGAAGCGACAAATGACGACGCTGAAAGGTCGCTTTAGTTTGGTTGAAGGAATTCGAACAGCATAAAGCGTAAGTGAAGAGAAGGGGACTAAGAGACTGTATTGAGCCCCGAACCCCCCCCCTCCCTCCCGTCTGTGGTCTTCTTTCTTTATCGGTATTTTCTTCTTCTCTTTCTTCTTCTGTTCTTTTTTGCTCTATTCAGCCTGGCCACAGCATCAGTAGCTGCCGCTAGTGATGCGGTGGCAGCGGCCAACGATCCCCCTACCGCCTACGTCGTCGTGTTGTGCTTGTCGAGTCTTACAAATCACAAAGCAGTTACTACATCTGTTCGCAACTCCGTCGTGTTACTCATGCTCCTTTGTTGTAGTAGCTGCTGAATGACTACCACCACTAGTTTTCCTACGACGACAAAGACTGCCGCCGCTGTTTTGAGTAATACCGAGCTGGAACTGTTACGATCGGTCCAAGATGATAGCAACAGTGATGACAATGTCATCCGCGCACCAATGATGATTATGATCGAGCTCGAAAAGCATGAGATCTCGAGCTTCAGCGCCAGTGCTCGTTCTCTCTCTCTCTCTCTCTGCAAGCGGAGCGCTTTCCACCACCAAATCGCAGGAAGATCTTTGATCGTGTATCGCTCTCCGGCCGCCTTGTTCGACGACTTCGTCTGCGAGTCTGTTGCTGCGTGCGACAGAGAGACAAGAGCGGCAGTGAGGGCGGCGGCAAAATCGAGGGGTTCGGGAAGCGGCACAAAAACTACCCCACACTCTGACCGCACTGTCTATGGCACTATATGAATGTACGCCCTATATCTAGAGTCTACATCGCACTCGCATGTCGTAGTCCCTATCCTAGGCTGTATTGTGTTGCTCTTTCTCCGTTCGCTCGGGACTCTCCATCGAAGTGAACAGTTAGAGAAGGCACATCGCACGCTACAAGTAATGAGCGGCAACACTGCAATTGGCTCAAACCAACCGTCGCCCACGGAGGTATGTGACACATTGTGAATCTAGGAATCTTAAAAAATCACGCTGCCTTTGAATCGACCTTGCCGATTGAACGGCCAGCGTTTTACCAAATAACAAATGCAGATATTGCCGAAGATAACATATACGTCTTGTAAGATTATACAGGGTGTTCCTATTTGTGTGTCCAAAACGCTAGGGTATGGTCAAACTCGGTGAGAAAATAATTTTTGCCAATGGGTGGAAGCCGGGAAAACGTTTTGTTTAGGAGTAAGGATGAAATTTATAAAAGCAGTTATTCTGTCTTTTTTCTCCTACATAGTTGTGCAAAATCTACGTTTGCGGGAGAACCAGTCAGCGCACAAAGGAACCGATCATACCGGCGTGTTTGGCGGAAAATTCTGCACAATAAAGTATACATTACTAGCTTGCGTAGCAAAAAGCGAATAGCCAGATTAAGGAAAGTGATAAAAAGTCAAAATGTTACGTTAACGCTTTTTTGTGCAACATCGTAATTTTTTCCATTACGACCAAAAATGCACGTCCAAAAGACTACTCTCAGGCAATAGCAGATTTAATGCCCACTACATTCGTACCAAAGTGATGGTGCTGCGTTACGTAGTTGCCAAGTAACTAAGCTTTTTCGACAGTCATAGTTGTTATGTTTCACGTTGAAGTTTTCACGTCCAGAACCGTAGCATTTTGCCAAGACGTTTCCGCCCCCTCTTTCCATTAGAAAAAAATATTCTCTTGCTGAGTTCTACCAAACCTCAAAATATGTACCTAACTTTCTCATAACCCTATGCAAGTATGCATGCCTTCGCTTTCGATATGACTGTCGAAAAAGCTTAGTTGCTTGGCAACTACGTAACGCAGCACCATCACTTTGGTACGAATGTAGTGGGCATTAAATCTGCTATTGCCTGAGAGTAGTCTTTTGGACGTGCATTTTTGGTCGTAATAGAAAAAATTACGATGTTGCACAAAAAAGCGTTAACGTAACATTTTGACTTTTTATGACTTTCCTTAATCTGGCTATTCGCTTTTTGCTACGCAAGCTAGTAATGTATACTTTATTGTGCAGAATTTTCCCGGTATGATCGGTTCTTTTGTGCGCTGACTGGTTCTCCCGCAAACGTAGATTTTGCACAACTATGTAGGAGAAAAAAGACAGAATAACTGCTTTTATAAATTTCATCCTCACTCCTAAACAAAACGTTTTCCCGGCTTCCACTCATTGGCAAAAATGATTTTCTCACCGAGTTTGACCATACCCTAGCGTTTTGGACACACAAATAGGAACACCCTGTATAAATATAGAATTTTTTTCAATTTTCAATTTGAGGTTCAATAATAATCACAGTTTCACAATGCTAACGTTTTCGTAAACAAAAATATGTAAAAGATGTAAAAGCACCAACATTATATTTTTCATACTTTAGCACTCACCTCACTTTCTACAAAAATAACAACTAATATCACTAAAGATTCTCCCGTTCATAAATTCTTTATATATTTTAAACGCAAGCAAAGCAATTTTTATTCTCATACGTCGTTTAGCGACAAAAGCTTGAGGTCATGGGAACACTTACGAAGCGAATCGAAACTGCCCTGAGGGCATTATTCTAAATGACTCCCGCCCTGTGAGCTATACTTCTATTATAAATTATCCAAATAAAAATACTATAACATAGAATTGCCACTAATAGCATTTTAACGCCATAAGAAGACCCTCAACAGACACTCCTTGTTCTCTTAGTCGACGAATACATCTAATTACGACCTAGAGTTAGGCGTAAGGACATCTTAGTGATATATATATATATATATATATATATATATATATATATATATATATATATATATATATATATATATATATATATATATATAAGTAAATTTGATGACTGCACATCGCATGCCGAACTAAAGCTATTGTTTTGGTGTATTCCTCTCATCAGGTGAGGTATATAAATTGAGTTCTCGTGAAAATCTCTTGGCCAGACCTTGCTTAATCCACTAAGGCTTGGTGTAAGGTGGGTAGTCGATATGCAAAACCCAAAGCTTTTAGAGCTGCCACTAGAGCTATTTCCTGGCCGGTTAGTATATGCTAATTGAATAAAGCGCTAGTGCTTGTCCTTCTATTATTGGAATCGTTAATTTCTTCAATACTTAAAAAATTGACCAGTTGAACAATAGGGTCATTCTCTTGAACGGGAAGCGGTCAGTCACTCGCCTTGTTGTTTCGTCACAGCTATGCTTATTATGATAATAATAATTATTGTTAGAGCTAGTTATTGACAATTACTGAGAGTTAAAAACAGAGAAGCACAGCAGAGGGACGAGAGGCTAATACATCTGAAACCACCTGAAGCTAAGCAAAAAAATGAGCCGCATTACACGGTTTGCCTATATACACGTATCACTACTATCTTTGCCGGCTCACTCTTGTCAGCCGGTCTCCATAGATAAATGCAGATTGGTGGGAAGGGGAAGCTGGCAGGAACATACGTAGCTAGAATTGGTTCGAGAGAGGACAGCGAGTCAGTGCCTCGCAGAGCACAACGGTTATGTAGAATACATCGGCATTTACGACCATTTGCAGCAATGATTGTTGCCGTCGTCATCATCCTCTACGCCATGTACTGGAAACGTAGCCAGGCCGTTTCGACCAGCCGCTGGGGTTTTACCCCCTCCTTTGAATTCCTCTCTCTCTCTCTCCTGCGCCATTTCCCTTTAGTCTGCGGTAGCGCCGTGGCAGTTGTACACGCGGGGGCTACGCTCGGATTGGCACTTACAAAACACTATTGAGGTGGATAGTGCTCAAGTGCGACTTGCTTGCTTGGACAGCACGGGGGGACGAACAAACGAGATACACAGGCACGACGACGCATAGAGGGCTCTGACGGGGCAGACGAACACGAACAGACCCCTGCGCCCCCGCGGGGTTGGGTTGGGCTGGGCCAGACCAGGCCAACCACCAACCCTCTGGCAAAGAAAGAACGTCAACGTCATCATCATCATGATCATCGGCACTATCATCCACGATGACAGAGTCATAGAAAAGCAGCATGAGGTGGTAGCGGTTGTTCCCGCAACTGATGGTCGGCAGGGGCAAAATATAGGTAGGTAGAGATCGGGCGGCAGGACCGGTTTCTGGTAGTAGGAAAAGCTATATAGAGTTAGCTCATTGATACAGACATTGACGTACGCCAGATACTCAAATCACATGGCCAGATTTAGAGAGGACAAAGGACAACATGGAACAGAGAAAGAAGCGCAAAGGAACAAGAGGACAAGTCAGAGAGAGAAAAACTGAGTAAGACTGCTACTGGTATAGTGCGCGTCCTACGTGCGCCACTCCTGTCTAGGTCCCCTAGGACTACTATTACAGCAACAACCACAACAACAACAACAATAACTACTACTACGATCATAAATGCCTCGTACGTATGCGTGGATAGCAACGTGTGTCTGTAGCGCCGCATCAATACAAAGAAAGGCGGAGGGGGTTAGTCAGCGACGGGAAGGGAAGAACAAAAAAGCGAACAAGAAATGAAGAGAAAGTGAAAAGGGAAAAATTATCTATTTAAGGTCAATAGGCAACAGGATGCGGACAGCCAGTCCGCAGAGACAAATAGACTGAAACTCGTGTAGAGCTAAAGTGTAAGAAAAGGCGCGAGCGAATCAGCGATAGAGGCCAAAAAAAGGGAGAGAGAGATTTATCCAGAAAGCATAACAAAGTAAAATCGGGCTCGATAAATTGTGAAGGTTGAGGGAGGGGATGGTGAGGGGTGAAGGGGTGAGAGCGCGGGGTGAAGAGAGGTCAGGGGCAACGTAAAGAAGACTTGAAGCAAGCGTCGTCGTCATCGTCGTCGTCGTTGTCACCCACTTAGAAAGCCTGGCTATCCGGTCTGTCAATCTGTCTATCTATCAGCCCCTCCCCCCACCCACCCACCGCTGCTACTGCTGCTGCTCTGCTGCCCACCGAGTAACAACGACTCGACGAATGGTTACGCCCCCCCCCCTCCTCGCCCCCTACTCTAATCTCTCCTCCAATATCCCCTCCCAATCTCTCTGTTTTGTTCTCGTTTTTCTTCTTTGCTCTATCTCTCTCTCTCTCTCTCTCTGAATCCATCTGTATGTCGTCTCCCTGCCGGTGATTCAACGCAGTTAAATGAATGAATGAACGACGACGATCGAGCGAGCGAGCCAGCGAGCAAGCCAGCCAGCCAACCACGAATGAATTTAGCAATGTGGCGTCAGCAGTGCGTTCAAAGAGCCGCACAATAGAAGAGCCCCATAATAGAAGAGCCCCTCGTCGTCTGCCGTATGTCTGTTGCCCCTTTTTCTCTCAATAGCAGCAGCAGCAGCGACAGCAGCAGCAGTAACATTGGCAGCAGCAGCAGTGACAGTTGCAGCGGTTGAACAAGAGAGCAGGGAAAGGAGGGGGACAATAACAGTGAGTGCAACACGCTCCATTGGCCAGACCGCGCGGGCCGAACAAAAGGACGACCACCGCAGCAACAACAACAACAACAACAATAACAACAACAACGGCAGCAGCAACAACAACAACAACCGTAGCAACAACAGCATCAACAGCAGCAACAACAATAGCAAATGCAGCAACAACAGAAACAACAGCAGCAACAACAACAACGTCAACAGCAGCAAAAACAATAACAGCAGCAGCAACAACAGTAACGACAACAACAACTAGTACTACAACTGCAGCAGCAACGACAACAACAACAACAACGGTGATGATGGAGATGATACCGGTGTCGCTGCCGTCACCGCCGCTACCAAGCTTCATTCAAAGCGGCAAACATGTTCAAAAATCGAGCCGCTCTCACTGACTGTTGCCCCTTTTTCTCTCAATAGCAGCAGCAGCAGCGACAGCAGCAGCAGTAACATTGGCAGCAGCAGCAGTGACGTTGCAGCGGTTGAACAAAGAGCAGGGAAGGAGGGGGACAATAACAGTGAGTGCAACACGCTCCATTGGCCAGACCGCGCGGGCCGAACAAAAGGACGACCACCGCAGCAACAACACAACAACAACAATAAACAACACGGCAGCAGCACAACAACACAACCGTAGCAACAACAGCATCAACGCAGCAACAACAATAGCAAATGCAGCAACACAGAAACAACAGCAGCACAACAACAACGTCAACAGCAGCAAAAACAATAACAGCAGCAATGGAGATGATACCAGGTGTCGCTTGCCGTCACCAACCAGCCGCTACCAAAGCTTCATTCAACAGCGGCCAAACATGTTCAAAAATCGAGCCGCTCTCACTGACTGTATGGCTCACTGACGGCCGTACAGTTTCCACTAAACGGAGTATGTGCACACGTACGACCGTCACAAATGCACTAGATACACACGTGCTATATATATATATATATATATATATCGTACCAGAAGTGAGATCTCTTCGAATTAGCAATTCTGAAATTGACTGTGTTGATGAGATCAGGATGCAAATTTATTAAATGATGAATGGAAAATGGCAAAAACACTAAAATGCATCTCTAAAAGCTGAAACAGAAAGAAACAACAAATCGGTGCCATCTGGTTCAGGTCGCATCGTGTAGTAATGCGTGTAGTTATAATATGCGCGAAGAAGCGATAAGACAACTGACGAGGCGGCAGTTTCTAGAGGTGAGCCGTTCAATAATGAAAAAAAAAATCCGTTCAGGGCTGACTCTCAGCCAAGATGGAGTCGAGAGTTGGCATCATTTAAGCCTGGTTCAATAACATTGATAAAGCAAACGCGGCGATGCAGTGATGGACTTTCTTGAACATTCCGGTGGTGGCTATATGCAACGATCTGGATGCATACCACGCCGGAATAAACGGAGTTGGTAAAGGCTTTACTGATGAAGACATTCTGTCTTTTCTTAAGGATGCTGGTGTCGTCTAGACGAGAAGAGAGCACATTATTAAGAACGAACAGGACAGTTACGTATAACGCATTTGGTCAAGCTGGTAATCTGGCCCTAAACTGTAAGCACTAAGCCAAACATGTAAACTGCAGGGGTTTCCATGTTTGGCTTAGTGTACTATCCCCTGTCTTATCCGAGTATGCAAAATAGAGAAACGCAAAGCTCTTTTAGAGTGTCGCTTGCTACAACAAGCTGGAGCAACTCTAGGCTATACAAATCAAGGTAATTTACTCGTCTCAGCAGGCTGCTGCACTCGACTCCTTATCCGCTCCAAATTACTCGCCTGAATGATCCACATCATCGCCACCTACCTATGCTGCTCTGGTGAGATCACAGGTCGTGGGGACTTCGTTTGACCTCAGCGTTTGCGTAAATCTATGGGGATTAACATCACACCCCGAAAAACAGATTCACACTGTGGAGAAGTGCTTTTCACTGAAGTCGTCGCACACCTCTGGCACTAAATTGAAGGAGCGTGATTCCCACATCATATTTTTGTTGGGACACATCACGAAGGTCATAAACATTTTATCTCCAAAAACGACAATCTGTTTAAAAATAGTTGATTGAGGTTTTCACTCCGCGGTTGTCAACTATTTCGATGTCACTAGGAAGATAGTTTATTGTTGGGTTTTCATTATCTTGGTCTTTCGACAATCATCTGTCTTTGTTAACGCGGTGTGTAGATAATAAAAATCAACAGTACACGCGAAGTGTGAAAGCATACCATTGTGTCACTTCATGAGTGATTTCGACTCAGTGGCGTCAGATAGAGGCCTGTGCGCTCTGTTTCTAGTCATTACGGCGGTTAATATCCAGGTGGTACGTTGGCGGAGTCTTGAACGGGGCCAACCGCGCATCATCATTAAGGGGACCGTCTACTGAGTTCATCGCTCCATCTCCAAACCCAGGAATTGTATTAAATCCCTGAAAATCGTTGATGTTACAGAAGCGGTCTAGGTGCGAGCTTGGCACCCTCCTTTGAAAGCCTCTTCGTGGTTGAGCTTACGAATCTCGTACGGAGTGGCCTCGCCTGTACTCCGTCATCCGCACAGCCCCTAGCGCCGTTCCCTCTATCAAAACAATGATCGATGAATCTCATCGGTATCTCCTCCCAATGCCAAGCCTTCCTAGGACGGTTTTTGGAGACTAAAAATATGAGCTGGTTCCATGGCGCTGTCTTACAAGAGCTGAGCTTCGTCTTCAGCTGGCGCTGATGCCAATTTAGCAGAGCAGCAAAAACGCCTGAAGTGTCGCGAGTTAGAGGCAACTTCGAAAACGACGCTTCGAATAACAGCTACGATCTCCCCTGCTGGGATATGGCACGATGTCAGCAGCCGAGGACGCTGCCCACGCTACACGCAGCTGCCTCCAGAGGACGCCGCCCACGCTACACGCAGCTGCCTCCAGAGGACGCCGCCCACGCTACACGCAGCTGCCTCCAGAGGACGCCTCAGTGCGGGCAATCTTCTCGGGCGGGCAATGAATAGAAGGTGCCACCCGCCGTCTCCTAGACGCCCATATCTGTCGCGAGGACAGTCTAAGGCTCCTCGGCATTGAGCAGCAGAATTGAGGGAGTCAGTCCAATTTCACCGAAGGCGAGATTTCCCACGAACTGGCAGAACACGGACTTAGCCAAGCACGTCGGCTATATCGTCCTGGCGGGAGAATACCGCTGACGAAGGTTATCCTCAGTTTTTCTTGCCAGCCACCGGTGTCCGTTTTTCTCGGCCATAGATCTCACCCGGTTATTCTGAAGCCGGGTCAAGCAAAAGGAAAAAAGCTCTGCATGAATTGCGGAGGCCCGAATCACACCGCCGACTGCTGTTGTAGCGCTCCCAGGTGTGTGAACTGCCAGGGACCTCACCAGGCGGGATCTTCCTCATACCCGCGGCTAGTTTACCTGCGCGAAATAGTGTAATAATGCTCGAGGGCCGCATGCTCCAGCAGGTTAGAGCGGATTACCCCAACGCGGTCATCGGTGAAGCTGTCCAGTGTCGCTCGGCTTCTGTCCAAAAGGGCCCGTCTTCCGATATACGGGGTCTCACCTACGCTACTGTGGTCAGGGGGATTTCGTCAGCAGCGAGGGCTGATCCGCAGGTCGTTCTACCCAACCCAGAATATATACGAAAGATTCAGAGGAAACGTAGCTACAGGTCGCCTATGGTCAGGACCCACCTCTCCCGCCGTTCGAAAAAGACCCCGAGGATAAGTAAGTCTCGCCAGAGCGCCGATACCGGTTCGTCGTCTCGAGACTGGCTGATCTTCTGCAGGGAATTAGACCAGAATTATTTGCCGTGTTGAGGTCTCTAGAGGAAGCGTTGCCACCTCTTATGGGACTGCTTTCCGTGGTGGGCAAGTTAAAAGGTCTCGCCTTGTAATGACAGACCACAACGACAACACGCCTAACAGCGGGCCCGCCAGCCCCCCAAAGTCGTTAATCATCTTTGCAGTGCACTCGACTCGGTCCTTCCTGGAGTCACGCTCTGAATCTACCCTTGTTGTCAAGCTTGACTTCAAAAAGGCCTTTAACAGTATTCGGAGGGATTACTTATTGAGTGCGGTGAAAGCCTATGCCCCGAGTTTGTTCCACTAGGTGGAACTAGCTTATAAAGGGCCTTCTCCTACCGCATGATGTCATAATGTCGCAAACAGGGGTGCAGCAGGGCGACTCATTGGGTCCCCCCCTGATCTGCCTGGCTGGCAAGGAGTTAGTCGACTCTCTTAAGTACACTCTAAACGTAGGGTACTTGGACGACGGTGTTCTGGGTGGCGCCCCTGATGCGGTACTGAGGGACGTCCACCGAGGCCTTTTTCTTCTGAGATTTCATTTTCGGCCCTTCGTCTCAACCACTTGTTCCGAGAGGCAGACTGTTCGCGAGCTTCAGAAATCCTTAAACGACTCAATGACCGCGTGATGTCAACATTAAAGGCGTTGCTGAACATCAGTCTATCTGCTCGTGCCCGCCAACAAGCTCTACTCCCCGTTCTTTGGGGTGGCCTAGGGTTAACTGATGCGACTGTCTTATCGGAAACAGCTCTGGCAGCTCTCGCGACAATTACTGACACATTAGCCCCTTTAATGATCAGTGCTGGCGCGGCTTAGACTGGTCATGCATCGGCTCTCGCCGAGGCAGGCAAAATTAGAGAGTACCAGAACATCGGTTACCCGTACGAGTTTCACCCACTTGCCTTCAAGACCCTTGGCGGGCCGAGTCCAACTACTCGCACTTTACTACAGAAGGTCAGAAAGCGGCTGATTCTAGCCAGTGGAGATAAGCGAGCGGGTGATTTCCTCATACAGCGTCTGTCGCTGGATGTGCAATCAGGCAATGCGGCCTCGGTTTGAGGAACCCTCCAGAAATGGCTGGTCGTTACACTGGACCCCCCATAATGGTGCGCACGTTCGCAGAGACCCAAATGTCATGGTCCTACCGTAAATGATTGATTGCATTAAATAAATTATTATCATTATTGTTATTGAATTAAATCAATTGTGAGGAGTGGAGGTGTCTTTTGATTTCACAATGAAAGCTGCACCTTCTCCTGCAGACCGTGTAAAACCACCATCTGTTTTTAGAGCTGCGCGTTCCCGCGTCGATCACCCGTGATCTCGTCCATGCGTGTTACAATCTTTAAAAACTTACCAGTCCAACGCCGATGGGACCTACTGTGTACAGAGCTAATTGTTTTGAATACGACTGAACGAAATGCCTGTCTTTGGGGCCAAGACTATCTACCACATCGTGATAGATGCCGAGACTTCTAGTGCTATCGAAGCCGGCCAACTGCCTATTCCGCCTCATAGACAACAACAATCGCACCACTGCATCTGGCCTCTCGATCTCTCCCTCTCTTACTTTCCTATTATATGTATATCTCGTTCTGTCTCGCTTGTATCTATTGTTCTATTTAATTCCTGCGCAAACGATGCACCACGCTACCGGGCTTGACTGCCTGGATAACCTAACAAATATATACAGAATGTCAGAACACGCAGGGTGGGACCTTTTAGGGAATCGAAGAGCTCGTTCAAATAAGAGTTTTTTTTTGTAAAATTCAGTAGAAGTTTTATGTTATAATGTGTTAACGAAAATTTGCAAATATCGAGTCTTAATAATGTATAATTTTTCAGATCATCCACGTTAAGTGACTTGAGAATTTGCCATTATAGTAATAAAGCACAGACTTCATTCATTCTCAGAGAGAGCGTACTTTTTGCGCATATTTAAGCGCATGAGGATTATTTTATTCAAAAATAAATCCTAATTTGATTTCTAGCTTTGAACAATGCTGGTTTAATAGTAGAAAGTTTAGATGTGGATTCATGCATGTATCTTTTGCATTTCTTTAATTAAAATATACTCTGTATTATTTTTAGAAGCCCAACCTTATATTTTGGGGCGATTGCACACATTTCATTGTCAGACATCTCCTGAACGATTCTAGCAGTCGCGGGTATTCTGGAGACCAGATGAAACTCTCTAGATGACATCAAACAAAGAGGCCGGATCAGCCCTGGTGTACGCGCCTCGGCCGATTAACCGATGACTAAAGAAAACGTCTAGGTAATCCAGCACTGTGGCGTCCTTCGTGTGCTAGAGCTCCTATCGAGTTATCTTCGTGGGACTTCCACCAACAGGTCGGGTAGAAACCTGCACAAAAGTGTGTATATGGTATATTTCTTCAGTTAGCCTCTCGGGAGGCCGACAGAGACCAATAAGGTGTCAGTTTTTCATTACGCTACTCCAAACAATTGTGAAGAAACAATGCTGATGCGCATGCAGGCGGGTCATTTTCGGGTTTCTGTTAGCCCCCAATGATAACAGTGTGCTTCAAACCCTTGTGCAAATGAGGTTTCGTCCGGCAAATGGTACAAGTGCAAGAAACATCGCAGGGTCTCTTCCTTCCTCCCCGTGGATTTTTGCTGAGGTTCTTTGGACAGGATATGCGACACTGCTAAACCAGGTTGGAATATGTCTGACATATTTGAACGCGTGCTAGAAAGTTGTGTGGCGGTCACTTTGTCAAGTGATACATTTGAAAAAGCACGGAAATATCTTGGCTGAATGCATGCTATGACATTGCACGTTTTCTCATCTCAACATTTTTACCGTCTTTTTCGGGCTTACCCTTAGTCAATATTTAACGTCCACGTGTTTGCTTTTGCATTTCTTCGTAAAACGGACCCCATAAATACAATTGTGCAAAGGTAGGGCTCGAACCCATGCACCTATATGTCTTCGCCTGTCGTGAAGTGCACGTTAATGCACCACGGCATTGGGTTTGACATTTTCACCGTCTAGCCTTATCTATGTTTAATTACAAATCGAATCACCGTAAATTTGGTCACAAAATTCTCCCGAAAGCGTGTTGCATGTTATTTATTATTAATATTTATCTGGAACGGAAATTTCCCGAGTCACTGAAGCCTCGAAAATCAGGTTTTTTTATTATCTCAATTTGCAAACATTTTGCAATAATAATATTTTCCTTCCGTTGTAAAATTTACTTAATAAATGTCAACTTCAGAAAAAAAACACGAACATTACATTTGTGCGATAGCACGTCGGTCTGACTAATCTTAGCGCACCGGCATGGCTCTAACAGGCGCAAAACCAAATCAGAGTTTTTCCTTCTTTCTATGCCATAACAGCAAAGGCAACATGTGCAGAATGCATGAATACCACGAACGACGACCTTGACGACAACAGTAACAAAAACAACAACAACACCAACTTTAACAACAAAAATATCAACATTAACGACAACAACAACAATAACAACTAATGACAGCGTTCCTAGCAGCTTTAGAAAGAGGAAAAAGAGATGCAATTAGAGTTCTCGCATACACGGGTACACAGCCAGACAGCCACAATGCCATTTTGTCGGCAACTCCAACCACCGGCGATCACGGCAGGAATGAAAATGTCAACAGCGCATTTGGCATTTCTTTCCACCAACGACTACAAAGGCCACAACGATAGCGTCGGGCCTACTTTGTAACGCCTCTAGAAACCGCTTAGTCAGCCAGCCAGCCAGCGACTCCCTGTCTACAAGCATCGGACAATGAGAAATGTTTTGCTGCATATAGAGACTTCCGTATAATGAGAAATGTCTTGCGCAAGTCATGCTCACATAGCGATGACACTATGAATATGCAATTTTGTTCGGTCTCTGCTATGCTTTGGCATCGATTCACAAGCCTTTACGGCGTACATCTGCCGTGTATGCAACAACAGCAACAGGTATTTACTACGCAACGACAACGACGATGACGACAACGACAACAACAACACATGGATGAAAATACTGGTTACAGTAATTGTTGCTTTAATTGCTGTTGTTTTGATTGTGTTCTTCTGCAAACAACGTCACTGTAGGCATGCGAAAACACACTACAGTATACGTGGAATGAGGCACGCACTATTTCGGTACGATATGTTTTTGCAAGAGATGCGTGTCTACTAAATATTGTTATTGGCTGTTGTTCTTGTTGTTGTTGTTGTTGTCGACGTTGGCAACCATCGCAAGAGATATGACATCGTTTCAGTACGTGTTTTGCTTGTAGCAACTACGGCTGCTGTTGAAATCGAGCTATAGCAGACAAAACAACAACAACAACAACAATAACAACAACGATGACAACAACAAGGACGATGACGACGAAGAGGAACAGCGCATGGCGTCTCCAACGTGGTGTGTTTCTTCCGAAAGTGGGAAGCTCTACAGTCGAGCCCAAAAAGCGTTCTAGGTTCGGACAAGCACGGCCGGCGCGCAGATACACAGAACGAGCGATAGAGGAAGGCGGCAAAACGAGAGACAGACAACACAGAAGTAGAGACCGACGAAATGGGTGCGTGGCTCTCACCAACTAACGCCCCAAGCGCCTACAAAATGGCCTAATGGAGAGAGGCCAATGGCAAAGAGATGAGCATTGAAAAGGCGCACACAAGGCAACCGCACAGCGGCAGCAGCAGCAGCGGCAGCAAAAACTGAATGAACGAAAGAAAGAACGGGAAAAAAATAGAAAAACGCCTGCACCCACGACCGCTGCGTTGGCTGCAGAATGTCTATGAAAAAAAGCGGTGGCACAAATGAGACGACAGTACGCCGAGTGAACAGCCGGCAAACACCACAGCGGCGGTTGCGGCTTCAGCAACAACAACAACAACAACAACAACAACAACAACAACAACAACAACAACAACAACAACAACAACAACGACAACAACAACAACAACAACAACGACACGATAGAAAGACATTCCCTGAGAGTCGAACGGGAAGTCAGAGAGTCTTGTCCCCAGCATATCAGCCTCCCAGAGCCAGTTCCTCGCTTCCCGCCTTTCCCGGCAAACATCAATTTCTCTACGACTACGAAACGCAGCACCAGCCAAGAAGAGAGCAGGGAGAGAGAGAGAGAGAAAGAGATGGAGGGAGACAAACGTAAGATATGACTTGTGTGCAACTGTTACTGGACGTCGCTAAATTGTTACAACAACCGCAGCAGCGGCGGCAGCAGCAGCAGCAACAATGACAACAACAACAACAACAACAACAACAACGACGACGACGACGCGACGACAATATGTATGTTATGTAGTCGCTACTAACCGCATAGTCGGCAAGCGCAAAGCAAGCAGACTATGAGCCGTGCGAGGCATGCCAGCGCAGGCTCCCCGTATTGCAGAAACACAATACAATTTCAAGCAGTCTCTCTCTCTCTCTCACACTCACAAACACACACACACACGTTCTATTAGACAGTTCATCATATACAGAGAGACGCATCACACTAAAACCACCAAACTCACTTGTGCTGAAGCATTTTGGACTACGGAAAGTGAAGAGAATTGTTTGATTAGTCACGTTGGCTTTATTGCTCAGGCAAGCTCGCTTTTTTTGGACCTGCAGTAGGTTTCTGTAGGTCGACGAAGAAGCAACAACCACAATAAAAAATAATAATAACCGCATCGCGAGCAACAAAATAGATACCAACAACAACAACAACAACAACATCAATTTAAAAAACAGCAAAACAACTGCAACAATAGCGCAACCAGCAAAGGAAAATGTATTAGCTGTAGTGAGACGGTGTACAATGGCGCCTATGAGTATAACGTAACGGTTTAACGGTTGATATTGACAATGATAGAGTGGATTACAGCAGATTATTGAACACGCCAATTGCAGGTGTCGACCTCTCATAGAGAGTCGCATGTATCTTCCGTAGAGACCTTAGCTAAGTGGTTGCTCGCCTTCATACAAACAAGAAAGTGAATGTGCGAGAGAGATGTTATAGATATAACTAAGCATAAGCATTCATTTAACATGCAGCTAGTGGCTTCATTTTAGTACCCTTGTACTCAAGGGAGCAGAATAGTTAATATTGCCCTTTTCTCGTCATCGCGTAGCGCTATCTTTGCCCCTATTTCAACCGCTTAGAACGCCTTAAAAGACTTCTATGTGAAGCAGCAAGTTACTGTTTACTTTCACTCAACGGCGCCATTGAGAAATAGGTATCAAAACTTTACCAGCCGAAAACATCATGATCAATTAAGCGTGACCCCATGTGAGCCGTTTAAACATGTACGTCAATGTGCACTTAATGGTTTATTATCTTTTAAGAAAATATAAAATTTTCTGCTTGTTCAGTCTCCTCAGTGCAATTCTAGTCAGCAGTTTAAGCATTGACAAGTCCGCTACGTCTCATGAGCGAGTTCTTTTATCACCGTAGCTCACATGCTATTCAGCTTGCATGTCCGTGCACCCACTTCAAGTGGCCTATACAGTAGGGTACGCTTGCAGCCTCGCTGCACGACAGTTCCCACCACTGCGCTTCTCGAGTTATTGGCCTTTCGGTGCCGGTGTACTGCTCATAGTCACCGCGTATTGTGCTAGTTTTATACACAGCAGCAACAACAACAACAACGACAACAACAACAACCACGACGACGACGACAACAACGACGATAACGACGACGACAACAACAACAACAATATACAACCGCAAGGCCTTTGGTCAGTGTGGTTTCGCAACACGGCACGCCCGACGTGACGGACGCAGCGCTTCGCAATGGCCTCGTTCGCTTTCGTTTGCTTCTGCATAGCTACCTGTCCACGTACTTGCCCTCCGTCCGTGTCTTTCCTGTCGCTCACGCACTCACTCGCCGACTTGTGTCCGCCTCGACGTCGAGAAACTCGTTGGCTTGCGGAACTCCGAGGAACGCAACTACCACCACCACCACCACCACAGCGCAGCTGGCGTGGCCCCTCGTAGGTTCTTAGCCGGCCGCCGCAATCAGAGCCGCTATTGAGTAGAGACCGGGTCTGGGTAGTTTGATTGTTGTTAGGGAGGGGGGGGCGTTTGCAAAGCCGGGAGAGACTGAAGGCTGAGTAAAGCTGAAGGTGGAGATCGACGTTTAGCAACAAAACAAAATAGAAGAAACCTCGAAGTAGATGTACCTGCATCTTCCAAACAAACATGTCGTTTGCACAACCCACACTAGCAAATGTTTTAACCGAACAAATGTTTGGTCGCCAAGACTCTTGATGTTTACATAAAAAGGCATGTTAAAAACATTTATCCGAAATAGGGCTCTTAGACCGTCCGTGTCCTGGGATCAAGGCGTTTTTTAATGCCCTGAATACAACATTTTAGATGTGCTCGCAATAGGCTGAGATGCCCGTGGCACGATAGCGTCTAAATGCACCCATCGTCATCGCGTCGCCGCTACCGGATTTCTGTGGGCTTTTTTCAGCAAGAGGTATGTAGCAGCAGGATCATGTACAACCAGGCTCAACCAAAACAACCAATCAACAAAGAATCCCTGTTGTAAATCACGTCTCTTTAAGCGATGCTCAATGAGAATAGATTATGAACCATATCGCTAAGAGTTAGCGGCCGTGCTGCCACGAAGAACTGTTGGGAAAACCCCAGATATGTGTTTGAAAATATTTAAGCTATAAATTCCCTCATGGCAATTTAGTATTGCATCAATCGTTAACAACAAACCACGGGTCTTTCCTGTAAACAATGCTCGTAAAGCATCACGATAAACGACGATAAACGCTGTTGAGTGCGTCCGAAGAGCGTTAGGCAAAGCAACACGATGGTTGCTCAAGAATGCATAACTAGGACAAGTTACGCAGCAATAGCATATTAAGAATGTAACCAGAGACGCCTAAATAATGAAGCCGTATTGAACCTGGAGAGAAATACCACATGGTACAGGACCCCAGATAGGTCCATATATCAAGCTTTAGCAATGCCAACACCTTTTCAGCTGCTTAGTTTATTTTCCATCCACTGGTCTCAATAATACAAACGAATGCTAGTTTCTACCATCATGGAATTCAAAAGTCAACGCCACCAGAGCAGCTGCTTGTCAGCAGCGTTGTACGACTCCACGCAGGTCGTTTAATTGCGTTATCTCTTTTTGCTTCGTCGCTGAGCTACCGATAACTTCTGGAAGCTCTTAGGTACCTGTACAGGCCTTTGGGTACCTGATAAATCTAACGAACGGCAATCAGAAGGTACACGGGCTGTTGTATGATGTGATAGCGGAAGCCTGAGAGCTGCACATGAAGCGGAGGGATTCAATGCAGAAGGTCCCGTGGATTGACCCATAAGATGCAGTCGGGTGAGAAGCAGTACCTTGCTGCGCAGAACGGGGTATTCTAGCAGAAAAACCAATGGGTGTGCTGAATGTTTACGGTCTGCTGTGTCTCTATAGCTTTAAAAAAAAAGCCTTATGAATTTCTACTAACGAGCAAATTCAAAGCAGTTCGATTGAGAACGGTGAGCTGCCGGCGCTGAGCTGACTATTACTGGTGGCTGGAGACACGGGAGAAAACAAGCTAAATCAAAAAGCCTATGAATAGCTGCTGTCCTGGACAGCTATGTTTATGAGTGTGAACAACTGAAACGTCATCTTTGGTACATAAAGGTGATTCCATTAATTCTCAAGGAACGGAAGACGAAGTAAGGTTCGAAGATAATAGGAACGGTGGCGTATGCAGATGTGCTAGCAATGGGGATGGAGATGCCCAAGAAAAGGTGATGGCCAATTTAGTTTAGTACAATGTGACCGAGTGAATCGCTAGGTATACTATAGCAGGCTCTAGAAAAAGCAACAGTTATCTTGGCAATTGAGGAAGGGGAGTGCACATACCTTGACCTTCATCTGGGAGGTGGATGAGTTACAACCAGCGAGGAAATTAATAAAGGGTAAAACGAAAGGAATGTGTTCGTATAAGGCTCATAGTTGTTTAAAAGCAGGAATACAAACGTCTGGACGAAAACCGACTCAAACGTGTTTGCAGTCATGGGAAAAAAACGGGTGCAGAAAGAGCTAGAAAGTGGGCTACTTGCTAAGCTCCCTACACGAGGCAGTACTCCTATGTTCGGACTCAGTAAACTCGGTGATTTTCCGGTTACCCGGTAGGCCAAAGAAAATAGGTCTTAACAGTTGGTTTGGTAAGCCAATATCAGAAAATACTACACTGTGCAGTATATGAAAGAGAATAGTCATTAACTTGAGGACTGCGATTAAATGCAGATGCCTAGGTGTGGGGCCGACGTTGCCTCTCTCTTTGTGTCTCTCTCATAAGATGCCTCTGTGCTGGCAGCTGACGTACAATCGTTGGGCTAGTATGGCGTTTGCTACAATAGTAATTTGAGCACAATTACACCGAGCAGAAGTTGCACAAGCTGGCAAAAAGACTGGTGACAATCTACTCTTTATTTCTGCCCCTTATTCTCTGTGTTTGGTTCGCTGTCGTCGCTGCCGTGACGCGCTTACAATAGCGCCCGTTTTGTGTGAGGTGGAGAGGCTGTGGGTGGGGGGAGACCTCCGTATACCTCAGCGCCGCTGTACTCTAGTCGTAATCGCTCCAGCGAAGACTACCTGTGTCGTCGACGGGGCCCGGATCGTCAACGAGCGCCATTTCAGCCCCTCGGGTAGCAACCGACCGTCATCTTTCTTCTCACCCGTTTAGCGTCCAGCAGGCAGCGATATGGCAAACTGCCTGACTGTCGGTTCATTGATTGCCAACCGCGACCGACAAACGCAACTACTCTACGAACTAAATAGATATTAGTGTACACCCACACCCACCACATCGCCGACAAGACATAGAGAGAGTGGAAAAGAGGGCCATGCTCATAATAAAAGACACGAATATGGCCCGAGAGGAATATGGCCCGTCAGTGAGGTGATAGTAGAGCTGAACGCTACCGCTGTGGGCCGCCGGTTTCTAAGGGTTTCTGCTATTCCTGCTTTGGCTGTTGGTGCCCGATCCGCCACTACCTCGACCATCAGCAGCAGCATCATTGCCATCATGCATCGCCATTATCCGAGCGATATATGCTTATGATAGAAGCACACCTCCACCTACACGATGTGACCGTGTGGGTGGGTGGATGTGTGCTAAAGCGTCTGACAGGGCGAGGGCGGATGAGGGATACAAAAAGATAGATAGAGAACGAGCAGAAAAAAGGGAGCAAACGAGAAGAAGAGAGAGAGAACGGTGAAGAGAATAGAGCTTCAGGTAGGCGAAGTCCTACCTACGCAACACCTAGGAGATGGGTGGCAGGTTGAGGCTTGCGACACGAAAGATAGCCTAGAGAAACGAGCTTAATACACGCCCTGTCCTTGCGCGCCCCAATTCGCTCTTCCTGCTATTGTATGCTGCCAATGCCAACAGCCATCAAGAAATTGTAAGACCGGTAGTAGCAGGATGATAGCAGTAGCCGTGGTAGTAGTAGTAGTAGTAGTAGTAATAGTACCGGTAGCGGTTGTTGTCGTCGACTCGCTTTTGCAACGGCATCGCCAGCAAGAAAGAAGCAGTAACAGCAACAGCGACGCAACGATTCTTTCGTTCGGCCTCGTTTCTCCCCTAGCCCAAATAGCCTATACAACTCCGCCAGACAAGCACAACAATCGCGGTCCACTGCAGGAGCAGCAGCAACAACAGCAACAATAATAACAACAATGCAACAATAACGCCAACAACATCAACAAAAAGAACAGCGACGACGGCGAACGCCAGCGACAAACTGCTCGAGCCACACTTTGTGTAGCATGTCGCTGCCGCCCATCATCCGCAGTCTCCCCCGACAAGAAAAAAACCCCACACCAGGCCCTGCTCGAACGGGCCTTTCTTCCAGCCCGTCTTCTGCCGACCACCGTCGCTGCTGCTGCTGTCTACTGCCAAAACGGTGGCCATAACAATTGTGGTGTGTCCGCAATGAACAGTTCTATGGACCGGCTTGTATGTACAAAACAGCAACTTCTTTAAGCAAGCATCACCAGCGTAGACCCAACCACCCAGCCGTCCGCCCGTTGCGTCCTTTAGTACTGGCAGACAGGCAGGCATTCACTCATTCATCTGCCGCCACCATCCGCCTGACATCGTCGTTGCTCCACTGCTGATCCCCTGCCCGAAAGGCGGGTCCCGGTGGCCTTCGGCTGTCTCTTTGTCTGTCTCTTTGTTGACGCTCTCTCTTCTCTCTCTCTCTCTCTCTCTCCTCTCCCCTCCCCCTCTCTATTCCCTCTCTCTCGCTATATATATATATATATATAGCTATATATATATATATATATATATATATATATATATATATAGCCCGATCAGAGCTATTGCTCAAGGTGCCTGTTAGTGGCTTACAACTATACGAGGTAGGTAGGCACACACAGTGACACCCGCTCTAGACGTTACCTATCATAGCTGGCGAGGAAGTGGAGAAGAACATAACAAACATGGGGGGACGGCCTCTGTTCTGACTCGGCCGTTCGCCTCGTCCACATCCAGCCAGCCGAACCTGTGCCGTCAATCCATCTTCTTCTGTGCAGTTTCGACCTTACGTTTACTCGGCCATTCATACGGCGTGGGCTCGGTGTTCGGTTAGGACACAATCTGTCGTCGTTGTCGTCGTCGTCCCTACCACGTAGAAACGAAGCTTATACGCCAGCCTAGGGACTTCACGCTTGTCAGATTTCGGGTATCACTGCTTGATACGAATAAATGATCATGTTTGTCTTTGTGTTTTTTCTGAAATATAAACGATACTGCATTGACGCATCGACGGTAGCTAAGGTGGATTCGTTTGGGTTATCAAGGTGATTGTTCAAAATGTATGGTTACAGAGAAATGTGATTAACTGACTACACTGGGGCTTGTGAGAAGCGAGGTCTTTTATAAAAGTTTCCCTTTATATCACAAATGTATCATACATATTTATAGTTAAAAAACGTTTAGTTATTCTTTTACAGTATTTCACACAGTATTCAAAAGTTATTATACATATTTATATTTAAAAAAACGTTTAATTATTCTTTTACAGTATTTTTGTTCTATTTAAAATGGCGTCTGCCATCTGCAATAGCAGGCATTTGTTCCACCTTTTTTCCCATTCTTGGAATACAATTTTAGACGTGTTTTTCGGAATCAAGTTAAGTTGCTTCTGCGGAATTCTATCAACCTACTATAGTCTCTTGAAACGTTGTTCCAATTTTCCTATCCATGGGAACAGGAAAAATCGCATGAACGTACGGTGAACAGGAAGCTTATACATGTAAAACATTGAAGTCAATAACGATGTGTGCGCCGGTGCCTGTCATGATGGAAAATCCAAGAGTTGCCCAGAGTTCAGACCTCTTGCGACAGACGTTCTCGCGCAATATTCGTAAAATGCTGTAGTAGTGTTCTTAATTGGCCGTAGAACCTGGTGACAAACATTTATGGAGGATGATTCCCTTTTGGTGGTGAAAAAACAGTCAAGTAACCTTGGTGTTGGATCTGCACTATCTACATTTCTATAATATGTGCCCCACATGCATATTGTAATATACGAAAAATAAACTTTTATATCTAAATTTCTTCAATCGATTCCTTCCTTGGAAGTACCACTGGAAGATTTGGGCTTTGGTCTCGATGTTATAACCATACACCTAGAACTCGCCTCCCGCAATCACTCTCTGAAGCAGTCCAGGATTTTCTGCTACCGCCTAAAGGTTCACTTCATTTATTTAAAATGCACCCTGTTTGGGTATGTAAATACGAGTATTATAAAGGTTCACTTCGGACATTTGCCGTCGGACGTTTATTCGCTAGAAAACCGGCTTTGCTGAACGAACTTCGCTGCCAGTCTTCTGACGCATAAAGTATCGGCCAAAACTGCTACAGCTTACCCGTAAGATATCTCCAATTTCTCAGCTATCTTCCTGATAGCGATTCCGCAATTGTTGAGTACAATATCACAAGCCTCTGCAACGTTTGCTTTTGTTATTGACGTTGAGGGCCCTCCCGACTAGGGGTTACCTTAGGTATATTTACGTTTGTCACGAAATCGACTGTACCAACGTATACACAGCATTTCAGAACACTGCTTGATCACCACAAGTAGCCTGTAACATTTCCACTAGCTTAGATATATGATCTACTTTTTAAGAACTTGATACAGATTCGTTGTTCTTCCATTTTCGGTTCTATAAAAATTGCTGAACCCTATTTTCCTCGCTTTTGACCCAATTTTAAATAATATAGGCCGACACCGATTGGCGCAACATTTTATCTGTGTGTAGCTGATGAATGGTGTTTCTAAGCAAAAAAAAACTGGACTGTGGTTTCGGTTCAATTATTAAATTTAAAGGTACTAAAACTTGCCGATCCGCCCTCGTTTCTAAACATATACATACCTCTTTGTTTGCTGAATGCTCATTGTTGAAAGTAGTGCCTCTCTCATATAACAAAGCCCTGAAAGTCGTCTATATATATATATATATATATATATATATATATATATATATATATTATATATATATATATATATTATATATATATATATATATATATATATATATTTATATATATATATATATATATATATATATTTATATATATATTTATATATATATATATATATATATATATATATATATACAGGGTCATTCAAGGAGTATTGTACTTCTTTCGAGGTTTGATAGAACTCGGCAAGAAAATAAGTTTTCCCTATGGAGGGAGGACGCGGAAACGTCTTGTTTAGGAGTGAGGATACAATTTATAAAAGTCGTTATTCTGTTTTTTTTTCTCCTACATAGTTGTGCGAAATCTGCGTTTGCGGGAGAACCAGTCAACGCATGAAGGAACCGATTACACCGGCGTGTAATTCTGCACAACAAGACACTTCACTAGCTTGCGTAGCAAAAAGCCAATACACAGGTTGAGAAAAGTCATAAAAAGTCGGTATGTTGTTTTGTCTTACGTTAACGCTTTTTCATGAAAAATCGTAAAATTTTTCCATTACGAATAAAACTGTATGTCCAAAAGACCACTCTCACGCAATGGCAAATTTAATGCCCACCACTTTCGTACCAAAGTGATGATGCTGCGTTACGTAGTTGTCAAGTCACTAAGCTTTTTTGATAGCCATACCAAAAGCGAAGGCATGCATATTTCCATAGGGCGTATGAGAAAGTTAGGTACATATTTTAAGGTTTGGTAGAACTCAGCAAGAGAATAAATTTTCCTAGTGGAAGGAGGGGCGGAAACGTCTTGGCAAATTTTTACGGTTCTGAACGTGAAAACTTGCACGTAAAACATAACAACTATGACTGTCGAAAACGCGTAGTTACTTGACAACTACGTAACGCAGCACCTTTGTACAAAAATGATCACCTTGGTACAAAAATGATGGGCATTAAATTAGTTATTACATGGGAGTGGTCTTTTAGACGTACATTTTTGGTCGCAATGAAAAAAAATTACAATTTTTCATGAAAAAGCGTTAACGTAAAATACCGACTTTTCATGACTTTCCTTAGTCTGGGTATTCGCTTTTTGCTACGCAAGCTAGTGAAGTGTCTTCCATTGTGCAGAATTTTCCTCCGAACACGCCGGTGTAATTGGTTCCTTCATGCATTGACTGGTTATCCCGCAAACGTAGATTTCGCTCAACTACATAGGAGAAAAAAGGCGTAAAAACTACTTTTATAAACTTCACTCTCTCTCCTAAACAAGACGTTTTCGCGTCTTCCCTCCATAGGGAAAACGTATTTTCTTGCCGAGTTCTAATAAACCTCGAAAGAAGTACATAACGATATGAATGACCCTGTATATATATATAGTTGAAATAGAAAGGGGAAAACTATATAATTGGTACTGCATTGTGCGCAAACAAACAACTAGTAGTAGCCGGAAGTTCTCTACTAAAGGCAAAGCATGTGCTCTACTAAACAGCCGTCAAATTGACCCCACAGGGGAACGAGTACCTCGGACACCGGCCACCCCAGCAAGGAGAACAGCAATAGCTAACCGCTGTATGTCCGAGCTACTCTGATCTGAAAAACATAGCAAGATTGAATATATATGTATATATATATAAAGATAATGCGATAGCTCTGTGCCAATATATTTTGCCCGGGGTTGTGAACAAAACCAAAAGCAACAACAACAAAAACAATGTAAAGGGTTCGTCCGTTTTCTACCTTTATATCAGTCGCTTGCGTTCCTGCGGAAAGGTGCTATTGTCGTAGCCGCAGAAGCAGCAGCAGCCCGTTGTATCTCGATTGTCCTTGGAAGCACCTCGGTCAGGGAAAAGCCGAGTTTGTAGCCGGTATTGAAGGCTGTATTCTTCTCGACCGTTCCCCCCCCCCCCTCCCCCCGGGTCGAGTGGGACAGAGATGCGGTGGCTGCAAGGCCTGTGAAGACGATCGTGGTCGATCGCCGACGGGCTAGCGGGAAAGGTTCGTGGCACAGATGGTTGGCCCGATTGAGATCGGTCACCGGATACTGAGGTTGCTCAAGCCGAAGTCTCTTCCGTCGGTACCGAGACCAGAGTTGCCCCACCAGTACATAGGACGAGGCTTCATGCAGGACAGCTCCCCCTTTCCTCGTCTCTCTCTCTCATACAGCAAAGAAATTGCCGTAACAAAAGAGCACAATAGAGACGTCCATTGTTTGATTCATATTTTAATTAGGCGCCCATCAGATACCGTGTAAGCCTTAGGCTAGCTCGTAGCGCTATATTTCGCGCGAAAGGTCTAGATCGATAACAAAAGAGCGCTTATAGAAATAGGGGATAAGCAGAATAAGAATACTATTTTAATCAGTTAATATATATATATATATATATATATATATATATAGTTTAGTACTTCTACGGTGGAAATGTTTTGCGAAGATGAGCATGCTGCAATCTTTTATCCTCAAAACGTTTACTCTAACTGGGTTCACTATAAAGCATACCTACTATATTGAAGCTTAATCTTTATATTTTATATGCATTTTGCAGACAAAGATTTAGTCCTCTCTTGCTATTTCATTGCGACTTACTTCGTCAATGCTTATTCTACTGGAGCTCTGACCGAACCCATGGAGAAGCAAATTAACGAAATCCTAGTCTATTAAAGGTCTAGGTACTCAGCAAGCTGGCGATGTCCGTGTATACACTATGGTTGCAATAGTTGCGATCATACCAGCATTTCCGAGCGGGCATGCCAGCTCAGGAACATAGAAAACGGATTGATAAATTAGCCGACCAACCTTAGCGAACTCAACCATAGAGAGTAAACTATGTAAACAATTTACTTTGTTTTTTTTGTTGTCGCACGTGCTGGCCTTTAGCTGGTATGCTATAGTCTGAGCGTTTGGTGCTTATTGATATGTATTTAGATATTGCGTAGCTCTTTTGGTATATGTGGCAACTGTAGAGCTGGTAGATTATTCTAAGTGGCACCTTGACATTCGAATGCACAGTCATGACGTGACGAAGTCGACATCAACTACATACTAATGGCATTTGTTACATATTACGGCAACTATTAACGTGTCGCCGCGCTTGCTAAGGCTTGATATGTGCGCCTACGGGGCACCTCTCTGTCAATCCCTACAACGAATAATTGGCTTCTGCGCTAACGCCTCGAAATCGACGGGTTTTTTTCGTCGGTTTAAACTGCTTCCGAACAGAGCGCTGTACGTATTTCCGCGGCCATAAGTAAAATGCAATTAGCATTTTGAAACAAGGTTGTCGGTACACGATTTATTTATCTTTTCTATAAAGGGCAACCTTTTTTTGTACTGGTAGTGTTAGACATGATAGTTGGGCATTATTACAATTAGCGACTCATTGTTTGTACACTCTCGTATAGTTTCTCTGACATGTTCAATCATTCCACCAGGACACTCAGACACCATAACAAAATCCTTGTATTATATATTTTTTTTTTTCCCTAGTTTTTTTGGGGGTTATCTAAATATGCGTCATTAGCACAGTGAAAACGGTTTGCAACCAAGCTCCGTCACGACTGGTCAAGATTCGATCAACACCTTACCGCACTCACTGACGTGTCTGCCGCTACCAGCACCGCTGCTCGAATACTCTCGGTATGATACTCGTCAACGAGGTTTCGACAGGGCGATAGTTTACCCTGATAGATGATATTAGCTTCTTGTAGGCATCCCACTGGCTATGATACACAATTGAGAAACTAGTGCTTTCAGACTATCTCAGGCAACCCAGAAGCCCGAGGATGCTCATCTATATCAAGGGTTAAGGGTTCTATTGCGGTCGGCCAGCGTGCAGTTTTTAATTCGACTTGCCTCTTCAGGACACTGGGTGTGGGTGAGGGCTGCCCTTACAAGTGCTAAGTTTTTCGCCGTGTCGCGCGTGGCCGGAAGAAGATGTAGAATTCGGCTTAGCATTCGTTGTTGGACTTTGCCCGGTACACCGAGGAGACTTTGCATTATTCGGGGCAAGCCCAGTGAAAGATCCAGGGTCGAATAGCCACGTAGACGGCTCTCAGGACCTTCTCAAGTGCTCTTCCAAGAATGCCGTTGTCAAATCACTACGATTTAACTTCGATTTCAGCCGCGTACATTCACGTAACTTAGCAAAACAAATGCATATTTTGAAAGAAGAAATATATCAGAGACGGACCGGTAAGTTCTCAGTTCAAGGTTTTACGGTTTGTTTTGTTTAGAAGCGCCATTCATCAGTTACACACAGACCAAATGTTATTGTTTAATGTTTGAAGAACAGTCCAACGAAGTAAAGGAAATGAGAAGGACGACCTTATGGACCCAAAAATAGAGAATCAACGAATTTGTATGAACTTCTATCAAATATTCTAGAGTGGTGGGATGTTACGAACTACTTATGGTGATCAAGTAGTGTCCCGAAACACTGTGCATATCTGGTACTAGATCGATTTCGCAATGGACGTAAAGGGACCAAAAATGTCCCCCGTTCGGAAAGGCCTTCGACTTCAACAACAGAGGAAAACGTTTAAAAGTTTGTGATCTCACAATCAATAATCGCGAAAGTACTATTAGCTGTTGAATTTGAGATATATTATGGTCCAGTAGTATCAGTATTGATTGATATTTTTTTGCGTTAGAACCCTGGCAACGGAGTTTGTTCCATAAATGTTGAATTTCCGGCAAATGGACGCCGTCGGGAGACGTCGGAACTATCGGGTGGCAGAGGACCCTAGATTGTTTCAGAGAGTGATTACAGGAGTCATGGAATTAGGGTTGCGACATTAAGACTAAAGCGCAAATGCTTCTAATGAGAGAGTCAATCGAAGAAATTCAGGCATAGCAGATCCAACACAAGTTCTTTTCACTGTTTTTTGACTACAAGAGAATTTTCGTTTACAAATTTTCAACACCTAATTCTACAATTGATGGAGATTGGTACCGCAAAATGTTTAAAACAGATTGCGCAAGAACGTTTGAGGCAAGAGGCCTGAGCAGGCTATCAACTCTTGGGTCATCCATCGCGACAACACACCGGTGCACACATTGTTGCAGATTTCGAATTATTTGATGAAAAAATCCGTTTGCGTAACCTCGAGATTGATCGCATCTGGCTCTATGCGACGTTCTCCTGTTCCCGTGGTTAAAAACCATTGAGAAAACAACGTTTCTAGAGTAAAGAGAAGATACAGAAAAATTCACAAGTACAACCCGAATTGATTCCGAAAGACGCATTTAAAAATGTTTCGAAAGGTGGCACACATTGCAGCGGATCGTAGCTATCTTGAAGAGAACAAAACACTCTGGATGATTTAATAAACTTTCTCTGTTTTATATATATGCATCAGAACTTTCTGATCCGCCCTTAGATATATCCACGTGGTATACTTACATTAATAATCAATAAAAGAACGTTTCAGTCAATGTCTTTCTAAAAATTCCGATAATATTATTAGTATTATTACCATTGTAATAAATGAACGTTGCCACTGTAATCAGTTAATTTCGTGCCAGTTCATGGTAATTATTACTATGATTAGTGTTTAATTCTTACAATTTTTTGTTAATAAACGTTTTTAGTGCATTAGTTTCGTTTCAACCCATGGCGTCTCTACTAGAATCCGCGTTACCTCTACCAACAGTCAATAATTTCATCTACTTCAGAAACATCGCTTACACATACGTCGCCCGTAGTATCCTCCGTACGTTTTGCGATATCTCTTAAAAACTTCGCGGTGCCACCACTTATAGGATCTAGTAAGTCCCGAGCAAAGGCACGAAGTGGTAGTTGCTTGACAGCTCGAGATACTTCCTGCGCTTTTCCGAATCTGCGTGTTCTGCGACCAATGCACACTCGACAGATCTGTAACGAAGATAAGAAAGCACCGCCGTGCATACGACAGTAACATCCCGGATAAGGCTTTTGTCCTGTAACCATAGAGATATGGTAACCCTATCAGGTCGTAACATATTGCTTCCGCTCAGACCTTTGAGCTTGGCTGTCCATGGTATCCCTGCTCTTCTCAGTCTTCAGCTCTTTTCACTATTTCATTTAACTTCGCGTGTTTTGTGAGCCTGCCGGGCATTACACGTTAATATGCTGTTGAGTGACATATTAATTAACCCTTGTAATAATAATAATAAATATTTATGCCACAGCGCGACGGAGGCGAGATGGATTGCTGAACACGCAGAAAAATAAAAGTGGCGTAAATACACAGAGTTAGAGCCTAGATATAATTTCGTGCCGATTGCAATGGAAACAGTAGGCCCGGTCAGTAGAAATACAAGGAAATGTATAAAAGACTTAGGTGATCGAATATAAGCAAACACCGGGGATATACGCAAAGACGAATTTCTGAGGCAGCTGCTTTCATTGGCAGTTTGCAGAGGAAATGCCGCGTCGACATTAGGTGCGATGGGCTGAAAATAGCTAGATGGTAATTATGAAATAACGAAGATACACATTTACACCTCACAAATGTATTGTCCTAACAAATAATAATAATAATAATAACCGCAGCGATTCCTACCGGGGAAGCTGGTCGCAATCAGTTCGAGCTCCGTTAGTTTTCGAGTCTTTTTAGGTGAAAAGTGAATCATTCGACGTGAAAATTGCTGAGTTTTTTGGTTGTATCATCGCGCACATTTTCATCCTACGTAGGTGAGTTTTGGTGCACAAATCCGTTTTTTGGGAACGAAAAAAGTAAATCGTGGCTGAAAGACAACAACAAAGCCAAGTGTTCCAATTTGCGGCTGGCGGCTCGAGGCCCACTAACCCGATGAGCGATGGTGAACACATCACCCGATGTGCACGTTCGCTACTAGCAAAATGCACACGACGAGACGGTGCACGTTCGCCGTCACCACTCGTAGCGTGTTCGCGTCCTGAACGAGACGTTGATCATTGCTGCTCGGCAACGTGTCATCTGTCTACCAGATTAACTGCACAAGCTCAAGTGAACGCTAAAAGAATCCTCCAAAGAGAGCAAACGTTAGGCGTCCTTATGGCCGACCAAGGCGAGAGAGAGGACGGTAGTGAGCTATCTGAGAATGAAATGGATGCTGAGGACAACGACCCTAAGGGGAAGACTGTCCATCTTAACCGCTCAACGAAAAGTAGCAGGTAACCTAGGAAGATCCGCTATCAGTGAGCTCCAACGAGCACATGATAAAACTAACCAAAGTGGTTTAGAGGTGTTTTTCGAATGCCAGGATAAACCTGATGCCTTGAAGGGCCTAAGCGTTCTCAAGGCGTACGCCTAAATAAGGAAAACTATCCCCGGTGCAAACGTTCGGATTACTGCCTAATGCAAACTCGGGATTCGTGCGCCTACAACGGATCAATTAGCATCCGTAAGGACCCTGAATTGCGTTTGCGGACTAAATATACGTCCTCTTTCCGACACGTCGGATTTCTGGGGACGCATCTCCGGAATAAACCCACAGTTCTCAGACAAAGATCTGCTTGATTGTCTACGCGAACAGGGCGTGAGTGAAGTTCGCAGAGAAAAGTTTGCCGCGGCCGCTACAGGCCCGAGCAAGAACGTTGTTAAGGTGATGAAGCCCTCAAGTAGGGTGCGGCTAAGGTTTGACAAAGAACCAGTGAGTGAAGTGACAATCGCCGACGAATGCTTTAAAGTCACACTTTGTTGCGATTCGCCCTTACAGTGTCTCTCCTGCCATAAGTTTGGACACAAGGCATCACAATGCGCAAAAAGGAAAATCCCTACCTGCAGAAGATGCGCAAGACCCGGCCATCAAATGTGGGAATGCCATGAAAAGGCCCGATGCGCTAATTGTGGTGGCGCTCATGCGGCTAGTGATGGCCGTTGTGGAGTAAAACGAGTTTTCACAGAGGCTGAAAAACAAAAGCTATACGCAAAGGTAGCATCTCGCCTACCCGACCTAGCTGAGGAGTTTCCTCAGATCTATCTATCGCCAAGTACCAGCACAAACTCTCAATCCACGAGCTTGGAGGTGAAATCGTACGCGGATGCCGCAAGACCTGCCACTCCACAATCAGTACTAAACAAAAAAGGCGAGGTGGTATGCCACCTTCCTCCACCGCGCCCCCCCCCAAGGTAGACTCTAATAAGCCAAAACCAAAGCAAAGAAGCGCTGAAAAAAGAACGAAAACAGCAGAAACAAAGCCCGCACAAACAGCTCATCTGATTGATGGCATTATGAAAATCTGGAAGATCTTTAAAAATTTGCTCTCATCATAGCTAAACGAAAATCCATCGATATCCAAAGTTCTCGAATTTTTGGAGTCGGAACCAGGAAGAGTCTTCTTGATATCCGTTATTGACGGCACCGCTGAGCCCTCTCTACCGCTTGCGACTGAACTGGGCAGCGGAAATAGCACAACACCTACAAACAAACAATGAGCACACAACCACTTCTCCAAGAAAACTCCTTCTCAATCTCAACCACGATCCCAACAACGATACATTTGTGATGTCTGCGGAAAATCTATAAAATAAATCCGAAGCTTGCGCATGCATAAGACTCGCCTCCATAGAACTAACCCCAACCATTACCGATTGTACCTCCGTTAAATTACTCTGAAAACCAGGCTGGTAACATCGTGACAACATATGGACCCAGACCCACAGTTTTTAATAACACTCTTGGCTCGGGCGCGAAAAGACGCTAAAATAATAAGGAGTATACCCAGAGGGGTCAGAGAAGTTTGTTGCGCAGCATACACAGATGCTTTGGCTAATTTTAATTCAAAGCAAGACAACGCGTTTTGGGTCAGGCTTGTAACGTTACTGACTCTAATGTTGCGCATCCCGGTGCCAAAAGCCAAAGATACCACACTTTGTCAAATAATAAGAAACAATCTCGTGGATACGCAGTGGAAACGACTAGAAAATCCTCTTAACGAACAATCACGCAGCACCTCCAAAAACTCAGAAAAACAGTACACTGATCGTGACAGAGCCGCTACAGCAGAGCGCAAATTTGCAGAAGGTGATGTAAGATCTGCCGCACGTAGTCTTCTTTCAACCGACTCCTTTGCGCGACTCAACAGCCACACAGAGCAGGAATTGAGAAACAAGCATCCACGTCCTACGGATTCGGTCAGAGAGCGCTTAAACCATTTTCAAGCACCAGTACCATCGCAAGCATGCCTCGTACCAGAAAAACTTATTACTGACGCCGTCCGGTCTTTTTCCCTAGCATCAGGCCCAGGATTAGACGGCTTACGTCCGCGGAATCTGCTCGATATGCTCGATAGCACAGTACCGTCATCTGGGAGGCTGGTGGTAGAACTCCGTTCTCTTGTTGGCTCAGCCTTGGGTGGTGATTTGCCACATTTCTGCATTCCCATCTTCTACGGGTCCAATCTAACAGCGCTAAAAAAAGACGGCTCTATTAGACCTATAGAATGCGGCCTTACAATCAGGAGGCTTGTCGCTAAAGTAGCCATTGCCATTACCAGAACAACAATTGTGACAGCAATTTCACCAAGTACGATAGGCGTTGCAGTGAAAGGCGGTGCAGAAGCGGCAGTTCACGCAGTACAAGCATTTGTTGAAGCAGAAGGTCCAGTACGGGTCCTAGTTAAATTTTCGTAACGCCTTCAATACTATACGACGCGATGTAGTGCTTGATGAGGTAAGACTCAAAGTGCCGCAACTTCTGCCGCTAGCTTGGCAAAGCTACGAGGAACTGACTCTGCTGTCCTGGGATGAAAGAGCACCACTATTATCAGTTATTGGAGTGCAACAAGGCGATCCGCTTAGACCTGCTTTATTCAGCCTCGGGGTATCCAGTTTAGTGGCACGCATGAAGAGCCCTCTTAACGTTTGGTACCTAGATGACGTAACGATTGGAGGCCCACTTGATCTGGTTGCGTGTGACATGATCAACGTGCTGAATTTTGCAGAAGAGGGAAGCCTTAGCCTCAATGCCTCTAAGTGTGAAGTCATTGCATTGGGAGGTAATGCCCAAAAACAGAATGCATTTTTTAGGGCGGTTTCGAATGTCTTGCCAGAATCTAGGCGCGTTGACTTAGACTAGCTGGAGCTTCTGGGAGCCCCAATAAGCTTACGATCGATCTCAAAGACCCTTAAAGACAAGTGCACTGGACTGAAGCAAATTCGCTCTCGCTTAACGGCGATGCATTCGCAAGCAGCTCTGTGTATCTGGAGATACAGCTTGGGCTCGCCAAAACTTAACTATACTCTGCGCACTTCACCAGCTATTAAATGTCACGAAGATCTTTAAGCTTACGACGATACTGCAAGAAGCATTTTAGGTAAGGTATTAAACGTCGACCTGCATGATAACACTTGGAAAAGAGCAACCCTTCCAATTGCCGAAAGAGGACTTGGTATTATTGTAGATCAGCGGCGGAGTTGGCTCCCATGTGCTATGCCGCGTCTCTATTGGAATTTGGTAAACTCGCAAAAACGTTGGTCGCACCGGACATCCGCCAAGGAATCACAAGAGCCAAAGACGCTGCAGAGTTAACAGCTAGACAAGCAATTGGACTAGGCCCCTGGCAAAAACGTCCCACACAGCATACATTGGACTCCTACAGATGCAGCGCTGCAGCTAGAGAGCTGTAGACAGCCTCCAATCTCCAGTGGAAAAAGCTGTCTTTCTGGCAGCACGGGACACATTTAGTAGAGGCTTTTTAAAGTGTCTCCCTTCCCCGCAGCTAGGTACCATGCTGGACAACACTTCATTCCGCATGGTAACAGCTCTTCAAATAGGTGCCCCGGTTTGCAACCCCTACAGTTGCCGCGCATGTGGTACCACAGTAACTGAGGATGGACTTCACCCTCTTAGCTGCATCAAAAGCCATGGTAGAGTTTCTAGACACGCTGAAATCAATGCAATTATAACGCAGAGCTGGTATACCAAGCACGCTCGAGCCTAGATTAGGATTTCACGACGACAAAAGACCTGACGGTGTAACAATCCCGCTATGGGCTAACGGCAGATGCTTGGTATGGCATGCTACAGTGTCCTTCCTGTACAGTGGCTCCCTCATATATACGCCACAGTTCACTAGAAGCGGGATGGGTTGCCGAGCGCGCAAATAATGGGAAAAACGCAAATAATAATAATAATAATAATAATAATAATAATAATAGTAATGCAGTTTGCTGCATAAAATATATATTGTGTATCCCCCAGGAATATCGCCCGCTGGCATTCGAGGCCACGGGGGGACCTGGCCCAAAAACGCACAAACTAATTCAACGTGTCGGCAGCGCGCTCAATCGCTCGACAGGGGACACTAGAGCTGTCGAGTGCCTGCACCAGAGACTATCGCTAGACATTCAGCGGGGTCACGCCGCCTCTGTGCGTGAAACTCTGCTAGACTAGACACGCCCGAACCTGGAGAATATGTGACGTTTTCACTTGTTTTATCCGCTTTACACGTTTATAGGGAGACAACTGTTACCTCGTACATATAAGCAATTAAAGTAACATTTGTATACGCATGTATATAACAATATACTCGTATGTATGTGCTGGTATCCACATCTAGCTGTTAGAAATCCAAGCTCATCACAGAAATTTCGCACGCGCTCTTCCACGCCGCGAAGTCCGAAGTAGTCTGTCTGCACAACCACTGTGGCCTGTGGTTGCGGCTGCTGTAAACAAGCCAGGCGACGCCCTGCCTTGTTGTCGCCTGCCATGTTTGTGTCGGCTTCGAAAGGCGAGCTGTCAAATAGTCATAGCCTTAACGCAGAGACACCGACCGACTGATCCCTGCCCTCTGTGACCCAAATCAAGAGAAGCAACGGCGTCGGCAGCGGCGACCTAAGTTCCTTTGGCCTGTCCTCCGATTTGTCCGTCAGACATTTTTGCTGTTCTCACTAAACATACACATACCGCTGGCTCAGGCTCAGGGCACTGAGGTTATGACGAAGACCCCTTCCCCTCCTCGCCGGTTCTGTTTTGCCCCGCTCTGCCCTAGCCTCGGAACGCCTAGACACGGTTGGATGCGGTGGGTGACGAGCGGCCGCTAATGCTCGTCTGGCCTCTTATGTCGTAAATGAAGCACGGAGACAGCGTAGAAGAAGTCATATCGGGCAGCGGGCTCGGAGAACCTCTCACCCGACGTTGCTGCTAATCAGACATCCGAGGAGAGGGGGTTGGTTAGCTGTCTGTAGGGGTCGGTGGCGACGGTGGTGGCAGCGGCTGACCAGTGGTCATCGATGGGAGGCCGGCCGAACGCTGTGAGTCGAGCTGATTGTGTCGTCGTCCGGGCCTGTGCGTTTCACCTCTCCTCGGCGGTGTTGACCGCTGCAATCAGCCCATCGAACTGCCTACTGCTATGCCAGGTCATATTATGGCGACGATGGGCCATCATCTTTTGATCATCTGGTGGTATCATAGGGTAGTCGCCTCATAACCTCGGCCAGCTTATGTTCAGATGCAAGCAGATGTGAGCCGGGCGATACTTCACCCCCCCCCCCCCCGCCTTTCTCAGCGCAGCCCAACTCAGTAAAGTCGATGGTCTCCGGCCTGCCGAGATTGTGGGTGACGTTTTGTGGTCAGTGCCGACCTCGAGCAGGCAAGTGAGCAAGCCAGCCGCTACGCTTGTAGTAAGTAGTGCAATTCATTTCTCGGTTCCATACGCTCGTATATTGTAGATTCAATCCTGCCCCCCTCTCTTTCTTTCTATCTCTCCCTTAACGGCCACTGTTTATGTCATAAGGGGGTAGACCTCACGGTATTATTATGATTGTGATTATTATTACTACTACTACTAGTACCAGCACGATAATAACCTTGATTGTTACTACGCCTGTTGTCGACGCCTGAGCTGCCTGCCCTCCGGCCTCGGAGAGCAACCTATGCAAGCAGAAAGGCAAGTGTCCAGCCACGTTTGCTGGTGTCTTGCTTTGACGACAAACACTAGGCTGAACAAATACACACACCATAGTTATGGCTGCGGTTACGACGACGACAATAATAATCATGCGTGCTGTGACCCCAACAGCCATAACAAACGACGCCGTCGGCACCGACGCGTTCCATCCCGGGCTCGAGTAGAGTAGCTGATGCCGACAAATTACAGCAAGATTGTAAGGATACTACTCAGCCTGAGGTGCTTTGTAGAGATTCTCCACCAACGAGCCTCGGAGGACAAGGCGGGCCTCACAGTGTCAACGTCAGAGGATAAGACGAGTGTCACAATGGTGTTGTCAAGCTACACACACGTTCGCGTATAACTAAGTAGTTACAGTTTCGTCGTATTGTTGTTGTTGTTGTTGTTACTGTTTGACCTCTTTTTGTGGTTGTTTGAACAAATATCCTCGTATACATTATACATGTTTGAACAAATATCCTGGTATTATAAGGAAAACACCTAGGGATCATCCAAGGCTCTTGATGATCTCTACCTAAACGCACGCTCACTAGAATACGTTTTCAGCTACTTGTGCATAAATGAATTTGCAAGGGTGAACGACTGATGTCTGCATTTATTCCACGAGTGTTGCAAATATTCTTCTCGACCACCGGCTCTAACGGCAACCAATAGGTGGCGACCAATCACCTACCCAAAGTAGGTGTTGCTAAACAATGTCTAATTGCTCCTGTTATGTATACCTTGTCAGTCATCTTTCTTGCCGTTTGTGCATATGATCTATTTTGGTTTTTCTTCTGCTTCTTCTGCTGAGTATTCGTTAGAGCCCAAAGCTTTACGTCGCTAATCGCCGCGTATCAACCAATCTGCGACCTCAGTTTCCTAATGCGCTAAGTTTCGCGAAGTGTGCTCGAACAGTCGAAAGAAGAAACCACTTTTTTCATTCCATTTATTTGTTGTCTCTTTTTACGATCTTTAACGGCTGCGCGTCTAATAAATATGAGGGGTACTGCTCATTCGCCATTCAGTGATTGACATCCGTGTAAGTAGCTGCCGTCCCTACGTTTTACCACCGTAACTCTATTACCACATTGATTATCACTCTAAATATTATAACACCGATTTTTACCACAAACGATTAGTTCGTTTATTATTACTGTTATAACTAGTGTTATAACACTACTATTAATGATATTTTTGATCTAGCGAATCTAGAAAAGGCTTCAAGGTAGTTTGAAATCATGCCGTGTTACCACTGGCTGTTTTCACATAGCTACGGCATTCTTTTTTCTTCTATGTTGTTTTCTTCCTATCCCTTTTCGTATTTTTTGCCGTTTTTCGTTTAGGTATTATAATTTACTAGCTTTTATATTCTAATTATACATTATAATTACCTTTGACTTACAAATCGTAAAAGAAAGCTCTTCAGCCTGCAAATCTCAGGAGAAATATTTTCAATATAACATGTTTTTGCCGGAATCGAACCCGCGACTCCTAGCGCCAGAGCCGCCAACCATCTCCTCCGTCGTCACTGATGACAACAGGACGCAGCTAAGTCTGAAAATGGCCTTTTCCTTGGCTGTTTCAAACACCTTCGGGCCGGTTTGTTTGGAGCATTCAAAGATGTAGCGCCGTGTCTAGGTAAGCAGTGAGTCAGACGTTGGGATCTTAATCCGACAAGGAGTGTTTCGCCTTTGGTTTGTGCGTTTTCCTCCTCTTCTTTCTTCTGCCAAAGGGGCATCGAGCTCGCAGTACTGGAGGTGGGTCGGCCTGCCACACAGCGACAGAAGAATCGCCGGTCGTCGTGGCTGCTCGAGACCAGTGAATGCCTCGTTTGCTTGGTGTGGGCACTGACCAAGGTAAACCTCGAGTACAACTCTCACGCCCTCTATGCTCAAGCCGGCCGCAACAGGGCTTGTCTGTGGGCAATGGTGGTGGTCGCAGCGGCGGGTCGGTCGGTTGGTCGGGAAACGGAGATAATAAGGCCAAAAATAGATAAAATCTGCGAGAGATAAATAGGCGAATAAGCATGAGAGGGGAAACTACACCAGCGAAAGGGGGCAATAAGGAGAATCAAGAGGAAATGAGAGAGGACTCTCTCTCTCTTTCTCGTTTTAGAGTTCTCTTTCGCCAAGAGAGGAATAAAGAGAAATGATGGCGCAATATGAAGTTAGAGTACGCAGTAGAAAAACGCACATAGAAGCTGACGGGCTGAACGGAAAAACGCGGCGATGGCAATACGCTGGAGACGTCTACGTTTTTAACCTCTGGCCACGCTCTTTATATCTATCGTTCTCTTCCTCGATCGCCCTCTCCCTGTTAGTCGTCTTCTCTTGCGCTGTCTACATGTGTTCTCAGAAGAAAGTCAAGAGCAGAAACATTTTGTGGCGAGAGTAAACGCTAGCACAACCACAAGACGAACAAGAATACCCTCGCCGTCGAGAACACAGCACGTACTGCACGGGGACAGTCGTTGTAGTACGACGACTACAAGGTTCTCTTGACGACAACAACAACGCCGTCTTTTCTTTGTTGGTCCTCTAACCTCCTCTGGCCGTAACTCGAGATCAGCCCGTCAGGTCGTCAACCATCATGACTAGTTCCGACTTCAAGGTAAGTACGCAAATGCTGCGGTAGCAGCATTTGCATCAGCAGCAGCAGGGGCACCGGTGGTGGATTCAAATTGGTGCCTAAGACGTTCGACTGCGGACGAGGGCAGCAGAGCCTCCGCCAGGTTCGGTGGAATGGGGATGGCGGTCCCTTGGTTGGTCTGTCGGTCGGTTGTACCAATCCGCCTCACGCCACTTCATATGCAAAGCGACACATCGTCGTGATGATGGTGATGGTGGTGGCGATGAGGATGCTAGGGGTGATTATGATGGTGATGACGACTATGATGATGATGATGGTGACGATGATGATGGTTTCCCGCTTCTGTTACTGCTATTGCGGTGGCAGCTAGGGGTTCTGCCGCGTCGTCCTCTGAGCTCATCGTCTGCGTCTTATCTTGCGTTGCCCCACGCTGCTCCCTCCAAAATCTCCAACAGAGTCCGATTTCAACAGGGGGAGTACGGGGCAGTCACTCAGATAGGCAGACAGACAGACAGAATGTCATCTAGCCACCGACCACGGTAGCGCAGTCTATCGAAAGGAACCAAGTGGAGGAGGGCTCGGAGTCCGAAGCCCAGAGGTAGGGGTGAAGAGGCAGAGGTTTAGGCAGAGCCGGGCTGAAATAAGCGAGGCTGATCCATGTAGGTTTGCATGTTCTTCTGCCTTTCGCCCTCGCCCTCATCCATCCGTCCTGACAACCCGCGGCTAGCATACGGATAGGCAGAAAGCAAGATACAGAGACAGAAAGAGAAAAGGCGAGATACAGAGAAAGGGAGCGACTAGCAGGGCTCTGAGGCGCCCCGCAGTGCCTCAACAAAACTGCCCTAATCTATTTCTGAATATGCTGTTGTCGGTCGTGGCCAACTCTCGGCCAAACGAAAAGCAGGCAAATAAGTGTCGGAAATTTGTCCAGACCATCATAATAGCATTTAGTGGGTTAATTATCTAGCTTGAATCGATCATTGCAATTCTTCGCTTAGATTTAATGAGACGAAGCCCCGTAGTCTGCTTCTGTACACCTTCCGTTGCTCTGTTGGGTAGAGGATAATGGCCTGCCCCGGCGCAAGAGGCTGTCTTGGAACTTTTTCTGTAAACGGCACAGATCATAGTCTCACATGCATAGTTGTGCTTCCTGTGTAGACGTTAAAGATCCTAGAAATTCCATTGGGTTTTCGACCAGACCAGCGTCTAGTGAAAATTGCCTTTTGTATGCTAACATTATTTGCGGAACAAAACTCTTCCCCCTTTTACAGTTGTTGGTTTCCCGTGACGAGCGACTTAGGCACCCGTTTCTTATCAACACTTCCATTCTCATTTAAAAGACGACGACATATATATATATATATATATATATATTACTTCTTATTACGCTTTAAAAATGTGTAAGCGTTCACGTATATATGAGCTGTACAGGGTGTTTCACAAATATTTGAAGGGCGATATATGGGATTGAAGAGCTCGTTAAAGCAAATGTTTTTCCAATAGAGCATGGTGTCTGAGAAGTCTTGTTTTGGAGTGAGAGCGAAATTACTGCAATTTGTGACACTGGTATTTTTGCCCAAAATGGGAGCACAAAGTGTGCAATGGCTAGACAACTAGTCCTCCTATACAAACACTAAGCACATTGCTTCCCTGCCGCGTTGTCCTCATTGTGAGTGTGCAACCATAGTTTTTAGCCCTCTAAAAAAGGTGTGCAACCTAGCATTCTATGCATTACGACGCCATACAATGCGATTGTGCGCACAGAATTATCGCACGCGTTTGTTTTACACATATAATTTGTTCTGCAGTCTTGGTTGAGTATATAATAACTTACAATTTAAGGGCTGCACATTTTGAGCTTACGTGTAACAACCTGCAACCTGTTTGTGGGTGAATACAAGTTCACTTTTTGGACAACATAGGTTTGACGTAAATATGCGAATCATTCTCATAAGCAAATGGCCGCTCATAACCATTTTGGGCTGCGGTAGTGCTCTCTTACGGCTTCTGGCATACTATCTATATTGACAGCACGTAAGCCTTGGTGTTTATAAGCTTACCGTGCGAAGGCATAAGAGACCACCTCTTGGAAAAGGAAAAACACACAAGTGTCTGCCATTCATACAAATACTCATTTTTACGCTTTGTCCTGCATGCCCCATCTCGCCACAATTTCCGAGTGGCCTTTTATTAAATCTGGAATCGATACGTCTGCTAGATACAATAAATGTAAGATTAGCTACACTTGTAGTAGTAGGTAGTACACTTATAAAAACGTTTTTCGGCATGTTAGGCTTTTTTAAGTGGAGGCAAATTTGATATACTGACTCTGTGACTCTAAAGTGAGCCAACAAAAAACAAAGGACGGCAAAACTCTCACCCCCTGGGCTCGTGGCCGTCTCCTCGTGTGGGATGTTACAGTGTCATGAACGCTGGCAAAAAGCTACGTGTGTAAAACACGAGCCGTGAAGTGGGCGCAGGCGCCCGGCTCGCAGAAAACCGAGAAATGACGAAGTCTATAAAATGTATTAAGGAACTGGGTCGGAAAGCCATCGCTGCAACTCAGAACCCTCGAGCTAGCGAATACCGGTCGCAGCGCATCATATCAATCGAGATTCAGCGCGGCAACGCTGCGGCCGTGGAAGGGTCTCTTCCGCCAGCCGCAGGGCTTTCGGAGATCACGTAAAAAACTTTTATTCGCCATAATTGTATGCTTATGACAATAAATGTTATCGGACTTAAAAACAAAGGCCAAACTGGGCCAACGCAAACTGTAGCCTTAGCTGATATACGAATCAAATGCTACAGACACTCCTCAGAACCCGGAGCGACTCTTGCTGTTGTAGTAACAGGCGTGGCATTTATATGGCAGGATAGCACCTTTCACCTTAAAAAATAAGAAAAAGACATTCACTTCACATAAAACAATCGATCCCTATTGGTGGATGTTTTAGACCAGCATAGTCGCTCAGTTCAGTTGCTACAGCTGTTATTTTACTTCCCCATTACTGTCAATGAAAACGTGTTTTTGCGCTTCTTGAATTTTGCTTTTTCGTTGTCTTTTTTCTCAGAGTCCGTTTGAATGTCGACATCAATATAGCGTCTACTTCGTAATGAAAAATTATTAAGTTAGGTTATTATGTGTCCTCCCGTGTTTCTAATCGGCCTCATCGGGCCAGGACGATCGGCACGACGATGGCCAACTTCGAAGATTAACTCGAAATCAACCCGAAAAGTGTTCCGGCGACCGCTGGACCCGAGCAGGAAGACTAACTGGGCTCACGATGAGGTGTGAGTGCCATAAACAGATGACGATAGACGCGAACCGAAACGACAATGCTGAAAATATATACCGCACACACACACACATATGAATCGTGTGAATCGTTGCTGCATGCCCGTTGTTTTCCGAGGCCACCCCGAAATCAACCATCCACCTTGTATATACACACTCCAGCTTCACCTCTTCCTCCACACCTTGTGCAATGCAGCGTAAAGAAGATCGAAGCAGAACATACGCGACTCGGTGTACTTGGGCGAACTGTCAGTGCTCGATCCTTTCTTGTCCATAGCGGTCGGGTTACGGCTGAGTCGAATAACGCCTTTCCCTGGTTGTTGCCTCACACTGGTGCCATCGCCTACCGTCACCTTACATCTATATAACGTGCGTAGCCCAAAGCATCATAAAGCGCTTGCAACTCTATTGCTACTGCAATTGTTGGTGTTGTTGCTGCTATTGTTGCTGTTGGTGTTGTTGCTGCTGCTGCTGCTGCTGTTATCGGCACTGTAGCTCCTGTCACTGCCGGTATGATTGTTGCTGAGAGCGCTGTTGCACTTCATGCCATTGCAGAGACGTTGTGCATGGCATCGTTTTTGCTCAATGCAGGTACACAACGCCTGCACAAACGCACAGCCACTCACACACACATATATATATATACATACATGCATACATACGCACATACACATGTATATATATATGCAGACATACGTAGATATACATACATGGAGGATTAGGTGATAAGGCGCTCCACCCCGGTACTTTGTCGAGTGTTGGGGCAACCAACGGCAGCAGCCAGCCAACAACAGTGACAATAATAGACTCCGGTGCAGGACTGGATGATACAAACAGTCATGATGCCGCAGTACCCCCCCCCCTCCCTCCTCCACTGTTGTCTCTTTTACCTTTCCTTCGCCTACCTGCAGATACAGATGGAGAAGCGGGCAGACATCTCGGCAACGCGGCGACCAAGTGTGGGCGGCGGATGTTGAAAGCGCCAGTACCACCAATAGCACCACCAGGGTCGCACATAGGACAGGGCACCCACTGCTCGATGCCGATGGGGACGTCGCCAACGATCATGGCGCCGATGAAGTCGATGATGATGATGATACACCCACTTCTGCTGCTGCTACTGCAGTTTCTGCTGCATTTGTCGTTCCTGTGGCAGCGCAGGACGGGACACCACCGGGATAGTTAGATCTGTCCGACCGGTTGCTGCTTCCGCCGATAGCAGCCATATAGATGGACCTTAACTGCGCATGACAGACCAAGGTAATGTCAGCAAGCCCGTTCTCCTCCGCTCCCGCGGGTCATGACCGCTCTAGGGGACGCGGGTGGGCCTGTGTGTGTGGCAAAGGCAGTGATGTTTAGTTGCTACGGTGATGCCCTATATCCGAGGTTGCTGTTGTCTGTATCCGCCGCGTACTAGCCTATGATCATCTCGTCTGGCAAATCTCGGAGTATAGTCTGCTGCTCAAACAACGCAGCCCTGATCCGGAGGCATCTTCGTCTGCCTTCTGTAAGACTTTGTACTATTGTCGTTTGCTATTCTCCGCTGTTTCTATAGCTGTTACTCCGAGCCAATTGCACCCGAGACCAGTATCGACTTGAGTTAGATACTCCAAGGTGAAACTGACCTGGTGAACCAACCGGCAACAGCATCAGCAACATTCGACGATCCTATGGGAACCTGGCGCAGCCAAGAGTTAGAAGTGTGGGATATGCGTCCCAGGTCTGGCAAGTCAGGCCCTTAAGTATTTCGTCCAAACATCTCCGCAGTTTTTATTGTCCAAACATCTCCGCATCGTCGCACTAGCACATAGCACCCAGACTAGCTTCCGGCCTGGTAAGGGCCATTCTCATCTGTGTCAGGTTAAACGGAAGCTCGACCGTGGCTTGCTTGCTTACCCTGCCAGTCCTGCACCTCCTCCACCCCTCTGCCCTACATTCAGTGATCATGACCACCAGTTAAGTGACTAAACGGTCTTGTTTGAGACCTCTTTCTTGACAACTCTATTCTTACTTCAGAAGCACCGTATGCTTCCTCCAATGATCGCCTGGCGCCGACGCTAAAAGAAAAATGCTGCCACACGACAATACTGTTACTACTACGACTACCATCACAATATCTAGTAATGATCCTACAACCAGTAAAATCTAAAATTCAATAAGATGCAAACGTCATGGTTCGCTATTCTTTTTATCTAAGTGTTTGTTTCCTCTATGTGATCCATGTAGCTCGCGAGCTACTGACCTGAACTTTTACCAGTTTTGTGGCTGTCAGCCAGTGCGACAACACATATCAATCTTCTTCGTTTATATTCTCTATCTTTCCCCGTGTACCGAGTGTCATTGCTTTTATTTTCTCTAACAAAATCGACACTGATAGAACACGTCATAGCAATAGGACCCAAAAACTAGAACATGGAGCATGCGAGAATTTTTAAGAATATATGCCGGGGAAGATAAAGCAACAACTCCCAGCAATCGTCACATACTTAATGCAGCACCGCGCTATGTAATAGATTATTCGTGACGTGCACACTACTGTTTAGCGCGTTCAAACAGCGCAGTCCGCGTCAATCATTTTCCGGGATTTCATTAGGAAGACGGCGGCACCCAACACCAACTGGAAAAGTTGGAGTCTGCCTTGCTACGACAGGGATATCACGCTGAGCAGGCCATAGCAGGATCCCAATATGCTGCTCGTTGCTTTGATTATGCTTCTACTCGTCTTAAGTTCAAGGACGATCTGTCTGTTCTCATTGATTCAGGGCAACGGATCACTGATGATCGACGGAAAACTGACCTGTTGTTGACCAGTTCGAAAGAACATACCTGAACACTACTTTCATTACACCGCGTTCTTCGTCCTATACCTTGCTAACATTCAGGAGGTTACTGATGTGGATCTATTAGAGGAAAGAATCTTGAAGGATCTCCAAAACCTTGATCCGAAGATCAGTCTCTGCCGCCCAGACTTGCTCCCTTCTGTCAAGAAAGGATTACATCTCTTTTTCGTTTTATAGGCGAGGCATGTCCGCTAATAAAGGTTTTTCGAAGGTTACCAGAGGAAGGACGTGTACCGTCGCTGTATCGCAGAGCTTAGGTTGCTTCTGTCCACAAAAGTGAGGCCCAAACCCGGCCAACAAATGCCCTGTCGCCCTAACAGCAATGACTTGCAAAGTTCTGGAGATAATCGTCTGCTCTGCAATCCTGAGTAGTGCTGAGCAGGATATCTGATGAGCAGCACGCAGTTTGCCCATCGCAAGGCCGGTCGATAACCGATTGTCTGCTCCTGTTGTTCAGCGGCGTAGGCCGATGGATTAAGGTAAGAGAATCCACGTGGACGCCATCTACTGTGACTTCAAGAATGCTTCGAAACTACGTTGCACAATCTACTAATCTCCATACTGCGATCTATAAAAGCTAGCCTCACAATCACCCAGTGGATTTCTAATTTTATTAGGGATTGGACTTTCAGAGTAGAAGCCGGGGTGACATTATCGAGAGACGGTAGCGTTCTTACTGGTTGTCTGCATAATACTAGGTAGCCTCTTATTTATGTTTTTATTGATCAGGTCAAACACATCATTTCCAAATCGGTTAGGTATGTAATATACGCTTAAGATATCAAGTTTTGCATGTCTGTTTGGGTTTTAAATTATGTGAATTTTCTGCCATGTGAACTAAATGACTTTGTTGCGTGGTAGTCGAAGATGGATCTAAAAGCATGCGCCTACAAGTGTGCAGTACTGCATCTCGGTATTAGAAATATCAAGTATAACTATTACGCATGTCAGACAGCGTAGCTCTAACAAAGATGGAGTTTGCGAAAGACTTTGGTGTACGATTCTCGACGTCGTTGACATTTGCTAAGCAGGCTGCACATGTTGCTGCAAAATTCACTAATGCGCAACTGGATACTTCGTGTAAGTACAATAGCTCAATAACTCAAAAAGGCCGTCTGCCATTTGAGCTTCAATTAGCCTATGAACCAGCACGTAAGCACGTGGTGTAATCTAACATATTACGGCCGTAAACCCTAAATTCCCTGAGGGCCACGGTTCTCTCAAGATTTCACAATAGCAAGATTGTAAAATGTTTACAACATAACATGTATCACATATTATACATCATTTTCGGGACTGATATTAGAATACCTGAGTAATATGTTATATGAGTCAGAGACCGTAGCACAAGCATCAACGCTCAAGGAGGTACGCAGATAGTTTTTTAGAGTTGGAAGTTCGAATCTCTTTAAATAGAGAGCTCCATATAGCCGACAAGCCAGAGCATGGTTATCACAACTTGTAACAATAAAAAGGTAGTGAAATCAAGTAGTCCCACGAGAGGATTTACTGAAGGCAGGGGTGAGTGGAAATGAAGTCTCCGCGGAACTAGTTTCGTATGAGATCTCATAGGCCAGAAGTGTGACTCGTAGCGTATACATATCGTTAAGCCACATGTAAAATGTCGTGTATATTGTCTACATCACTAAGGGTGTATCTACGCCGTCTCGGGAAGATAGCTCTGAGCACACAATTCGAAGTGATTGTGTGCTTCTTAAAACTTACATTTATAGCCGGCTCCGCAGCTGAGAGTTGCTCAACACAATTCAGTTACAAATGCGCTCGATAAAACACGAGCAAGACGTCAATAGGGATTCCAATCGATCTCGTGCGCCCTAGTGCAGAGAATTATCGCATAACATTTTGGCACCAAACTGTCCTTGTGAGGCTGCTAGTTTATGTAGTCATAAGATACAAGCTTAAGATATTTGGCACTTGACAAGAAAACTACCTGCCTCGAGTTGATTTGTAAATTATGGAAATCTCCCAGCGCCCTCTGCGTGATCTAAAAATACTAAAAGTCGTCCTGCTTTAGCTAGTCCAAATGCGTTAAAGATGACTAATAATACATTTTCGAAAGGTCTCAACTGAGGCTCTTTTCAAAGTATAGGTAATCTCTTGATAGTGAGTACACATCTTGGCGTCACCGGCAAAGGTTACATATAGCCTTGCCGAGCTGTTTAGAGCAAATCTTTGAATGAATAAAATGTGGTTAATAAAGCATAAAGCAGCAAGAAACCTTAGGATGTGCCGATGTCTAACATGTTGGCTCAATCCGTACTACCGTTAGGTCTGTGTGACAAGGTCAGCTTATCTCTAGAGAAATCAATACAAAGCATTTAAAAATGTATGCAACACATTAGTATTCAAAGATACATGTTGGCTTGTGTTTTGCTATTTAATGGAAATGTTGTATTTGTGAATATTGTAAACTATATCTCTAGAAATATTCTGATGTTGTAGTACGAACGGAGATTGCCATGCGCGGCACAGTTAGCCTTTCTAAAACGTTGATAAGCAGGCACGGGTTGATACGGTGCCATTGTTTGTATCGTATGTGTATACATGTAATTATATGAATAAAGCTACATTTAAATGAAAAGAGTGTCTTAATTGTTAATTGTTAATTACTGTTACTGTTGTGTATGCCCTCGTTACGCCAGAAATGTCTCATCTGCAATTGACTAATATTTGCAAATAATATTATTATATTTTAAAAAAAGAATATTATTTTTCTATTTTATTTTTCATTTATATAGTAACACATATAAAGCCGAATACTGCATATTCTTTCCGAATACTGCATAAAGCTGAGTACTACTGATGCCTCCTGCTATACATAAATTGCCAACTACAAAGTCGTAGCGACGTAGACGACAAAGGCCGCCGTCGGGATCGAAATCGATCTCCTCTGGCGTTATGAGTTTGCCGATAAACAATTCGATACAAAAACGTAGATCGTAGGACGTACAAATCAATATACAGGCAAGCACGCGTAACCGACAACAATTCACTTCTACGATACGTCAGATGGAGCGTCAGGATGCGCTCATCTTAGAGGTCTTGTCAATCCTATTCAACGCCAAAGCAATCGAACGACTCGCGTAGTATCTAGACAGACTTACGACTTATCGTATCGTCATGACTTAGGACGACTTCCACTTCGAACTAATGGCTCGCGTAAACCATGTTAAACACACGCAAAAAAGAGTAAAAGACAACCAGAGATACGCACATACACATAAGCCCACACATAGGTCTATCTTTATGCGTGTGTCTTTATGTGTGTGTGTGTGTGTTGTCTGTTGCCTGCCATGTCTATGTGAGCGTTCGGTGAGCGCCGCGGGAAAGCCGTGGGGTTCATCTTCCCCCCAATCACATCCCGTGGGTGGAGCGGCAGTATGTGTTTCGGAGCGGAAGCGTCGACCGAAGGAAGTGAGTTCATTAAAAGTTCAACGCCCATTAACGATATTCGTTTACTTTTGCGCGGCAGTTTTACTCGAGTTGTTCGGTGGCCGTTTCGTTGTTAGCTCGTTGGTTGGTGGTCTGTGCGTTCGTACGACCGTTTCGCAGTTTGCAAGCGAGTCAGTCAATCGCTGGGTGCGAAGCGCGCCCACAGTTCGAACAAGTTGGGCGCTTCGGTGGAGGCGGAGATCGAGAAACGACGTCGTCGAAATGACGACGACGGGCTGACGCATGGCTATGCGGGGAGCGAGAAGACCATGAACCGCCGATTATGCGCGGCTGCCAAAGTGTGATCTTTCTTCCCTGTTCAGGTCCTGTGAACCCCACGTACGACCTCCGGTGGGGTTCGGTGGCGGAGGCTGCTGATGGTATGATGCTGCTGCTGCGGCGGGTGGTGGTGGTGGTGCGGGAATCTGATGCCCCCGGCGGATCCGATGCCTCAAGAGCCCCTAGATTGAGGTAGGGAGTGGCGCTGGGAGGGGGGGGGGGGCGGGCGGTAAACCCGCAAGGGAGATCGGAAAATTATTTTCGAGCACCCTGGTTGCTGACCATGCTGCTGTGCCGGGTAGGTGATGCTTCTACTACGACGACGACTACTACTACTCCCGGCATCGGGGATCCACACGATCGACATCACAATTCCTGCGCGTTATGCGGTTATGAACCCCCATAAGAACACGCCCCATCAACCCCATCACACCATCAACCGCCCGCCCGCATGCAAAGCCCTTCGAGTCAGCCGACGAGGGGCGACGTTTTACTACCGTGCCTCGAGTTTTGTACCACCACGAGATATAGAGGAACAGTTGTACTAATTCGCCATTATAACCATCATCAACATCGTCACCGCCCCCGCACGCCTCTGCGAGTACTGCGACGACAGTAACTATACTATGGCGACGGACAGCGACGGTGAACATGGCCTCCGTGAGTTTGAGCCCGACCCTATGCTCCGCCAGTAAAGCATGCAAAAGGTTAGCTTTTTATTTTTTTCCCATTTATTATTATAGTACCGTTAAAATGATTGCAACAACAACAACAGACCGCCTTGCGATAAATTTGCTGTTGATCTTGCCTGCCTGCCTGCTTGCTTTCGTAACTTGCATTTGCGTGAATTCGATCAATTGTTCGTGAAACTTTTCCCGTAGTGCCGATATATGTATATATATATATATGTATATATATATATATATATATATATATGTATATATATATATATATATATATATATATTTATATATATATATATATGTATATATATATATATATATATATATATATATATATATGCATATATATATATATATATATATATACAGGGTCTATTATATCACCGTATGTACTTATTTTAAGGTATGGAAAGCAAAGAACTCGGCAAGAAAATATTTTTTCCAATAGAAGAAAGAGTGGAAATGTTTTAGCAAACGTTTACAGTTCTAATCGTGATAAGTTTCAGCGTAAAACATAACAATTATAGCTGTCGAAAAAGCTTAGTTACTCGGCAACAACGTAAGGCCAGCATTATCATTTGGTGCGAAAATAATAAGCATTATATTTGCTATTATCTGAGAGTAGTTTTTTGGGCGTAAACGTTTAGCCATAGTAGCGGACATTTTCCGGTTCTGAACATAATAGTTTCAACGTGTAAGACATAACAACATATCGACGTTTTATGACTATTTTCAATCCGGATATTCGCCTTTCGCTAGCTTACGTCGGGTGTCGTTCAGATTATGCGGAATGTTCCTCGTTTTTGATGCTGCGGACCATAATGCTACGGACGGCTGCTTCTCGTGCATTTCTGACTCGGGAAGTGTTGAAGCCCGTACTGTTATGCTCAGCTTTTATTTATTTATCTTTCTTTATTGTATTTATTGCAAACACAATTAAGTGTGTTCGTAGTTCATTCTTGCCACAGAAATATTTTAGCAATGCCAGCAATTCAAGTGTCTGAGTACAAAAGAAGAAGTTTCCAATTAGCTGCTAATGGTCAAGCTTTTATTGTTGTCACCGTTTATTTGTTTCGCATATAGCGGATAAATAGTATTTCGTTTTATTCACTGAAAACTAGGTGCGAACTTAATGCGCCACATCGAAGTCTTTACCACTTCAGAAGACCTTCAGTTCGCTGACGTTAGTCTGGAACTGAACCAATTAAAAATGCGTTTGTCGCTAACCTTTGATATGATCTGTTTTCACCTCTATTTCTTATAGAACTGCCCTGCCATATTGCAATTACTGCTTTGAACCTGGTAGTAGTGCCGCCTTGGAGATAGGAAAATGGGTACCAATGAGGGTTGGTAATAATAAGATTGATATTGTTTTTTATCGTCTTCCTTTAAACTTAATTACTCACGAATTTAATTAATTAATTAAACCTCTTGCTGATGAAGTTCATTACGGGGAGCGTCCTATGCTAAGTTACAGTTTACCGCGACCTATCTCAAGTTTTAAACCTGTTTGAGTTCACAGTTGTCGCATAGGCTTCGTACGTATATTACAGAGATACGTTTGCTTCTCAGTAGAATTACCACCTACGTCATCTGGGGCTTGCTATCATGCCTAGTCCATGAAGTCTACGAAATATAGCAGGATGTTGTCTATGTCTTCCTCACCCTTCCCCTCTTTACAAAAGTAAGTATATAAATGCTTGTTAAGTTTTTTACCATGCAACGCGCAGTGCTGTAGCTTGGCCTCATATTAGAAATTTGTGGTTGAGTTCTAATTGATACGGCCCCAATATTCTTGACACACTACACACATTAATTTTGCCCTTAAAAATACAATTGGCTTGTATGAACGTTTCGAATTATTATACAAATATCAAAAGTGGTTAAGGCCAAGCTCCTATGCGTCCGCGCCTTGCCTGCGCTGATTCGCATCCGATAGCCTGGTAGGTGGCGGCAAGAGAGAGGGGAAGAGAGAGGGAGAGAGACAGGAGAGATAGAAGAGAGAGAATCGATCTCCGCCATTTTCCCCTCCCAAGAGCTAATGAGTTGCACGTAGGCCGGAGTGGATGGGAGTTTGAACCTACGTTTTAGGTCTTCAATTAACAACGGCGTGTAACCTAGCAGATAGACGTATCTGTTCAGCGATGTACAATGCCCGACCTAGAGCTCGCTTCAGGATTGCAGGCTTAATTCGCTCGAAGCTTTTCGAATTGCGCCGACGAGAAATGACCTGATGATCCCAGATGACCTGTATACCGTAGGAGCCAACTGGCGTCACCATCACGTTGAAAAACGCCAGCGTCGTTCGTAGGGATAGTCTCAAAGAAGTTCGTATACCAACACTTGCAACCAGCGCTTGACGCACTCTGTCTATAATGTACTCCACGAAGAACCGGCCGTTTGTAGGGAGTATCAGCCCTAGATCTTTGAAGTTGTTCTCACACAATTCAGGATGTTCTGTTTATGTGCCGCGCAAAGCACAGAAGCCGCAAGACGGCCACCGCGTCGGAAGTTCGTGGCCTTTGTCTTGTCCATATTAATCAACAGGCCAGTCTCTTCGCTCATACCCCGACAGCCTTGCCAGCGCCTGCTGAACCGCGTGAAACCGACTTCTTCTTCCGAAAATCACAAGATTATCGGCATAGAGCAGAGTTTTCACGTATCACGACTGGTCTTGAACGCGACGAGGCAAATTGCTCAGCAATAGAGAGAAAAGTAGCGGCCCTAGACAATCACCCTGTGCTACACCAGTGAACTAAACAAACGGGTCTAGGAGGGCTACTCCGTCGTCCACAACCACCGCGAATATTGCTTGTTTTGGTCTCCAGATCGCCTGATGCACCTCGATTAGAACATTTTCTTGAGAATTACAGAATGCTGCCGGAGCAACAACATGACTTCAGAAGGGGCCGGTCAACAATTACAGCATGTGCTGTACTTCTAAGTTCTATACAACGGGCACCTCGAACTAAAAGGACTTACTCTTTGCTGTATTTGTAGACTTTAAAGCGGCCTTTGATACGTCCGCACGAACTATTATACTTGACAAGCTGTTTTTTGCGGGATCTTATTGAATATATTGGAACTCATTAAAGACATTTTACTGGAAGGACAAGTTATTATAGATTATTATAGATGAAGGAGCCGCTAAACACATGGCGTTCTTACAGACCACTGGTGTTGCCCAAGATTATAATCTTAGCCCCCTGTTCTTTCGGTGCTGGTGAGCGACCTTCCTGAAGAGATACGGAGTCGGCACTCGTAGGTAGACGTCCTTATGTATGCAGACGACTTGGTGCTATATTCTCGCATCCGATTCCATTTGCAACAATCCCTTGCGACCTTGCAGCTTCACTGAAACCAGTTAGAAATAAATATAAATAAAACAAAGGCAATGAAGTTTAGACGTGGAGAGAAATTGGCTGGAATCGACGAACTACGGTTAGGTACCAAATCTAGGGAATTTGTCTCGTACTTCTCCTACCTAGGGGTCATGTTCTCGTATCGAGGTACAAACTTCTCAAGGCACATTTGATAAGCAAATTCGGAAAGAACTACAGTCCTTTGATAGTATCCGAGACCCTCAAAAACTATCAATGGATATTGCCGTTCATCTCTTTAACCTAAAGATTGCGCCTACTGCTTCTTACGGTATGCAGATAATATGGCCGTATCTATCGAAGTTAAACTTTAAGGCGCTAGACTAAATCAAGGCCGCTTTTCTAAAGAAGGCGCTAAGAGTCCACCGCATTAGTCTCAACAGATTAGTTTATTTATTGGCGTCGAGTCCGCTATTTGTTGAGGAGTTACAAAAAATACATGTTTTACTGAAAACGACAGTTCTCAACGAGTACATGCCTGAATGAGAAAATATGAGAGAAGCCGATATTCACCCGCTTTTTATGAAACCCAAGCAATGACGTGTAGTTCGTGGAAGCACTGCAACTATGAGAATACACACCTAATTGCACGATGTCGTACAGTCCTAAAGATTTTTTGAGGAAAGTTCATGAAATGTCTCGTATCTGTGAAACTGCGGGGGACAGTGGATTATATCACCTTCAACAACGATAGAGCAGTTCGTGATACTTTAGAACGTGAAAATAACGTTATGTAAATTGTGCCTTCTGTAGCGCAATATTGTAAACCAAACCATCGGTTTAATAAAGCTAGTATGTACGTCAGGTGTTCGTTGCGGATCAGGTCCGGTTCAGACGCCTTGTTCTACTGAAGATGTTCCAGCGCACGCAGCACCTCGAACACCGAGATCTGGGCACCTAAAGCTTCACGCATGACGGTCGTTTCCTCGTCCCATACACAGGCATAACATGGGACCGCTCGAGGGATGGTATCTGTCGCCGCATACATCCCTCTAAGGTGCTCTATTAGCACACCAGAGCTGATAGGGCATGCCATCGGCCTATCTCTCGTCAACCATCTGTGCGGCTTCTTCGATGCTCTTATCACTAGCTTGTCCTCTTCCCTTGCGAGGTGCTGTTGACAGGCTGATTCGAGTATCAGACGGTACCAGCTTCTTACAAGGATGAAAAAGGTCTCAATGCTGGATTCTATCAAGCCAGTTCGCGAGTCAGTTGTAATGCGGTGGAAACGATTTTACAGGTAGCATTAAACCACGGGCGACGGCCCCGATATGCGCTTAGGTTAAAAAACGTTTGCCCTACTCGGATAACTATTGCAAAAGTGCATTTTAAAAATGTATACTCTCATTTAAAGTGCACGCACACACATGTAGGGCCCATGGCTATGAACAACTCCAGAGTCTAAGGATATTAAAGAATCTAAATGTCTCCAGACTCTGGAGTTGTTCTACAGCGAAAAGCTATGTGTTAAAAACTGAAGGTCTAATAGCTTTGCCAGCACGAAAGACAATCAGTATGCTTGCCAAGTATGGAAAGTTTTGAGATGTAAATGTTTACCTGAAAGCTGGCGTGTTGGCATCCGTATGCGTATAGATGTGTAAGTAGTTTATTTTTTTAAACACATAGGTCCTGGCACGAGCTGTTCCAGCTGCTTAATACATTATTAACGGCGCCCGGCTCATTTTTCATTTATGACTTAATCGCTGTGCGACTACATACACTAACTACATAGCTGTTTTTACAACCACCGTGTGCAACTGCGGCATGAGATAGTACGATCAGACGAATAGGCTTTCATCATTCATTCAGGTGATTACGACACACAGAGTAAACACAGGTATACACGCAGGTATACAATTATAACGGAGGCGAGGATACCTAAGTAAAGTTTTCGGGGCTGACTCTCAGCCAAGAGTTAACGTCCACAGGAACTCTTTATCACATTGCTTCACAGACGGACTCCCATAAATACAAATGGGCAACGGTGGGGCTCGAACCCGCGCACCTGCTATGTGTCTCCTTCCGGTTGGGAGGCGCAGACTAAAGCCACCACCACGCCACCGGGCTCGACAGGCGGGGATACCTAGCTGTGGATATAGTGGAGACGATAATTCAAAATACAGATAGGAAACAAGTAGATCAATCGTAGTACAGGCATATGATGCTAGAATGCCAAAAGGAAATCTAAACACTAACACCAGAATTTTGGCAAATGTGTTGTGTGATGTGCCTGTGACGACCGCCAAGCTAAACATGGCCAGTACGTAGCCTCCAGACGCCGGTTATATATTTATCGTCAGCTAAAAAGCTTGACTGGTGCCTACAACTAGGCAACTGGCAGAGGTGCCGTTGCTCGGTAAACAGTTGGCGTCGCGATTTCAATAGCGAAAGAATGAGACGATTTCAGCCAGTAACGTTCAGGCACACGAACGAACAGGCGCTGAGCTAGGCCAAGGATATCATTAGCGTCTTCATTCTCGTCCGTCTGAAAAAAAAGAGTAGCTGCTCACACTGCAGACTGACGCGGACGCCAAGTCCAAAAACGCCAAATGCTTAGCCAAATGTGTAAAGCGACTGTTGAACTTTTAGAGCTGCTTGTCCCGCCACTAAGACAAATACCGCGCCGGGGACGGCTAAGGCGTGCGTCAGACAGCTCAAGCTTGAACTGCTGCATTCAGCGCAAGACTGCAAGCCGAACCGGCAGTGATATCGACCCGATAGAGTCCAGTTGTGGAGTAGGTGGAGAGGAAGACCGTTTCGTCTAACGATCCACTGCGGCACAGAGCGCAAGATGTTTCATCTGTGCCGAGGCCTCGCTTCGCTTTGTTTATCACTTCACACAGTTTAACAATGTACAGAAAGGCTTTGTTTCCGGTGAACGGTCATTTCTACTGGCAGCTATATGAACCAATAAAGCAAGAACTAACGGAGCGAGGAGGGCTCTTGCATTGTTTTCTTACTAGAAGTAGACATATTTGCACCGATTTTAAAAGATGATTTGCCAGTCGTGAGAAAAGTCAATTGTAAGTTTCTTTAGTCTCACTTCCTCTCTCTCTCCCTATATATATATATATATATATATATATATATATATATATATATATATATATATATATATAATCTGATTTCTTTAAAGTGACACAAAAACAATTTTTTTTAATAAGAAGTTTAAATAATGCATCTTATTTTAATAAAGATATAATGCAATTTTTAAATACGATATCGTTTTTCACAAAAATAAGAATCAAATATGTTTTTGGACGCTTTAATGCTGATCTTTAGTTCACTGATGGTTGTGGGATTATTAGCGCACACGTTTCTCTCCAAAAAACTCCACAAGAAAAGCCTAACGACGTCAAATCTAAGTTCTTAAAGGTATCTTTTAAATGTTCCCTTTACGCGAGGTTAGCCGTCTAGAACACTTCATTCACTCTTTCAAGCTCAATCGTCTCACCGGCTTGGCAGCTTGTTGCACCATCTCGTTTGAACCAGAGTTCACTGATTCTGTTGAAATTTGGTCACATACAATTAAGAGTCATGCTGCAATAGCGCTCGTCATTCACCCTGGAGTAAAAGTATAATCTCTTTGTAGTAACGCTTTATTTTGGATTTAGTTCCACCCTGTTCAGCTTACGATCAGATCGCAGAGAGAACAGAACCGAGCGCAGGAACTTTTGAAAAACCAAACTAAAGATTTAAACGCTCCATATATATATATATATAATATATATATGCATACCCTTAAAGATCTAGCGTACCAATGGATGATGCTCAGGGTTGTCTATAGATCACTATTTCTGCATGGTACGTCAGACTACGCCACAACAAACAACAAAACATAAATATGTGTAGCTATATAAGGTGACATTGTACGCATATGCCATACATACTTGAAAGGAATGTACTAGTACCGGTGACAATTTCCTTAGTATCGGTGCAAACAGCCAAGAGCGGACAAATGGCATTGCAAGCCCTGGAAAGCTGATCAGAGTCATCACTGTTACTGATTGTATTATTTCTGTCAACGTCCTTCGACTCGGCACCACCCTTTGCCTTGACCGTGACGATCACATGCAACAGAAAGAAGAGTCGCGTCGAATTCATTATTTCCCTCTGTCACTTCATTATATTTAGGAACCCCTGCAACTAAAATGCCTTCTATTCTTATCAAGGTTTATCAACTGTCTACCTGGTTGGAAAGCTTTATGTTGAGAACGACAGTAAACAACCACTATATGGCAAAAGCAACTTTAGACACTATAATGAAGTCGACACATTCCGTGATAATACTTAACAAACGTATCGCTTTCCTCGACGATCAAGGCGCAAACGATTTGAAAGCACTGTCCAGCGTAAACTCTGTACTTTAACTCTTTGACATAGACATCCGTAGGTTTTGCAATCAAAGTGTTTCAGGCTAAGCGTGTCATTCACAGGAAACATACACATTAAAAAAAGATAAATTGTATTGCTTGCTTGAATTAATTAAATGCTTGCTTGAATGAATGGCTCAAATAATATACATATGCAGAAAGGACAATGCAGCAGTTCACACATGTTCACTATTTGCGCTTAATATATAGATATAAACATATACAGTTTACCGGCATTGAATATCGAAGTGTATAGGCCGCTGCAAGTTCTCGCACAGTCGATTCCGGCTACAAACTCAGTTACCGTATGCAGTCCTGCAGTTTCAACTGTACGAATGGCGCGCTCTCGATAGAAGACACTATAACTTACTACATAATGTGACACTATATAAGATACCTAAAACGCTCATATAAACGTCTTTTTACTGTTGGAAGCTAGATGCGACTGGAACTGTATCCCAGACCTCTCTAAGCATTGTACGAATGGAACTCTTCTCAAAAACTATTTAGTTTTGTTACAGTCATGGCCCTTGCTACGCGCTAATGCGCGCGCATAGTGGGTCTCCTCAGGCAGGAGACGAGTATCAGATTTAACGTAAAACGTTCTTTCTCTCTCTGAAAAATGTCTCTATAATACAAGAAAGTTTAGAAAAAGGCTGCACAACCATTACGCAGTATAAGTTTGGAAATGTTATTTGTTACTTATCAAAAAGAACGCCTACACTATTAGGATAACATTTGGGGAATGGATTGGACGCTTATGTGGTGTTGTTTCGTCTTATTTTTCCTCAGGCAGTCGGAGAATTGCCTTAGGAACAGAAGTGCTCGTTTTGCCAATGGTGCACCGCTCCGGCTCACAACACTTTGGAACTTCAACTTGCATTTTTCATTGCGCAAACCCTTATATTAACATCTATAGTGTACGAATATGTGGTCCATATAACCTTGTGCCCGGGTCAATATGAGATACTTCGCCCGCAGCACACAAAAAGGACCGTATATGTAGTGGCTCCATCTGAGTACTCTACTCTGACCAGCTATTTCTACATACGATGTTTCGAGCTGACTCTCATTTTTGCGATTTATTTAATTGTAAATACAATATCGGTTTTTGTCGATTCTAACACCAACTAGTGAAGTTAGAAAATACATAGCGTCTCAAAATGTGCGACGAAAAGAACGAGTTGTTTGATGGTGATCACCTGGAGAAAAATTGCTGCTTTGTTTGAAAGATTTTGCGTTACATTAAACACATGATAGTATGCTCCTAACGCTAACGAATTTGAAAAAATGCACATTTCAAAGAGGTGGCTTTAGTACTAAATCGAGTGTGGCCCAATTTTACGTAATTGATTCTAATTAAATGCACATTTTCCTGAATGTGTTCGTTTTATGCGTCTTTCAAGTAAAACATCTTCCGTACATTCTGTTATGTTCAATTTCTTCATTCAACAGAACCTGTTACCTTGCAGTTGCAAATTCTGCAAAACTGTGTCCATTCAGCCACATTTGTATAACAAAAATTCGTAATTTCACAGTTACTCCTACGCAAGTCCCCCCCCCCCCCCCCGCCAGTCTATTAGGATATTTTTATTATACTGAAATCCGATATGTAATATACATATATACAGTATATATGCATACACATTGTTTTTAATTATATTTCATGTTAGATTCATATACATCTAGTTCAACAACTTTCAATAGCTTTTATACCAAAAGCAAATATTCTGAATTTTTGCACCCAAAATACTCGTCTACGATGCGTAGTCTCATCATTGTTGCTCTGATATCTATTTCTGGAGAGATACTTTTTGAGGTCCGGTTCGAGAATACGGAGAATGCTTGATAAATTAGAATTTTATTTCGTATAGTTTGGCCATGGAAAAAAGAGACGTGTGAGCGGAAGCATTGTAGTGGTAAAATCGCATCGTTCTATCCTGCATCGCGGTCCGTAGTGCTGAGATGCGTTTTTTTATCTGGTCCAAGAGTGTTGCGTAGTACCTCTTCAGTTATTGTTTTTTCTGTAGAAACGTAGTCCCCGATAAAACGGTTGCAAAAACCTTTCCGGTCGACATGCGCCTCTTTATCCTGGTGAAAGGCCTTTCACCGCGTGCAAGGCCTTCCCGTGCTGGAGCGAAGTAGTGCATCCAGGTTTTGTGTGTTGCCCAAAAATGTTTCGTTTCAAATGTTCCAAATTGCTCTCCGAAATTAACACGCGTGTCATTGTGTGCTCAATTGTTAGCTTGCGCGATGGCCACTTTGCTTTAATTAAATTTCATGCATATATCCTAATGCAAATTTAGTGTGCTGCAACACTGCTATTGCCCATATCTTCTGCTATTTCGCGAGCTTCAATCGGCGGTTAGTCAACACGAGTTTGTAGACTTCTATCACAGTTTCGCTGTTCAGATTGTGGTTCATCCTCAGTGTCCAGACTACAGGTTTTAACCAAAGCAATCCATTTGGTAATGGCATTGGACGGTGGTGCATTTTTCCGTAAATTGTTTCAAATTTGGCTTTAGGTTTAACCACAGCACGGTACTCGTTCTGCTTGGAGCTTGCTATTTTCTGGGCTGACTCTCAGCCAAGATTTTACGTCCATGGGACTGCTTTTTGCATTGCTTCATAGACGGATCCCCATAAATACAAATAGTGCAACAGTGGGGCTTCGAACCCGCGCACCTATGTGTCTCCTCCGGTCACGAGGCGCAGACGAATGCACCACGCCGCCGGGCTCGACTGCTTGGAGGGCCTAACATGTTACAATTGCGCGATCTGCCAGAAACGCAACTCGATGACAATACACATGATAGTTATTTTTGTTATTTCCCAAGAGCGTTTATCTCTGGCGCTGCAGTCTGTGTAATCATATCTCGTCTATATATATATATATATATATTATATATATACAGGTAGTTCAACAAGTTCTTAAAATGAGCTTTTCAGAATTCGAATTTTAGGCGCGCTTTCGCCGCTATTGGAAACGGCAACTTTTCGAATGCTAGCAGTCAAAATATTATGGTGATTGGCCGTTGCAATTTCGTTTGATCGCTTTTCCCGTGCAACGTATCGGCGTGATTTTGAAAAATGGAGAAAAAAGAGTTTCGAGTGGTTATCAAGCATTTTTATTTCAAAGGTTGGAATTGCGACCCAAGTGAAAACTGAGTTAGACGAGGTGTACGGTGACTCTGCGCCATGTTTTGCCACTGTTTCCAACTGGATTAATGAGTTAAAAAGAGGTCGCAGGAGCACCGAGGATGAACTACGTTCAGGACTCCCAAAAACGGCAACTGATGAGGAAAACGTGGAAAAAGTGCGGAAAATCGTTGCCGCAGATAAGCGAAGTGAACATTAGGGAGATAGCGGAGGCCTTGGGGATCAGTTTGTGTAGAGTGCATTTCATCCTGCACGAAAACTTGAAGATGAAAAAGCTCAGAGCAAAATGGGTGCCGCATTTGCTCAACCAAGGCCAAAAAGACGCGCGTGTTTCCGCTTCACAGCGAAATTTGGCCAAGAGGTCGAAAAATCCGTCGGATTTTTGGCGCAATTTCGTGACCGTCGATGAAAGCTGGGTCCATCACTACACTCCCGAGACCCAAGAAGCATCTCGTCAATGGTGTGCACCTGGTGAAGGACCTCCGAAGAGGGTGCGGACAACGGCATCGGCCGGAAAGATGATGGCTACGGATTTTTGGGATCAACGTGGAATAATTCTGGTCGACTACCTTGAGAGCAGGTAAAACGATCACGGGAGAATATTATGCAAGACTGTTAGGACTGCCTGAAGCAAGAACTCATCGTGAAACGGCCCGCTTTGCAGAAGAAGGTTGTCCTGTTTCACCAGGACAATGCTCCCGCACACAAGTCGCGGCAAGCAACGGCAAAACTGGCCCAACTGAGGTTCGAACTTATTGAACAAGCTTCCTATTCTCCAGACCTGGCCCCCTCTGATTATTTCCTCTTCGGGACATTTGAAGAATAGTCTCGGTGGAAAGCGTTTTTCCAGCAATGAAGAGGTTAAGGCTGCTGTCAATGCCTATTTTCAGTCTAAAGACGCGGAATTCTACTCAAGAGGTATAAATGCTCTGAAATCTCGGTGGGAAAAGTGTATTGAGCTTCTCGGGGAGTATATCGAATAAGCAAAAATTAAAAACAAGATTTGGAAAATTCTTGGTTTTCATTTTAAGAACTTGTTGAACTACCTGGGGATATATATAGATATAGATATATATAGATAGATAGAGATAGATATATATATTAGATATATATATAGGGACATATATATAATATAGATATATATCGATATATATATTTACATTATATATTACATATATATATAGATATATATATAGTATAGATATATATATATATATTTACATATATATATAGATATATATATTATATATTTATGTACATATATAACGACCAATTCCTTGGTATACCCTGCTAATATCATCATTATAATATACTACATATAATATTCTAATGATATTGGTGGCGGGATAACGTGGTTGTCGTGTAAAATGGTGCGCTAGTGAAAGTAATGGACAAAAACGACGAAGACGGGAACAGAGTTGCTGACCGACGACCACCCGCGGCGGAGGCAGCAGCAAGAATCAAAAGGGGAGGCGGAAAGAGAATGAAAGAGCTGGTGGTGGTCATTTATTATTTTATGCTTGTTACCTTACCCCCAAGCGTAGGAAGGAGAAGAGGAAGATGGGGGGAAGCGGGGAGCGGAATAGATAATACAGCGGCGAGCGAAAAGAAATAATGCGGATGGCAAAAAAAGATTCAAATGCGAGGCGAGGCAATTCTCGTCTTTCTCCTTTCAGTCGTCCACGGTATTGTCGTTGTTGCTGCTGGCTGTTGGTAATTGGCGCAGATTATTAGCGGCACCCCACAGGCCACACTACTGCTTCTGCTTTTACTGCTTAAAGTAACATTGACAGTAATTCCAGTGATAAAAATGACAATGGCGATGGTTATAACAATAATAATAATAATATATTATTATTATTATTATTATTATTATTATAAAGTGTTGACATTTTGTGGTAGTTCATTGGATTCACTGACATGGCGCTTAGCATCTGGCCCGTCGTTTTTGACGGCACCGATTGTAGCCAAAGGGCAGACTGACAGGTTTAAAATATCTCCCGTAGTTGTTTATTCATCAGAATACTACAACAACTCTCTCAGTTCAGTCAGAGGCTCAACTGATAAAATATTATTATCCAGTTTGTTTCTCTCCAGAGCCCTCTAGGTGTCCCTTAGTGTCTGGTTGAAGTGTGCATGCCGGTTCTTTTCTCGACCTAAATCTGGCAGCAGCTGATCTTCCAAAGTCAGTATAGTTGTTCTGCTGTACCTTCGGCTCTTCCTTAAGATCTCGGTACCAATGAAGGGAATGCTCTGCCTCCATTGAGGTCAACTAGTCTCCACACAAGCTTACGATGTTTAGTCCTCTGAGCGGTGAAGCCAGTGATATGTCGACGTTTTGCCTCGCCATATGTTTTTACCAGCTTGTTCAGTACACGTGAATATGAACGCAACTTAGCTACTGTTATGTTCCTGGCATTTCGAGGACGGCCCTCAGACACCGACGCTCCTTTGCGCTCGCTCCTAACCGTGACGACGTGACACACCTCACCTTATGCCCTTTTGCTCTTTTTTTTTTGACAGGGGCCTATGCATAACGCAAATGCATAACGCATAAAAAAATGCATAACGCACACCCTTTGGTCTGGGTAGTGTGGGACTCTCAAACCCACTCAAAACCTGGTGACCCCCTAACCTACATGACCGGGATACTTGTGGTATTACTTTAGTGCCACCTTAACCTTCACCTTAAGCCCTTTTGATCTTAGAACTAGACATCTTGCTTTATAATTCTGTTTCGCTGTTTACTAGCTACCACGCTGTAGCTGCTGCAACACTTTTGTTGTTGTTTATTAGATTATGTTAAGTACAATAACATGATCATATGCACTCGTCTGCCTCCGGCCGCCACAGCGGACGGTCGCATCTTCGCTCGCTCCCGGCCAATCGGTATTGTTCAATAACAATATCGGCAAAATTGACCGGGAAAGCACACAGACCATCGTGCCAGCAAGGTGTCGACCCAGTGCAACCCCAGCAGCACACCGCTGCCGCTGTTATACTATATATACGTTATAAGGTAAAGTTGCATCCCCAGTGTTCTAATTAGATCATGCTAAGTACTAAAACATAATCATATACATTACGCTCCTAAGTAAAGTTGCAGCAAGACTATTTCAATTGATGTATAGTGTAAGGAGTTTTCTGCAGCGATTGGGCTAATGCCGTCGAGTCAAAAAATCCTTTCGGGGCTGACTCTCAGCCAATGATTTAACGTCCGAACCCACGCACCTATGTATCTCCTCCGGTCGCGAGGCGCAGACGCATGCCACCACGCCACAGGGCTCGACAATGCCACCGAGTCAACCGCAAGCTAACTGAACGCCAGGATCTTACAGACAGAGAAACAGCGAGAACGCCTCCGTGATGAAGCGGGTAAGCTGATCCATTGTGCGACCTGACTACCAACCTAGAATGACAATGTTCGACACGTTACTTTGCTGGGCCAATATTGGTGTCGTGGATGTCCTGTGTGTCCTACTATAGAGATATCTCCTCTTCGAAGCAGAATCATTTGTGACGAAAAGAACTAATGGACCAGCGAGACCTATTATTTGTTCGTCCTGCATACGACGGCTGGCTTTGAAAATCAGTCTTCGACAAAACACATGACAAACAACCGCGAGCAAGGGTTCGCAACAAACGCTGAGGTGGAAATTGCGATGCACTAGGCCCGGCATATATGCTTGGTCTTACACGAGCCGACCGTTCTATTGAAGTTGGACTTCAGAAACGCCTTTAACACGTTCCGGAGGGACCACATGTTGCCAGTGGCGGATCAGAACACTCTCCACATGTAGAGCTACATCCGGGTTGTCAATCAGAAAGCTTACATGTGGATGGCGTCGAGTGAAACCGTTATGTCAGCAGCAGAGCTTCGGCACGACGATCCGTTGCAGACGCTTTTGTTTTGCCTACTATTGAAAGATCTGGTTGCATTGCAAAGATGCAATTCAAATAAATACTGCCGAGATGATGGAGTCCTTAGCGGTTCCCTCGAGGCTCTCTTGGAAGGTATCCGCAGGGTTCGCGAATACGAAGAAACAAGCAAAGTGGAACTGAACGTAGGCACGTGCGAAATATGTTTTTCTGCCTGAAAACTCGACGTGGACAGAGAACATTGCTACGGCACTCCGGGAGCATTTGTCTCGTCTAAAAGTAGTCCCTCCTCAGGACTCGGAATAGTTGCTCAACCTGGAGTTCAGCCACATAATTCTAAGACACAGGCACTCTAACCGGTATTAAAAGAAGGATTGGACTTTGTCAGCCTGAACTGCCAGATACTAATGGTGAAGAGCTAATTAGGGCCGGGAAGTGGTTCTAGGAGAGTTCAATGGCGACCTCACGAGGAAACACATGTTCTCGGCAATAAGGGGATGACTTTCCTCCTCGAGAAGCAGTTTAACTCTTTAATGCGCTCGGTTCATAATGACACCAGAAGAGCACGCGTCAGCTAGCGGCATAGTGACCTGGTGCCACGCTTCTTCAAATGCCCTGCTGGCTACATTGCTCAATGATATTTGTAAGAAAATTTGTGTCGGCACACCCTATATTATATACATGCAGTATGTAGAAAAATGCGGTACGCGCACGCGGACACCACCGCAATAAATCCATTTGTAAGTGGGGGCCGGTAATGTAGGCCTCCAACCTACTAAAAACCAATCATGTCCCAATCCCCGCATCTGATCGGAAACTGCATAACCATAACTTCAAATTATCAAAAGGGGAGAGTAGTTTAAGAACTTAGCTATCCTGAGATGCTTTGCGGGATAATGTCATGTAACACGGTTTTTCCTCTCCGTAGCGCTGGATGTTTTCAGTAGTACGAGCAATGCTGCTCCAGTCGTCACGTGACTTCATTTTTGGCCGTATGGGCCAAGGTTCCGCTGCATGGCTGTATGAGCCAAGTTCCAAGGGATCGTCGTCATCACTAGGTAGACCCGCACGCTGAAAGGCCCACTCCGGGCACCGCAAAATTGTATGTCCAGGCGTGTCCTCGGTTTCGCTTTGGCAGTACTTGCAGAGTGGAAATGGTTTTCCAAATTCCGAACAAGCATGACTGAAAATCACCGTGTTCAGCGAGGACCTGAATCATGTAGAACGTCAACTCGCCACCTGGCAGGTACATGTACACTAGCCTAGCCCAGAGAATCAGGGTCCTTACCCGGTACCCGGGCGCTCCATCTTGAGTGGAGTACTATTCGGCCTGAGGCACCCTAGTTTCTGCAATTTTTAAGCGCCTACTACCGATAGCTAAGCATTGGACCCCCAATACTTGTACGGTGTGTGCTGTCTGGTTGACCGTGTTACAAGACGCTTAAGCAGGCCAGCATAGAAGCCACCTTTGAAGAAGAATCGTGGTGCCACTTAGTTCTTCTTGCCTGTTGGATTGGGTCTCTCTTTTTGTTTCCCCCTTGGGTGATCGCAATCTTAACGCTACGTCTTTATGCTATGCATTCAAGGAGCTCATTGACCGCTTTAGCCTCTTCCTGGCTCGTCTGTAGCAAGAGAAAGGCCCCCGTCTCATGCAGCGTTTAATATTCCTAGAGGTCTATTGCGACCGCTTTCTCAATCATGTCGCCATTTTTCCCCAGCGTGGAGTTCTTTGAGAGACAAATCGCCACTTAGGCGCGTGCAGTAGGGAGTCAGTCGTCACCGGTCTCTTGAATTAGACCCGATAACACTATACTGTTTTTTCCTCGGTTCCCCAGCTGTTCCCTAAAACTGCTTTGCTTCCGTCTGGGCAATAAAGATCCAAATAGGACTCCCCCTCGCTTTGAAGTGTATCACGTTATTAAACGCACCATCTGGCCATTCCATCGACAAGAGGTATTTTAGGTCATATGCAGTTTCGCAGCGTGCAATCAAGTCGTTCAGAACTTCTATCTGTAGGCTGTGTTTGTCGGTCTGCTTATTCGCAGGTCGTTGCCGTTCATCAGCGCGTCTTGCTCTCTATGTCCGTATTACGTCTCTTGCTAGGAACCTTAGCCGTTTCATTGAATTCTTGACTACTTGCATGTTCTTGGTACTTGAAGTGACCTTGTATATTTCTTCAATGAGACTTACCATTTTGGTCAATTGACACAAAAGCAAATCATCCTTGTCTCTCTTCACTTGTTTTAATCCAGGGTCAATATCCTCCATCACTACTGGCTTAACGCCCTCTTCCTTGTCCGGCTGAGGGGCTTGGTTTTTCCGAATGAGCACTCTGATCCTTGTCCAGCTAAACGTTCTGCTTTTTATCCGGCTGAATGCCCTGCCCCTTGTTTGGTTCCGTACGCGGAGGAGTACGGGCTAGAACATCTCGCTACTTGCGAGACCTATGCTTAATTAAAAAACTCTCAGGATTTGAGCCTAGAAAGTTGTTTTCTACAGGCTGGCATGTTAGCTGCCGTGGATGTTAACGGCCGTGATTATACTGCCGGCACAATACTGGCGAGAATCGACACAGCAACAGATAGCCGGGAGGATGACGATTGCTGACACGATGACAGTCGTCCATTTCGCCGACCACCACTCTATGACAGCACAAGCACTACCTGCACCGCACAGCTGATTTTCGTAGCCGAGCAAACTCTTGTATGGAGGGTCTTGATGCTAAATCACAAATGAATAATTGGGGTTTCAGAAACAGAGGTGAGACACCGGGGGTGCTCTTAGCCGCTGTTCTATGGACTGACAGCAGAGACCGGGCTAACAACGACTCTGTACCACGATCTTACAGTTCTTTCCAAGAGCTTTAGCAAACCCAACCGCTGTGTTCGAAAACGAAACTGCTACCTGTCAAGCAGGGCATGTCGAAGCGGAATGTATCAGTACCGGACTAGTGCCCCAGATGCAATACATTTGATCATCACGATGATGTGTGTGCTCAGCCCATTGCTTAAATGTGGCGCTCCGGAACGCCACTGGAAAAAACGCACGGTGCGTAGCTACTCGTTTTCCGTGGCGTCGGCTCAATCTATGGCAATAGAGGCCGCTAAAGCTTACACTGTAAACGCTGTTGTATGTTTAACAATGCATTTCTCCCGCCACACCGTGTACACTTGGGCAAGCTAGTGACGATGTGGAGGTGGAGAAGGAAACTGGACTTGATACTAAAAAAGACAATGGCAGTGACGAAATCAATAAAAAATAAAATCGAACAGTGGAAGCCTGTTACACAGGAGGAATGAATGCCTGTTACACGATCAAACAGAACCTTCTTTTAAGGGATGCAGGTCAACAGCTAGGGGTACAAGCAAGTGACTAGCCAGCTGTCACTCGGATAGGTTGTGAAAGAGATTTTTGCTCATAGTTTAGCAACTACAAAACAATTATGAAGTAATGTTATATACTTGTCTGAATAGTAGCCCAGACCTAACAAATCAGATTTATACACCGTACCGAAGTACACGCAGTGTGTGTCTAACTCGTAGTATAGGTGGTGGAAATGTTGTCTATTGGTAGTCATTACATCTATTGATGATAACATATATTTATTCAATGTAATCAATCATTCACGATCGGACAATGCCAGTTGGGTCCCTACGAACGTGTGCATCATTACGGGGGGTCCAGTGAAGGGACGAGCCATTTCCGGAGGGTTCCTCGAACCGAAGCCGCATTGCCCCGTTGCACATCCAGCGACAAACGCTCTCTGAGGAAATCGCCCGCTCGCTTATCTCCGCTGGCTAGACTTAGCCGCTTCCCGACCTTCTGTAGCAAACTGCGAGTAGACGGACCCGGTCCTTTTGTCTATTTATAACATACTCGTTTCAAGAGTAAGCAATACAAAACGGATTTTTTTCGAGCTAAGATTGAGAGATTAAAAAAGTACCAGGTGCCTTATTAAGACTCATTCAAAAGATCACTGAAAAGTATTGCTGAGACAAAGATCACTGAAAAGTATTGAAAGACTTGCTTTGGATTATTGCTTTCTTCAGCGCATATACCTTATATGTTAATCCGACTTTGAGTGTTCCCAACGTCACTTAAGCATGCGAAAGGTGTCCAATTCTACAAGGAAAAGTTTACGGAGCGTCTAAATCGCTAGCAACCAGTCACCATGCCAGCTTCTTATTAATGGTAATTCATTCTCTTCGTCTTGCATTTTTTCTGAATGTTAAAACGGTGAAATTAGTTTTTTTCGTACATCGTAGGGAGGTCAAGTTTCTTTACTTTAAAAACCAAAATATGGAAACGTTGTCGGAGTCTAGGACTCTAACGAGTGACATTCTTAAAAAAAAAACAGAAAAAAAACGTAGCCGTTTTGTACCGTGGCAGATCTGGTGAAGTAGAAACTCAGTATAATAATAACAACTGTGCTTCACTTTCACTAACCAAAAAAACAGTTTGCAGGCTGACCCTCAGCCAAGATTTAACGTCCACGGAATTGTTTTTCACATTGCTTCATAGACGGACCCCCATAAATACAAATGTGCAATGGTGGGGTTCGAACCAGCTTGAATCTCCTGTCACTTTCACTAACCACAAAAATACTAAGAAATGTAGTATCATTGCTATGTACTTAAACCCGCTAAGAGATCAATTGATTTACTTAATGAGCTGTATCGGTCGCTCTATACAGTTGATCTAAAAGAGCCAAATGTATTACCTTAAACTGTGTAACAGATAAGCCCGGTAATAGAAAGTAGATTGCCGATCGACCATCTACGAGATGTCACGAAGCCGTCGGGAATCCCATAGAACTTGCATCGAACCAGACGGCCTGCCAGCTACGACGACGGGCCTCTAGAAGGTCCTAGAAGCCGCCTAGGACTTGTGGCACGAATCCGAGGAATTGCGGCACAATGAAGCACGGGTGGACGGACAACGTCGGACACCTAAGAAAGAAGTGCGTCCGGGAGTATAAGAGAATGCGGACCGAGTATAAAAGGCTGTAGGCCCTCTGACTCAGGGAGATCTCCAGAAGCAAGGAACGCTTTTGGAGAGCCTTTCTTAAAAAACTGGTAGACCATACCTGTCGCTTCTTAAACGGAGGGTAGACCTTACGCTAGAAGCAGCACAGGAAGCAATATCCCCGCCTTTCCCTAGGCGCCCTCCTTTGACCGCGCTTCCTACCTGGATGCCCCAGGGACGGATGAACAGGACATTTTAGACGTCACTCTGCAACTCGACGCGGCGGAACACTTCACGGGAGGAAAGGCACCGGCCCCTACTAGTGTCTTCATCTCTGTGGTAATAACTACTAATGACGGAATACCCGGGAGCAGTAGCCGCTGCGGCAATTGACTTATTCATGACGGGCTTTCTCCCTGCGGTGTGGAGGGCCGCAGACCTGGTTCTCATACGCAAGGGCCTCGGCTTCTACGGCCCGATCCGTCTACTCCGCTCTCTACCTAAGACATTCGGGTCTATCGTGAAGGGACGCCTCCGGAATTTTGCAAAGAAATGCGACCTGCTGTAAAATGTTCAGGCAGGATTCTGTAATGGACCCGTAGTGCGGATTTAGACGCCACTTGAATCTTTCGGGAGTCGCCGCCTATAGGACGGCGCCTGTTCCTCGCGATCCAGTAAAGTATATCAAAAACGCTTTAATTATGCACAGTAAGCTGAATCATCGAAGCCTAGATTTTTCACTTCGCTACAGTGCTTTCGCCTTTTTTAACGCCTCCGGGAAGCAAACGCTATGCAAGCGTTTATGAACGAAGCAACAAAAAACTTTTTGCAGTGCTGACATTTAAAGAAGTCCAAGTTAGGAAAGCTTCTCGTGTAACACTTTCATGTGCTCAATAAAATACGCCTCCCTCCCATTCATCATCACACATCATATATATATATATATATATACGTTTATATGCATACCGGTGTCTCCTGCCACCGATCCTCTATATATTGGCCTCGTACCGTAGCCGAACGACGCCACCCGCCTACGCAGCGGCAGCGGTCGCAGAAGGAGGTTTTCGTAGTGTTTTTCCTCTTCTTCATAATCTATTCTTATATTCGTTGTTGCCTTCTTCTTGTTCTGTTCGATCTTCTGCTTCCCTATCATCTTCGGCTTCTTTTCGTCTTCATCTTCGTTCATTCCATAGTATGTCACGTCGGTGATTTTCCATCGGCTTTCTTCTTTCGTTGATGTCGCCACTACCCCCGTTACTACTAATAACCCCACCACTACCACGAGCTCCTACCGCTCCTGCTGGTGGCGACTCCTGGCAGTATTGGTACTTATCTATCCGATTGTGATTTGGCGCACCGGCAGCAAAGATCCCCCCCCCCCCCCGTCATGGGTGAGGGTCGTCGTCATTGTGGCCGGCATACTTGTCACACCTTGCCGCACGGCGTATTTGGCCGTGGCGTGCCACACCATGATACGGCCGTGGGGTAGCCGTTAGCGGCCAAGACACGCTCACAGCGGGGGTGGCGGGGGTGACGGAGGCGGTGGTGGCATCCGCGGCGGGCGGCGGATAGAGCGCCACGCCACCACCCCACCAGTAGCTAGCTGGTAGCAGTCACAGCTGAAACTGTAGAGCTGCGGACGCACACCTCATTCCCCCCTCCTTAGGAACGGCGACACAATGGAACAATGGCAACATTATGGCGGTACACACGCTACGGCCGCATCGGCGACGTCCGTCCACACGCAGACAGCAGCGAAGACGTCGTAGATGAAACGAAAGAAAAGAAAAAGAAGAGAAAGAACGAAGAACCACAGCAAGCATCAATGATGAAAGAAACAACGAAAGAATGGAGACGTAAAAGCGAGCCAAGAAAAGAATGCCAAATAAATACGCCAAAATAATATGCATATATATATATATATATATATATATATATAAACGAAATGGTAACCATTTTCGTGCATTATTTTTAGTTTCCAGATATGCATATATATGTATTATATATATATATATATATAGAGAGAGAGAGGGGGGGGAGAGAGTTAGAGGGAAAATGAAGTTATCATTTTGTTTGCCAAACTGAAGCAGAGCTTCTAACTTAGCGCATGCCTGGGTTCATGGTGTGGGACGGTTTGTTAGCCCAGCATTGCGTTTTTACCTATTCTGTCTAATAAAGCTGACGCTGATAAACTGGTTACGGGGTGTTCCAAAAGTATGTGAAAAACTATATAGACCATTATAGAGCTCGGTAAAGAAAATATTCTTGTTAATGGAATATGATCTCGGAAAAGTCTTGTATAGGAGTGAGACTGAAACTGCTAAACTATGTAACACTTGTGTTTTTGCCCGTCATAAGAGCACAACATGTGCTATTGTGAGACAACTAGTTTTCCTATATAGAAACTAAGCACGCCGTGTTCGTGAGATTTGTGCTTCCTCTGAAAGACATGCGACTGTAAACTGGAAGATGCGACCTGGTTGCTTAGAAGATTAATCGCCGAAATGAAAGTTATAATATTAGTTTTTACATACAATATCTCAATAATATCAATCTACAACCACTAACAGGACTCAAACTCTCATGCGTATTTCAGTTTAATCACTTTGGTATCAAACCTATGGCAATCCGCTCTGTGGTTGCGGAGTAACTAAGGTTTTTCGGGGGCATATCGAGATTAAGTGCATGAACAAATTACCTACTTTATTAGATCATTAAAACACATATAGTCATAGTTCTAAAAGCCCACACAACTAATTAAGATCTCACAGTTACTGCTTGATGGTACCTCCTCGAACAATTCGGCAGAATCGATAGCGTTCGCAGAAATTTCATTGGACGTCTTGAAGTATACCAGACATCGCTCGAACAGCCTCAGCAGCGGAGGTTGTCCTGGCGACCACTTCCATACTGGTGAGTCCTATACGGGCTTTTGCGTGTCCAATAGTGTGTTTTGTGCCTATTTAAGAGACCGTCTTGTGTAGAGTAAGCTTCATCTGTGAAAAGCACAAAGAACTCCACATTGGGTTCTACTTGCCTTCGATTGCCACAGACGATCGAAGCATCTCCGATTGTCCCCCTTGTGCAATCATACTTGTGTGCAGAATCGTGTTGGCCAGTGTTTCGTCAACCCGGTTGTTTTCCTATAAATAACGGATTGTGCTGTACGTTGACTCAAGATGAAGGATGCCTTTGATATTTTTTTAATTTTTCCCTTTTATTGTGTAAGAGCAATGCTTTATCACAAATTACTATTCTGTATAAGATGATGCCTAACGGTGATAGGCAAACTGAAATAAATGAGGGATTGGAAAAAGGCGGACGGGATACTGGCGATACAGAAGCTTCGGTCGCTCCCTTGCTAGGCGACAAACTTCTAACAGCTTTTAACTGTTAAAACCACACTACACTTGACTGCCTGGCCAGAATCGGATATCAGACTTAGGCATTAGCCACACTTGCCTAGGGTTGTACGGAAAGCGAACGCTAACAGCAGCCCTGGTACTTAACAAAGTACCGTTTAATACTCAAATAGGGTGTCCTACCCTATTTGAGTCCTACGGGACCAGTAGGCTCAGCGGATACTGCAGTCAATTATTCATTAATTAGAACACCACTTACTGCGGCATAGTCAGGCATAATTGCTTGTGCAAAGACTAACTTGGATCACATCGCCTGGTGGAAACACCAGCATCTACAAAACCGATATTATGCTGACAATGGTCAAGTTCAAACCCGATAGGAGCGATATTGCGATATTGTGACTAGGGCCATTGTCGCACACATTATCGCCCGCAGTCCTATTGAACCGAGCACTCTCGGGCCAAAGCTCTCAAAGATCTCGTAACAGTGCTTTCTAATAATGAGAGGTCGGCAGGCAAATGTTTATTTTTATTGAGCAAGCATTTTCACTCTAGAGTGCACACCGAACCGATCGTTTCTCTAGCATTAGCAACAACATCAGCAACGAACAGCAGCAGCAGGATGAACACTAACACCAGAAACAGGGAATCGCATCTGTTCACAGAAGGGCACAAATTTATTCTCAGGATCAGAACGATCATGTTCAAATCACAAGCACTTGCATGTGGCAAACCACTCGCCTAAGTCGCAGAACAGCTGCTGAGGTCTAAGTACGCACTCGAATAGATAGCGGGTGCACGAATTGGGCACCCGCATGCATGCCGGTAAATCGTTGCATTTCATTGGCGCTGTTTTTGTCCGACTGCACGGACAGATACTGCACGTCACGGATTGCGGTAAGGGGAGTGAAGAGAAAGAGGAAGGGGAGGACTTCCTTACTGGGTATGACTCGAAACCACCCACCGAATCCGCAAGCCACCCGTCATCATCGGCCATAGAAAGACACAGATAGATAGGGGTTGCCTGTACTGTTCTGGTGTAACCCGTTCTTGTTGCCAGGACGAACTCGTCCATTGTTATGCAGATGAAGTGCGCCCGCAGCGACAAGACGACGCACTGGTGGCGGGGATTGTGGCGGCACTCACAGCCTCATCCGTCGTTACCCCCCAAAGTTGTCATCTCGACACTCTGCGCGACTCTGCTTTACATATTGACATCGTCGCAACAGTCGTCGAACCTGTTTCGCTGACGGTCGACAACGACAACGAGGCCGCCGGTGACGAGGCCGTTCTTAGACGAATTTACAAGCAGATGGCAGCGCATGAGGAGAGCGGCGGGCACGGCATTGATATGTGCATGGGCCGTTCGTATGAAGTCTTAAGCACTTTGGGCACAACGAGAGAGCTGGCTAAGAGCAGCAGCAACAGCAACAACAAAAGTAAAAAACAGCTAAGATTGTTGCCACAAACAACAGTGACTGCAATGGCAGCGGGAAATGAGGACAACGACGAAGACTACACCAACCAGGGACTAAGAAAACAGACAAACGAACAAACAAAAACAAACAAACACACAAATAGATAAATAAACTAGACTAGTCGCTTGAAAGCAGCAGCGGCAGCAGCAGCATGGCGTAATTTGATTAACGTTCGGCAACAATTGCCTGCCAGTTGCTCCGTTGTCGTGCGACGTGTGACTCAATGTGAGAATCATCGAGTAAGCAATCAATGAATAAGTCCTGCACCGAACACCGAAGGTGTATTTAGCACTGCTATGCTTTAGTCGTCGATGGTTCGACGCAGCTGTCCCAACAACAAGCAAATGCATAGCGAAGCAGCGAAATGGGCATTGGGATGTGCGAGTGTAACATCTGCGTCATTGCCACTACCATCGCGCACAATGCGATTATTTGGTGCGACGAAATTTAGTGGCGCAATTAAACATCACGCGCAACTGTGATCGGCTGCGCACTTGTAGCTGTGAATCTCTTCAATTTTAAGCGGACTCATTGGACTCACATTCCTGGAAGCGTGTCCTCTAGCCGCACGTAATGACAATGGAGTCGCTAGACAACGTGCCAGCTACGTCGTAGTAACAAGAATAGCAGTGACTACAACAGAAGCAGACGACACACGACAACAACAATAATAACAATAACAACACCATTATACAATACAGTATAGGAGGAAACCAGCCTTAGAGAGAGAGAGAGAGAGAGAATATGTTCGATACTTGATAGATAAACATATAATTAAGCAGTTGTGATTTTTTGCGGTACTTATACGATGCCGACTCGATCCTCATAAGGACTGCAAGATCTGGGACTCGCTTCATATTCACGAAGCAACTATCTAGTTGATCATTTGCTAGGCCTAATCCGCTTGTTTTTTAGTTCCGCACAATGAGGTTCCCGCAATTACTGTTGTTGGCCATGTTGACGAAGCCGAGACAAATTTCACTTAATATTTGTGCTTTCTGTTTAAACTGCATATGTTTTCTATTAATGCGTTAATACGATAAATTACATGTTTAAGTTTGCATTTTTATGTGATGGGTGCAATGTTTACGTGTTTTATTGTTTCATAGTAAGCTCAAGTCAAAGAGAATGCGCGTCGTATAGCGCAATAGTGTTTACCGTTAGTGAGCATCTTTACTAACTACCTTTGCTTTTACAAGATTGTTTGTAAAGCTTTCGACATGTTGCGCGTGTTAACTAGCGTGTTACACTTCCTACCTTATCACCCGTTGTAGGCGGTCCAAGTAATCCTTACCACATATTTTTTAATTCTTCATTCCATGCTAGTATCGTTTATTAGTATGCATTATCAATGTATACATATGTATGTAACGATATCGTTTTCACACTTCTTCTCTTATTAGATTTTTTGTCCGTTCCGCGCCAACAAGCCGGTGAATTAATAGTTTGGTAAGCTCAGTAAGTGACAGTTAGCTCGCGCTGAAAATGCTGCTTTGACTAGAACAAAACGAATTGTGAGCGCTGCAGGCAACACCCTATTTTAACGGTGTCATTTAAGAGCGACGTCTGACCGCTATGACTCTTATATATATATATATATATATATATATATCTAAGTGTGGTTGTGAATGTGGTCGGCTGGACCGCTAGGGTCCACGAACTGTTTCTTCCCTTGGAAGAATGCGGGGGAGGCGAGGAGGCGGTAGCGTTTGGGGTGGCTTGGGGGTTGCGGCAAAGCGGCCGGGCAGGGGGTGGAGACCCCCGAGAGAACGCCCCCGGTTACGGCGCAGGGAGTTGATTTGTCGTTTTTTTTCCTTCGATCAAACAACAAACTTCTTCAGCAGGCGCACCGCACAAACAATCGGTCGTTTAGCGCTACCGCTATCACTGTCACAGTCGCGACGGCAACTTGCAGGTCTGTTTGTGATGAAGGTGGTGATTATGAAGGTAATGATGATGATGTTGATGAGGAGGATGATGATGACGATGATGAAGACCAATGGCGGGCCGGTATTCCACCGTTCGCCCGAGATTCCTCGATCATGGCGCGGCATGGGGGTGCTTGTTACTGCGGTGCGACTGAGTCGTTGTTGTCACCATAATTGTTGTTGTTCACATTTTCATTCTTCTTGATGTCGTCGTGGTCGTTGTTGTTGTTGTTGTTGTCGTCGTCATTATCCTTCTTGGTGCTGGTTGGTTGTTGTTATTGTGATATTATCGCTGCCGCTGTTGTTGTTGTTGTTGTTTCATATTGTTGTTATTGTGGCGATTGATGCCATTATTGCGGTTGCGTCTGCTGCTGCCGTAGATGCTGCCGCTGCTGAAAGGAACATCGACGCGCGTTTATTCACTATCGCAACTGGTAGTGGCCATGGCAGCAATGGCGAAAACGATACCGAGAACGAGCCGTTGAGACGTATGACGACTGTCTGTCTGTTTGTAGTCTGTCCATTTGCTATCACCACCACCAACCCCCAACTCCCCCAGTCTCTCAATGGGGGAATTGGGGGTTGTGCATGTGTGTGTGTGTGTATGAATGTGTGCCTGGGAGGTTCATCTTTATCGCTGCGCGGACATGTCTCTCTTCTCCAACTGCTCCACTGATTTCGCCAGCCGGAGGCACCGTCAAGCGGCGACGACGACTGCGACGACAGAGAACATCGTTCGAATACATAGGTGATGGTAGATGATACCAACCAATAATGACGCCGCGGCTGCTACCACCATGGTGACGATGCGACCACGGTAGCCGCCGCCGGTACAGATGGCAACCGTTGTTTCTAAGGTTGTTGTTGTGGTTTTTGCTGGTGCTGTTGCTATTCATGTTGTTGTTGTTGTTGCTGGTGCTATTAATGTTGTTGCTGCTGCTGCTGCTGCTGCCGCCGCCGCCGATGCTGGGCTGGTGTCGTCCGCCGCTGTCGCCGCTGGGCAATGTCGCGTGGGATGCGCCAGCACCATTCGGACCTCCCCATGATCCAGGCTCATGACCATACCCCCCTACGATGGTCCAACGGCACTCTTTCTCTCTCTCTCTGTCTCTCTTTCTGCCTCCGTCGGCTGCTTACCTGCTTTCTTGGTTTCAAATGTTCCCGTGGTGCAGATGAATAAGTTTCCCCTGCACACACCGATTCACAACCGACCGTCTTGCTGCGACGACACGTCGGCGTGCGCCGCACTGCAAAAAAAAATCGCTTAGACGGCTCTCACCTCTCTCTCCCAGAGAGAGAGAGAGCCGCGCGAGAGAGAGGAAAGGAAGAAAAAACGAGAAGATGGCGACGCAAGCTCCGCGACGCCGGACTCCCCCCGCCGAGAGTTGGTGGGGGCGGGGTTAGAACCACCGGAATGGAGGTGCGGGGCCGCGACGTGTCTTCAGGCGACTCATGGGCCGTCGTCGTCATCATCATCATCATCATTATCATCATGATCATTATCATCATGATCAATATCATCATTATCATCATCATCACCACCACCACCACAACATCACAGCATCACGTGTTTGTGGCCATACTCCCTATCCTCCTTGTTGTGATCGTCGTCGTCGTGGTCGTGGTCGTCGCCGTGGTCGTAGTAGAAAACAACACTCGGCAACAATCGAGGAGTTTGCAGAATGAAACATCATCGTCGTCGTCGTCGTTGTTGGCGTCGTCATTAATGAACCTGCTGCCTTGCTACGTTTACCGCTCATTGTATCATCCGCATACAGATACAACCACAACCGAACGAGTAGCAGTTACTCGTTCTTCGCCCGACTGTCTGCCTATCTACCTGTCTGTTGCGGCCTGCTACTGGCGTTTGCGGCCACTACCGAAAACCCGTCTCTAAACTACGACGACGACGACGACGACGAAGACGACGATGACGAGCTTCTGCTTCTGTCTGCCGCGTTATTAACGTAAGGCGGGCGGCTGGTTGGCTGACCGTGTGGGCGTGTGAATGGACGCCCGAGCATTCTTCTGTCTGCAGGCGGCTATCGCCCATGTGTGAGCGGTCGTTTGTCGCGACTTAAATAGACATTGCCTGCCCATTCTCGTTGGCGTTTGCCGGACGTGTAGCCAAATGGCAAATAGCCGGCATCCCACCGGCAGGCACCCTTGCCCCGGCCAACACTCCTATCGGCCTCCGAGAGTTACATACGCTCATACAGTCGACACACGCGCGCCGCAGGCTGAGTAGCAGAGGAAGAGGCCAAGAAGAAGGCCACCTACAATCAGCAAATAGAGACGACGAACAAGATCAAAAAGAATGGTATGAGACAAGGCCGTGGCCGTAGAATGGGAGGGTAACGAATTGTTGTGGAATGTCTAGAACAACACACACACACATATACAGGTATATATATATATATGTGTATGTATGTATATATATATATATATATATATATATATATATATATAAATTTAACTTGTGTACTAAGGAATACAAATAGAGCCAATAATAAATCAATATGTATATATATATATATATACTGCGGCGAAAAAGTAGCTGCCCCCATTCTTCAGCCTGACCTACACATAAACAATAAAACACTAGACCTCACAACACTCTAATCCCAAACCACGAAGTTCAAATACCTGCCTTCCGGTCAATCATTCGCATATAGCCGTACTATATTTCCTAGCAGCTCCTTTGGATAAACAATGCACCAGTCAATTTCATCATCAATACCGGTTGTGTCTTCCGTATTCCGGGAGAGTTTTCCAGGCGATAAGACCGCCCCACTGGCGCACAAGAAATAACACGCGGTAAGGCGGTAAAAACGCAATATTGTCGTGACATACATACGTTAACTTGAGCATAAGGCCGCTATTTAAATTTGTGTCACTTTTTATTTGATTTGCAGTGCTACTAATTCTTCTAACGTGTGCCGAAGTTACGAAGTTAATATTCAACCTTGGTAATCGTGTAGGCATGCAATAACCGCAATAGGGCAGACGTCAGTTAAGATTTATTTTAGAGCAACCGCTATACGTAAAGGAAAATACTGTCTTAGCCTACAATGTCTTGATTAAACACCAGCTTTCATCAACCTTCGGGTAAGGCACCGGGTGGCGATGAAGAATGTCATTGAATTTTACGCCACTAGGACACCTCCTTCTCAGACGAGAAATCCGGCTCAAGGGAGCCGAAATCCATCGTATGTCTATGGCGTTGATGAAGCATGCAAGCTGGTATTGTTGCTGCCGTTGCTGTTGTGACTTTTACTTCAACGATCACAGACTAGACAGATCAGACGGAAGAAATTAAGCTGACGACTTCACGCGGCACCACGTCGGCAGCCATGATGCACCGCGGCGTAGCCTATGAAGTCGCCGCCGAGAGAACTCACACGAACTTCTCGCTCACATATTGTTTACGGTCTGACATTTGCGCTTCTCGGGCGTTCTTGTTCCGCGTATCCTAGGTGGTTCGGTCACGTCGTCGAGTGGCGTCTTATGCTGTTTCACCTCAATAACAACAACCGAGAAAAAGAAACACAACAAAAAAAAAGAAACAAAACGCTGGCAGACAGACAGCAGAAACGAGTGTTAGATGTTACTGTTTATAAAAGTGATGTTGTTGGTCATGATGATAATGGTGGTGGTGGTGACGGTGGCACAGCTCGCAGCTGAGATGGAAAGCCCCGACGACCCGAACGGAACGCGTTACGTTCTAGCACAACGCCAATGGTTGCGTGATGAACTCTTGCATCCATTCACCCGATGAACACATTTCACATGCATGTGCTGTCCATTCATTCATTCATTCACTCGACTATATTTCACATGCATGTGCTTTGCTCTAAACGGCAGCTAACCTTTCTTCGAAGCAACGTCGCCGCAGCAACAGCAGCAGCAGCGAAAATCGAGCTGTCTGGCCAACTTATGACGAAGTTTCCCTAAATCAGGCGAAACTTCAGCGTCATAAGTTGTCTTTAAGGGTCTTTCTTCTATCTATTACATCCCTTATAAAGTCTTCTAGTTCCATGATCACTCGGTGGTCGCTCGGCGTCGTCGCAGTCGTTATGAGTGGCGGTTCGATTTGCTCACTCGGTTCTCACTATTACGGCCGCCCGACGGCTGTCCATCGAAAGTTAAAAGTTACCAACGGCGCCAACACCTAGATATCATCCGAGATGTATCCGAGCAGGCGGCGCTGCTATCACTGTACCCCCCCCCCCCTCCGACCCCCGTTCCGTCTTCCTTCGGGGTGATGAGTGCTACAAGAAATCGTCGACCTACCTGCGTAAAGTATTTTAAAAAAAAGCAGCTCTTCTTCGGCTAGCTTGAGCTACTTGTTATTTGGATACGGTATCAAGTGATCGCTGTGAGTTCAATGAGAAGCACTATTGTAAAAATCTATTGTTAGCAGTTATAATAAAGTCCATGTATACATCTATACCTGTAACGTTGTTGAATCTCGCTGGCTTATTCGTCGCCATCGAACCAAATCGCACGCGCGGCGTTCTCGACACGCGGATGTTTGGCGTCACAAGCATAGCAGCGTAGTAGCGTAGAAGAGCGAGCAACTCATCAATCAGACGTACGTTAGCGCTTGACCACGAACAAATCAGGTTCTGCTACGAAAAATTGCACGCCCCATCTTTCCCAGTTCTGGAGAGTGGTGACCGGTCTCAGTTCCGCCGAAGAGCAATGACGAAGCTTGCTTCTGCGGTCTCCGCCCCGCCTTCTTGATCACAGAGGGCCTCGCACCACGTAGATTTAGCGGCCCTGTGCGTCGTGTTCGTCAGCATTCAGTTCGTTGTGACTGTATCAATCTAATGCCTTGTTTATAAAGCGGTATAAGCGATTAATTAAAGCAATAAAGCGGCGGCGGCAGCTGAGGCGGCGGCGTTGATGGATATTTGTTGCGCGCCATCAACAGCTTTAACGAACAACACGAGGGCGTCGGATATGCCGCCATTGTCGGCATTTCGTTGACGCGCTTGCTCGCCGCGCTAGCTCGAGGCGGATCGGAGAGGACGACGGCGACGACGACATTAAGACGAACACGCGATCCAATAAACATTGTTTTTGATATTCTCCCCACCTTGCCTAAACTAACAATAGTCATGGTAGCTAGACATAGACACGAGTAGTAACGCTACTCGTACGCCGCCATGTATTGACGAGGCAGTTCGAACCTTGTGATCGAAGTTGGTGGAAAGATGATGAGGATGGTGGACGTATGATGCTCCTCAGGACGTACAGCAGGAGCAACAACAGCAGAAAAAATCACAACAACAGCAAGAATAACAAAAATAACTGTAACAACAACTAGTACTACAACAATAGCAACAATTTCAACAATATTAGAAGCAGCAATAACAACAGCGACAACAACGACAACAACAACAATAGCAACATCAACAACAGCAACAGCAACGACAACAAAGCAATATCAACAACAACACCAACACCAACAACAACAACAACAACACCAACAGTAACAACAACACCAACAACAACACCAACAACAACAACGACGACAACAACAGCGACAACAACGACAACAACATTTGGTCGGATTGATGAGTTCAAAGAGAAATCCTACGGCTTCAGTAGAACGGCGCACGCCAGACGTGGCTGCGCGCATCATGGTTGTCGCCTGTCTGTCTGTCTGTCTGTCTGGCCGTGTCTGTCTTCAGAGGCGCCTTCATGACGGCCGACGGATCGTCGTCATTGTCGTCATTGTGCCTCAGTAGCAAAGCGCAGCGCAGCGCGCCGTGTTCGTTGTCGTTTTCGCCGCCGACATTTTCGTTGTTTTTGTCGTCGCTTTTGTTGTCGCTGTTGATGCGCTATTGTCGCCGCCGCCGCCGCCACCGCTGCCACTGCTTCTCAACAACCACAGCGCAACAGCGCTGAGCAGCCTGCAGCCGGTGTCCAACGGCATCATCCATCCAGGGGGACATCCGTCGGCTATGGCGCCAGCGGCGGTCGGCCGGGCAGAGGAAGCAGGAGAAGCAGGGCTTGTTCTATCCCACGCGTTTCTTTGCCACGCCAAGCACAACCATTACTACACCTACTCCTACTACTACTACGATGACTACAATTACTACTACTACTACTACTACTACTGCTACGGTTAGCAACACCGCAAATCCCATAACCACCACGACGACCTCTTCATACAGTAGCCGCAGCAGCAGCAGCACTATCAGCAGCAGCTGGTAGGTGAACGCCGCTAGCTGCACTCCGATGCCTTCCCCACTTGCTTCACGCACACCCCAAGATGCTCCCCAACCCTCCCAACCTCCCACCTCCCAGCCTGGCTTCGCATCGACGTTGCTGCTGGTGCTGTTGCTGCTACGCGTACACGTCGTGGATTTCTATTTCGGGGATCATCAAAGACGAGTAGAAGAGGTCATCATCGCCGCACACGGTCAAATGAAGTAAGCTAATGGAAAGAAAAGCAAAAAAAGAAAGAATGAAAATAATAATAATAATAATGATGATAATGATGATGATGATGATGACAATGACGATACTGCTCTGTCGCTACTCTGGCTCCTTCTGCTCCCTTAGCTATTGCTCCTGCTGCTGCTGCTGTTGCTGCTGTTGATAGTGATAGTAGCTGTTAATGATGAGCGTGATGATGGTCATTATGATGATGATGATGATGAAAATGATGGAAAAAATAAAAGAAGAAAGAAAAACGACCACAGCGAGAAGAAGCGACCACATCAACTGACGGACTGGCCAGCGGTAGCGGCGGCGGCGGCGTCGCCGCTACCGTATGTAGTCGACACCTTACCCAAAGCAATGTTGGTCGCCCGCGTATCTTTGCGGTATCCAGGTCTATACACCTGTATATATGTGCGTATCAACTCATGTATATATGCATGTACGAAAAGAGGCAACATATGTATATATATATATGTATATATATATATATATATCTAGCACCAGCCAGTTGGTTAGATGTCATTGATTAGTCAATTCTCTGACTTGTTCTCTCTTTCGCTCTCGCTGTCTTGTTTTTTTCTCTCACCTAGCCTTCCCTGCCGCACCAGCAGGGTACGGACTGGCCAGCTTATCTTACGGGCCCTCTAGCTCGAGCGATCGATGTGGCTGAAAATCGACCACACGAATGCAAGACGCAAGTACTAAATGCTCGATTTTTTTTTTGTTTTTTTGAAAGAGGTGGTAAATGCAGTTACGCACTATCGCTCGTCTATCTCTCTCAAGCAGTGTGTGACTCGACCCCAACGGCTGGATGTTACTCCGTTGACACCCATACCCACTAAATGCACCTCCCCCTTAAGCTTCACTTTTAGATTGCCCAGATCATCTAGATCAGAAGTAGTGGCGAGCACCTTTTCAGATATTCAGGTACTCGATTGAATACCTACAACTTACGCTATATTCGCTGAGCTTAACTTACACTGCAAAATTTACGTTACTATCACATTCGTAGCGACAGTATTCATGATCAACAACAGCATTATCATCATCATCACCACCACCCCAGTATCATCCAAAAATACAAAGCTAGATAACTCTGTGTTCGTCACCTCATTGTGATGTAAAGGTTGACCTGGATGGAGTCACTTAGCAAAGCAGATTGCTGAACACTGCCAATTGCGGTAAAGGCAGCCCATACGTAGATGTCATTTACTGGCTACTGAAAGTACGAACGCGCGAAAGAGAACATTACTGTTCAAAAGAAAAAGCAAAGTTTTATTTTTATTTGCTTTGTTCTAAATTTTATAACTATCTTAAGCTCTCTACCTAGCTGGTGACGAGCGCGCTGAGCTATTAAGCTGTCCACTCCTGAAGCTCGACCTTTTAGAGCTAGAGCCTTTGTTATCATCCAATTTTAGTCGTTGTCCGACAACGAATGCAACTAAATGTGTATTTTTACAAGTAAGTCCTGTTTGTAGCGCTTGAAAACGATTGGGCCTTTCCCAGCAAAATTGCTCTTTATTAAAACTGCATTGGATATATATATATATATATATATATATATATATATATATAGCGACCTAGATAACTAGATCAGAAACGTTGTTAAGTCGAAATGGCTTAAGCTCGAAAACTCGGTACCGAATGCCTACCTGTACACGCACACAGCACACGGCGGTCTGGACATCCCCTGCCTCCAAACATTTATCCCCAGACTCCGCCTCTCCCGTCTGACAGCACTACAACACTCCACGCACCCTGGGCTCCAATGGATGCTAACCACAGAGCACTTTAAAAAAGATCTTGCAAAAACAAGATTTCTTTGCGAGCGCCTGGGAACCTCCATGGAGACCGCTACACAAGAGACCGATTATTGGTCTCAACAATTACACAACACGTTCGATGGGTCACATTTTAAAAAAGCACACGAAACGCCCTTTGTACATTACTAGATTAAGGGTATACCCTAGCTATCTGGTAAAAAGTATTTAAACCTACTAAAGCTCAGGATCAGCGCACTACCAACGCGTGCCAGATTGGCCAGGGGACGCCCGGGCTACAACAAACGTTGTAGGCACGGGTGTCATGCGTCTGAGACGTTGGCTCATATCGCTCAGATGTGCGATACAACACACGAACAAACTATAAAGAGACATGACGACGTCTGTGATCGCGTGGCGCGTCTTTTCCGCGAGAAGGGTCATGGGGTGGTTCGTGAGCGAGTATTCCGTCGACCGGGCGCACCGGGTCTAAAGCCCGACCTCGTAATAACAACTCCTACCGAGGTCTGGGTTTTAGATGCCGAGGTTTGCGGCCCGAACAGGGACCTCGCAAGAGCGCGGCAGGACAAGATTACCAAATATGACGTCGAGTTCCTAGGAGTGGCGCTCCCCGCCCCGCAAAAACATCGCAGATTCGGATCCATCACTATCTCTATGAGTGGTGTATGATACTCCGAATCTGCGAGTACGCTCTTGGGGCTCGGCGTCACAAAGAGGAATCTTATGGATCTTACCGTCTTAACGTTGCAAAGAACCTTGAGGATATACCGCTCGCACCGGGCCCATAAAAGCAGGGGCTACCATCAAGCAAGGACACGGACAGCTGATTCTAAACCTCACGTGACACCTTTTTACCACCACTTTTATTAAGGCGAGCACTGCCGAGTGTGCAAACGTATTGTAAATTATTAATAAATCATCACAATATTTTCTATATATATTTATATATATACATATATATATATATATATATATATATATATATATATATATATATATATATATATATATATATATAAACTTCCCAATCTATTTGCATAAGGGAATGCAAACAAGGTAAACTGATAGTATTACTAGCGCCGCGCACAACAACAATGACAACAGCGCGAGGAGAAAGACAGAAGCAACACGCGCCAAAACAACAAGAACAACGACGATTGCTAGCACATGTACACTACTTAGTTCGTTAAACGGCGAACCTTGGAATTGCGCCCGTGTGTGAGTGGAGGGTGTAGGAAAATTACCTTCGCCAGAAAAGAAAAAGGCGTACTGACACTCGAAGGGAGCTTGCTAAGGCGTCAGTTGGGACAGGTTTTGGTCCACTCCTTGACATCTGTCCAAGCGCAAAGCCAGGATGCCGGTACACAACAATGATCTCAACATCTCTCTGCCTCTTCTGCCGGGCACCTCCCTTCGGCATAGAGAGCGTTGTCCATTACTTCAAGATTCGTTAAAATTCCATGCTGGACCTATATATAACAGCACGGTATAGGAGAGTTGGGCTTTCCATTCGACCAGTGATGCAGGGATTCGAACCTTATTATTAACTTGCTCCTTTGCGATAGGAGCGCTACATTTGCTGGGCTGGTGTATTATCTGCCCGAACTACTGTCATTATAAGCTGAACTACCAGCCACCGACGGAATGTTGACCCATTGTGGTTTGCTTGACCAACCTCGCCTTCGCCAAGCAAGACTGCTGCGCGGGACTCTGTTCGTCGTGCGAAGTGAAATATATATATATATATATATATATATATCGAATAAGTAAATAAAAAGCCGTATTTGCTTGCCGACTGGCGTAATTACTTCTTTTGACTTTTGGCCAAAGTCAGCAATCACCGAACGACGAACGGAAATACATGAGACGCGTGCCCGTCCGAACGAGCCAGCAGCACTAAAAATAGACTAGTACGTGTGGTAAAAGTATAAATCGTAACAGTGGCAGAGCTATAAGTAGTGTAAGTAAATAGTGTAAGATAGAAGTTCTTGTTCCTTTCGATTGTGTTTCGCTGTTGACGACGCGGACGCTGTTGTTGTTTTTGTTGTTATGTTACCTTGCTAAGGGGCGTGTTTTGTATTGCGGCCCCATTATGGGTGTTATGTTGAATTTAGTAATCATAAGGTGGCTGATACATTCCAGCACAGCAATGAATATCTGCGCCGAGAATGCGATGACCAAGTGCAGATTCTTAAAGCCTTCCACCCGCCTGACATCAAGATGTGAGCCAAATGGCAACCTCAACTAGGTTCGCTCCCGGTCGTAAACATTAAAGTAAGTTAAAAATTCCAGGATAATAATGTTTTTTTAATCTATACGCGAGGTGGCGTTAAATATACCCACCATTTTTGAGTAGAAAAAATTGCAGCTGCAACTATTTCTGACTCGTTGAGGGGTTGGGCCAGGGTTTGGAAGACTTCTCTGAACTAACTGTTCACGTCTCCTGAATTGAGTATCGGATAGGGACTACCGAGTATTCCGCGAACATCTGCGTAAAATATGCTACCAGATTTTCAGCTGTGATGAGCCACTGGAGATCCGCAAGTATATTCGTGGAGCTACTTCAGTAGAAGTTGCTGGGTCTCTAAAGATCGTTTAAACTCTTCTAGTTTTTGCATTTTCATTGTAATTTACGATTACTTTCTTGAAGAGGCGGCTCGCTCTGGATTTGTGGATTTCTCAGGACGGGCTTTTGAGAACGCAGAACTCTGCTTCTGTATGAAGCTATTTAAGACAATAGTGCGAATGCTGGCTCCAGAAGACAGTAGATGCAGCGACAGTCCGACATAAAGAGATACACGTAGCGCACTAGGTTAAACGAGGCAGACTGATTTTGGCTCTCAGCCGTCGCCGCAGTATGCACGAAGATAGTGCTGTTGAGCATGGCTATTGGAAGACGTCTTCTCGCATCATCCTTGCCATGATGATGTTTACGGTTCTTAATACTTAAAAATACGTTTACTTGCGTTTATGACAAACATATGTATTGTTGTTCTTCGATGTTGTGCGATGTATACACATATACTTTCTTAGCATTGAAGATTACACGTAAATTGCGGGATGCTAGTGCGCTTAGGGGGCCCATACAAGGTTTATACTGCTTTCCGCGGACTGGGATCTATATAGTACTAAGGTTAATGCACAAAAACAACACAGTAACCTTTGCTGTCGACGAGCTGGGCGCCTTGTAACTTACCAAGCTAACAATACAGTGACGCCACTGCAAAATCTTGTGAGAGCCTTCCGACTTAGGCCGACATTTGTGCCATATACACTCATATATAACGTATTCAAGGGATGCTTCATATATATCTCATCTGAGATACACACGTAAGTCATAACCAATTGTGGACGTATAGCCCACTGTTGCTGTTTCTTATGATGCTGATGCTTTAAAACGAGCTCTATGGACGTGGACCTGGATGCCAGTCGCAAGGGAGCAATGGAAAAGTTTCTATTTCGTCTTTAACCAGCTGTCACTTGGACAAGTGTATCAGTAGTACAATATCAATTCCTAATGCGTCAACCTACTAGATGCAGTACGAGCATTAGATAGACATGCAATACAGGATAGGTAAAATCGTTCGACTTAATTTTCCAATTGTAAGATAAAGCAAATGATCAAACGTAACTTCACACTTCATTTTTCGAAGGAACAGCGCAACATACTTGGCGTCGTAAATGCTGCGAGCGAAGAAGCGAAGAAAATAACTGGCACAGTGAACAGTAAACTTACTGCATTAAAATTAGAAGTGTAAAACAGGTGTGAAAGAGTGTAGCATTCGATTACAGCACCGGCAAAGCACGCAGTAGATTACATCGCAAACGAGATATGGCAAGCACCGAATATATATATATATATATATATATACAGTCCCTGAAAAAAATATAGGGTCGCCCATTTTTTACATTTCACGCATTTCATATAACCAATTGTGTAAAGATCACAGTGATACATGCTCACAGAGTAACGGCGGAGACTTCCATCGACATTTGGGGTCTCGGACTACTTTAAACCACAAGATGTTTACATTTGGCACAGTTACACCGCGAAAAACGGTATTCTGCTTAATTCGCTCGTTAAGACACGCATCTTGCTAGTGACATTATAATTTTTTCGCGGTGTAGCTGTGCCAAATGTGGAAATCTCGTAGTTCAAAGTAATCCGAGACCCCAACTGTCGATGGAAGTCTCCGTTGTTACTCTGTGAGCATGTATAGTGTGATCTTTACACGATTGGTTATAATATATAATAAT
>QVRM01000353.1:130000-171532 GCA_003439945.1 Dermanyssus gallinae
GCCCACTACTTGAAAGAAAACCGAACGCATGTAGCCCGAGACAGCCTCGAGACATAGATAGACATATGTGTCTTGTACGACACCGGCGGCGCGACCGATGACGTGGATCACACTCTCTTCGCATGCAGGGCTCTCGAGACCACGAGGTAGACGATCCGATCACGACTAGAAGTGCAGAGTGGCACGACAAGAGGTCTACTTTCAGGGATGCTCAGCTAAAAAAAAAGTCTGTCAAAAGGTGTGCATTATGCATTTTTGTTCCTGGCGCCCTGTAAAAAATATAGATTCTGAAGGAGCTAACACGTCACAATATTCGGATTGTTAGTACAAGACTGATTGTGGCATAGCCTGGACGCAGCTCTGATCGGACGTTCCATTCCCTCCTTTCTCCCTTTTCCCTCACCCAGAGGTAAAGAACTCCCATTCCAAGTCATTTTTCTAATTAATTAGTAAGCATCCTCATATAAATACATTATATAAATGTGTAGGCATGATAGATAGTATGCAGGTGGCTTCCGCAGTAAAGGATGGCCACCTTAGATAGCACACATTATGCGTTTAATTCGTGGTCGAGCTGCAGCCTGTATACGCCTGAAAACGTTTACATTTGCGGTTTGATCAGAATCTGGGCGACAAATAGACGAGTAAGACCAGACGCAACGGTAACAGAAGTATGTCTAGCGCTGATAGAAGTAGATAGAGGTCGTCGGTCGTCGCTGCGCGGAAGAGATACGGGGTTGTTTCTTATGATGATGGAGCTGCTATTATGATAAATGGGAGAAAGCAAGCAGAGGGATGCGCGCGCAGCGCAGTCAACAGATTTGATGTCGTCAACAGATTTACTGTCAACGTCGTCGTCGTCGTCGTCGTTGTTGTTGTTGTTGTTGTTGTTGTTGCTGCTGCAACCGCTGCCGATGTTGTTGGTGTTCCTGGCGTTAATGTTCTTGTTGTGATTGTTGTTGTTGTGGTTATTATTGTTGTTGCTGGAAACTACGGCGCCACCGCTTTGACAGCGGGACCGGCTGCGGCGACGGCAGCAGGACCAGCACAAAGTCATTTACTCGCCGTCAGCGTTCGCATGCGGTTCGACTTTGCGACACGGTGAAGAGGCGGGGGGGTGGGAGCGTCGGGGTGGGGGTGTGTGTGTGGGGCGTGAAGAATAGGGAAATGACTGCAAAAACCAACAAACAGGTTTTGCCTTCTCCCCGCCCCGCCTGCTTTTCCATGCTTTTTTCCTCACTTCCCCCCTCTCTGCCTTGCCTCTCTCCCACCTTGCCTCTATTTCCCCTCTTTCATCTCATTTTGCGCCCAGCTCTCTATGCGACTAGTGGCCCGGGCCACCAGTCGTGGGCCACCACTACCACCCCCGGCAAATATCACTCGACCATCCGAGACACACACACACGCGCCCACACTTAAAGCATACAGCAGCGGTATCACAGCAGCATGACTTTTTCTTCTTCTTCTTCTTCTTTTCATCTCCTTTTTCTTCTAGCACAATGACGACGACCATTACCCATAATACTACAATGACGACAACGACGACGACTTCGAGTACCCCCTTACCAAGACCTTCACTGCTACTACGACTACTAACTATTGGTACTACTACTGCTGCTGCTTTTGTTGCTATTTCACTACTACTACTATAACTGCAACTAAAAAAAATTCTTCTGCTACTACTACGAGATCGTTCTAGGCAGCGAACGACCAACAACAACAACAACAGCAGCGCCACCATCGTAGATGCCTCATCGTCCTCGGATGCGACGGGCTGCGGATGACCAACCGACCAGCCAGCCAGCCAGCCATTCGACCAAGCAAACAAGCGGCAGCTATTGGACTGCTGGGTTAGCTGCGATAGTGGTGGTGGCGGCGGCGGCGGCGGCGGCGGCAGCGGCAGCGGCGCGCGCATGCGCCACGAAGCAACGGAGCGGAGCTCGGCCCTCACGGGCGGAGCCAGCCTCTCCAAACAGGCGGGGCGTCTGGAGCGGCCGCAGCGTCCGCCGCCGCCTTCTTTTCGTCCTCTGCTTGTGCTGCCGCCGCTGCTGCTGCTACGGCTATTGCTATTGCTGCTGCTGCTGCTGTTTCTGCTACTTCCGCAGGTTTCGGTCGCTGTGCGCTGTTGTTAGCTGGTGGGCTGTGCCGCGAGCAACACCACCATCCACACCGGCGGCCACCGTCGTCGGCCACCGTCAGTCGAGTCAGTGCACTCGCGTCGGCAGTCGCGCAGGCCAGTGTTGCGCGTTGGCCGTTCGAACGTGCTGCAGAACGAACGTCGTTGTTCTGGCGTCGATCGTTCGCTGCTCGGTCGCAGTCGTCGTCCAGCTTGTAGTAACAACAGACATCACAGCAGTAGCAAGAACAGCAACATCAACAGCATCCACAAACATCCAGACAGGCAGACATACAGACACATAGACAGGCAGGCAGGCAGGCATACAGACAGACAGACAGATCGGCAGATCGACCGACCCAGAGAGGGCGAGAGACACCGACACCGACCCAAAGCAACTGAGCGGTGGTAGCAAGCGAACGAGCCGGTACGTGCCGCGCGCGCGCAAGAGAGAGATAGAGAGAGACGGAACAGAAAAAGAGGGCGGGAGAGGGGAGAGAAAGAAGGAAAGACCTGGGCGTTTGAAGAGAAGTACGAATCACATCGAGCAGCTGATGTGTGCTTACTGCTATTGTTGGTGTGGTTGTCGTCGGTGACACCTCACTCAGTTTACCACCAGCAGCGGCGGCGGTGACGCTGAAGGTGGCGGCGGCCACAGTTACTAAGAACTGCCACCGCTTCGTCGTAGAACAGCAACAACAACAATAACAACGGCAACAGCAGCAGCAGGAACTACATACAGTCATATTGTGTGCGATGAAGGCGGTCGCGTCGGCCAAGGAGCACGGAGCGTCGACCAGCAGCGCCTGAGTTTAGCGGAGGAGGCGCTGGCGGCGGCGGCGGCGGCACCGGCGACGGCCGCGGTAACAATAGGGGCGGCGGCCGCGACAGCCACAAGGGCGTCACAACCCCCGTCGACCCCGCAGACAGACGTACGGCACGCACAGTAGTAGTTCTTGCAGCAGCAGCAGCAGCAGAGGCAGCTGCAACAGCAACAGCAGCAGCAGCACTAGTGCTAGCAAAAGTAGTTGCCCTCGACGCGTTGTCATTGTGCCGGCTGTCTCGCATTCACTCACTACTCGTGCACGTTGCGTTTCGTCGTTCTCTCCCCGCTGTGTAGCCGGGCCGGACTGCCGGACTGTGGCGCGTGCGGCGCTACAACGCGAAACAAGCAGAACACAGCCGGCCGTGTGGTCTGCAGCAGAAACGCCGTTGGCTACCTATCTACCTACCTACCTAGCTGGCGAGCGAGTGAGCGAACTATTAGCACTGGACAGAAGACTCGTTGAGATTGTGTCAATTGTTTGGCTCGACCGGCTTGCAACAAAGGGGAAACACCACACTAAGGGACGTTTGTTAGACGTCGCCGCCTCCGCTGCTGCTGCTGCTCGATACGTGTTATCGAAAACGAGTCAAAGAACAACAACAGCAACAACAACAACAACAACAGCAGCGACGACGACGACGACGACGGGAACAAGGAGGACAACTACAACAACAACGATCGACCGACCCTCTCGTATCCTTTGTCGGCAAACTCGCGCCGACGAAGCTAAAGTGTGCGGCAAAGATCCATCTATCGTCGCGTATCTAAGTAGCGCGCAAGATCAAGAGATCCAAAAAGCAGTATGGTAGTGGTCGTGGTGGTGGTGGTAGTGATGGTGCTTGTTGTGCTGCTGATGACGACGACGACAACGACGACTAGTTGAGAGGTTCACTGGTTGATCGATTGATTGTTCGCTTGCTTGCGTGTCTGCCTACCTGTTTCATTCACTGATGCGCGTGCAACAGACGTGGTTTTGGTAGCGGTGCTGTTTCTGCAGTGGCCGTAATCGTGACGGGCCGTATTACGGCCGGGTTTGTCAGCTAAGCGTGTTGTCAGGTGTGCCTGTCTCGTTGTGTCACCGGCATCTTGCGCACGCTACTTCATAGCGTGTCACGGGATGGCTGAACGAGCTTAACTGCAATCGCTTCGGTGGTTTTAGTGCCTTCCAGAACTCTTGGTATTGCCGAGGAGTGCCGCCGACGTGTATAACGAACGAACGAAAACGTGCCTCATCTAACTGCTAAGTTCTGCTACGACGTGACAGGACACCGGATTCGGATCGGAGCGTGTGCGCTCGTGGAACATCGTGTAACGTGTGCTAGCAGCTAACTACAGTCGTTCATACTGTGTCAGATCGTCCCGACGCCGACGCGATGACGTCGTTCACAACGGCCACCGACGAGGGCGAACACGTGAAGCGGCCCATGAACGCGTTCATGGTGTGGTCGCGAGGGCAGCGGCGAAAGATGGCCCAGCAGAACCCCAAGATGCACAATTCGGAAATCTCGAAGCGGCTCGGTAGCGAATGGCGGGCGCTCTCCGAGACCGACAAACGGCCGTTCATCGACGAAGCAAAGCGTCTGCGTTCCATCCACATGGTTCAGCATCCCGACTACAAGTATCGGCCACGTCGGAGGCCCAAACCCAGCAATCAGCAGACGGGTCAAGCAAACAGCGGCGGCGGTGGTGGTGGTGTTGGACTGTCAGCTGGGGGTGGTCAACCGAACTCGTTGACTAGTTGTTCGCAAACGACCCCATCGGGCGCCGCTGGCACGCTTGGCGGGTCTCTGTCCCGCTCGGGCTCGGGATTCAACGTCAAGTCACCACTGGGAATGCCGGTGGGTGGCCTGCCGCCACCCCCGTCGCACCCCCACCACCACCCCCATCATCCCCATCATCCCCACCATCCTCACCATCACCTGCTCATGGACATGAGCCTGGCGAAGAGTGCGTTTGGCGCTTACCCCATCGACGTGCACCAGACGACAGGCGGCCACCCGTTGGCGAGCCATACAAATCCGCCGACAGCGTTTGAAGGTCCGCCGATCGGAAGCGAGACCGCTGTCAATCTGGCGACGGTGGCCGGCAAAAGCAAGGGTGAAATCTTGCGGCCGTGGCTAACCACGGATGATGCTGTCAAGACGCTGCGTGGGGTGGGCGCGGCCGGCACAGGCGGGGGGGCGGTAGGCGCGCTTTCACCAGCACCCCCTCCAACGATGGCCACCTCCATGCAGACGCCGCTCGACTTCTCCAAGATGCCGCCCCTGATGATGGCGCCGTTCGGCGGCGCTGGCGTCGGCGCCGGCGGGGGCGGCGGTGGTGGCGGTGGTGGTATTGGTGGGGGGTTGTCGCTGCATGAAGTTCCGCTCGGCTGCTCTCTACCGGGCGGCCTGTCCAACGACCTGCTCATGCGGGGCCTGTCGTTGCTGCCGGCGTCGGTGAACGTCAAGTTCCTGTCGTCCGACCAATCTTCTCCGCCGCCGCCACTGCCTCGATCGCCAGCCCGAGCGCAGAGTCCGTCGTCGCTGCCCCAGAGTCCGTCCAGTAGTCCGGTGCACGCGCGTTCCCCGTCGTCGCCGGCGTGCAGCCCGCCATGTCCGACGTCGCCGGGTCAGTCGTACGCGGCCGACGTCAGCACGTTCACCGCGCTGCTCGGTGGAGCGTTCCAGCAACAGAGTCTGTTCGCTGCCTACGCCTCACAGTACGTGCCACAGGCAACGGCAGCAGTCGCTGCCGCTGCGGCAGCGGCCGCTGTGGCCGCTGATAAACTGTAGAGAGCGACGTAACGAAGACGACGCCGGGGTCTGTCACTTGACCATACTACTACTACTACTACTACCGCTAGTTGTTGTGTTGATCGAGATTTGTGTCCCCGCATCCCTGCCTGTATTACGCCGTAAGTTTGCTACGCCGACTTTCTGCAGTAGCAGCAACAGCAGCAGCAGCAGGGGCAGAACGTACAGCAGAAGCAACAGCAAACCTGCAATGCTCGGCAGTGGGGTGGCGGCTTCGGGGGCAAACCGAATCGAAGCTTCAAACCAATCCTACTGCCTTGTAGATAGACGTCAACAACAAATATCACGACATCAACAGTGTCATCGGCATCACCGCCACCACCACCAGCATCATCGTCGTCATGATTAACACGGCCTTGACGTTTCCTCTTCCCGGACACAAAGCGGGAACAGAAACGAACCGAGAAACAACCCCAACAACAAGAGCAACAACAACAACAACAACAACAACAACAAAGAAAAATCGTGCACACAGAAATGTGCGCTTAATTATTGTGCAATGGCTGGGAGTGTTAACTTGGCTGTGTTCTGCTACGCATACTCATGTTATCTGTACATAGTCAATAAAGAAAGCAAGGAATTAAATGGCAGTAAGCGATGTGATTAATTGTACCTCATGTACATTTTGTCAATGTCGATAATCACGGCGATTATCGACGCGTACACGTCAACGCACAGTTCCACCAAAATCAGTGGACGAAATTTCCAGCAGGGTCAACAACGAACGAAACGCTTCATACGCAGGGAGCCACAAAATAGAATTCGAGACAGATGCAGGTATCCTGTAAAGAGCAAGCAAGGGGAAAATCGCGCGAGAATCAGACTGACTTGGGCGTGCATGGGCGTGCACATGCAAAATCTACACTTAGCGCCACACGCTCGAGGATTTCATTAGTACTCAATCAAAAGATACGATATCAGCAATACGGCGCGGTTAACTACATCGGTTATGGTAATCGTTGTTAATTATAAATAAATTATTCTCGCTCTTTCACGTCTCCTCTCACGGCGTAAATGTGAAATAGAATGACCGAAATATCGATGGCGTGTACACGTGCAGACAAACAACTAGAGAAAGACGGGGAGAAGCAAAGAGAAGCAAATACGGCGATCATATCACGACATTGTCTGACCGTTAATGCCGCACATCGTAGAGATTATCTATTGATATTATTGATTATTGATTGCCAAGGTTAATGCCAACTGCCAAAGTTCACAAGCTCTATACTTTGATCGGATAGGATAGGTTAGGAGAAGATCTTCTCATATTGATGATCGAGTGCAAAGGAAGAAGGATTTTATCACTAAAGACAAATTACACGTGTTTGCTTTTGAATGCAGCGAAGATACCGAAACGGTGACTTTTCATTCAAGCGTGCAATGTCTAATCACTTCTCTTTGCGGAGGAAATTGACAATAAACTTCGTATTAGCGACGACAGCATTTCCATGAAAAGCGACAATTATCAAGAGTCCTGAGTAAAAAATAAAGCTGCAATATATATGTATACATGAGAAATACTATGTTTTGCGCCGTCCATTCTCACTAGATATATATACGACTTTAATTAACCATCTCTTTTACAATGTGTCTTTCTAACCGTAGACGAGTAATATAAGGGTTACCCTATATAGCACGAATAAGCTACTACCTAAGCCCAGGCACATGAACCCGCAGCATTGTTTTGCCTCGCTGACTTCGTTCCATATGATTTGTTCCCTAAAAACTAGCGTCTTTGCACAACACTTCGCAATTTGTTCCATTGTTTCCTGCTACAAACCGCATATTCGGCAGAGATCATCTAGCTCCTCATATCCAAATTCCTCCACATTTATCATTAACGCACGGCGGTGCGCCAACAGGCCCTATGCGTTAGCGTTACTTAATGCCATTTAGTGACAACCATAAGCTTCATTCAAGTTTTAACCAGATTAGTTGTCGCTAAGTCGTCCTTTCGCGATTTGGACTTTTGTGCTCTTGTATCTGTATTGTATGCATGCCTCTCTACTGCTTTTCAGACTGCATCTAGTGGGTTTACGCATTTGGCAGCTATTAAAATGCCAGAACTCATACAAATGACACTTGGTATAAAGACGTCTTCCTATTGCTCCCTTGTAAAGAAAAATCTGCTTCAGTTCCATAGATCTTATACATACCAAAAGCTGTGCCTTCTTGCTATGCTTTTGTTTTAAATCGTACTCTTCCAGTAACTGTATCTCACTCGATTTTGCGCCCAGATACATATAACCATCGCAATATACAAAAAAAAATATTGCTGTATTCTAATGTGCGCAGATATATTGGCACTTCCGGCAGACAATTCAGAAGTACGTTTACTCAATACATGTATATCCGTATTTGCACTAGCGACATAGTGCTTTTCCTGAAGAGGTCCCGGTCTCTTTCAAACCTGAATCTTCATCATGACATGCAGATTCAACAGAGTATGTCTAAACAGCGGTTGTTATAGCTGGCCCCAACAGGTGCGTTCTGCAGCGATAGGATAGTCGATTGTGAAAATAAATTAGATAAGTCCTTTGCATTCTGCTGTGTAACTTTCACCAGACATGGACATCCATCTCATAGAGATGTGAAATAATCCCGACAAATAACGGATGTCCGGTAAATGTGCAAGCACAACATTACTTGCAGATGTGGCCCGCATAGTTGTATCTACGCGCAGAATTGCGTGCACCATATTTAGCGGAGAGCCCACCTCGATGGTTCAGCGTACATCAAAGCTGTTATCCGTACGGTTATTATTATAAGGTTTCGTTTTTATAATTGTGAAGTATGAACGTTTAAGCCAGGTTCATGATGCTCTGCTCATTTTCTCAATTCATAGCGCCTATGATAGAAGCCACGTTCCCGCTACAGACGGCCAAAGACATCATCTGTCTCAAAAACATGGCCTTGCGTCGATCACCCGTAATATCTTCTATACGCTTTCCAATATCCTTCAGGATTTTCGCCGTACCTGTGATAGTGGGCCCAAGTGTCTCCAATGCAATGGGTACAAAGTGGTACCTCCTTGACAGCTCGAGATACCTCCCTCGTTTTTCAGAGTCCGCGCGTTCTGCAACTCATCCAGATTCAACTGCGCTGTGACGAAGATACGACAAAGCCGCCGTGCATGAAACGGTTACATCCCATGCAAGCCTTTTACCATGTGACCATAGGGGAATGGTGATCCCGTCAGGTCTTAGCTCACTACTTCCATAAAGACCTTTCGGCTCGGGTGTGGATGGTATCCCTGCCCTTCTAAGGGCTCTTCTTGATATGGCGTTAAGCTCCGCGTGTCTTGTAAGTCTGCCGGGGCTTGTTAGACAGCTGAGAGGGTGTACACCATCAGAGTCGACAGGTTGGCCGCATGACAGGCATGAGAAAGGCAGCCAGACGGGCGCGCCTATCCTAAGGGCTGGCACCATTAATATTATTATTATTACAGTTGTAAGGTAAACATGTGTGCAAAGATTTACAAGTACGTTTTTCAGCCCACAATGGACATCTGGACTCAACTGAGCTGTCGCAGGTAAGTCGAAGCTGCGGTGCATGGGATTCAAACGTACCAGACTACGTTCTTACCGTGCGACCATAAGGGCGCCATCAGGTCGAAGCTCGCCACTACCCGCAGAACTCAGGGCTCTGGCTCAAGTATGAAATATATTGCTGCCAGCTTTTCGGACGATGCTATTGAGTTCTGCGTGTTTTGTCACTCTGTCTGAACTTTTAAGACAACTTAGTCAGTACGGTTCATCGGGGTCCACCGGTTTACCACATGATGCACACAAAAAGGGTTCACAGATGAGAACACCTATTCTGAAAATTTTATTTGTTTACTTATCATATATTTTATCCAAATCTGCAAATCTTAAATTGAAAAATCGCTTTCGAATAGAGCGTTATGTGTCGCGCCGTGATTCTGCCCTTAACTCAAAACCGCGGTTTTATCAACGATTAACGATCTGCTACCGAGTCAAACAGAATTATCATTGCTTTACAAGCCTCATGCAGTACCATCCGTTTGATGCCTGGTCTGGCAAGGATTGGGCCATAGGCCACGCCCAGAAGTTGGAGAAGTACTTTATTAGTCTTGCCAAAGCAGAATAGCAAAGCGAGTAAAAATGCTGAAACGGCTTCATCACATGTTCCCACGACAGATATCCGGTCAACTTCTTCAGAATATTTTTCAGTTTCAGTTCGAACGTTACGTATACACTCATTGATGAGAAGCCACACGAAAACAATCACGTGCTTGGCCCGCATGTTTGTCAAACGAATGCTGAGTACAATAACAATAACAACAACAGCAACAAAAACAACAACAACAATAACAGCATTAACAGCAACAACGATAACACAACAAAAATAACAACAACAGCAACAAGACTAGTGCTAACAACCGCATGGACAGCAATAATGGTTGAAAATAGAACAATGACGGCTGTCATGAATCGAGCAAAAGCAATGACATTGAAAAACGTTTACAGCGTGCCCTACTGTAGATTGGGCAACAGTGAGTCCGGTAACGACACGAATGGTAATTCGGTTAATAAACTTTGACAATGGTATGCATTAGTAGTGAGAGTCGTGTTTGCACTTACGAAAACAACGGCTATTGCCATGAGAGCGCCATATCGGCACTGTAAGATGAAATGTAACTAGAATAGCCACAACCATAGCAATTGTGCGACACCGCTAAGTCTTTGATCTCGGTGGCGTTACACATTTGTATTTATGGGTCCGCCTTACAAAGCAATGCAAAAGCGGTTCCGTGGACATTAAATGTTGGCATAAAGTCAGCCCGAAGTGTTTTAGGTCGTTGATATTCTAGTAACGGCAACGACAAGTACAACGGGCGCAATAATACCTAACAAAAACAACAAAAGCAGCAACAACATCAACAACAGCAACAGCAGCAGCAGCAACAACAACATCAACAACAGCAACAGCAGCAGTAGCAACAACAACAAAATGACAGAGATCTTCGTTTATTGCGCGGCTGAAGGCGTCTTGAAGGAGGAATTCGCGAGTTGATTCGCCTACCTATCCAGTCAGTTGGTCATTCATTAGTTTCTTTCCATTCGACTTATCAACGCACGACTTGACAACGCCAGCAAACAAGCAAGTACATCGTCTCGGGCCGGCTATTCAACGACAGCAACACCTGGTTGTGGAAGCGCCGAGAACCAAACACAACCGCACCACCCACCTACTCAACCAGCTGAGAGCTGAATATGTGTAGGCGCTATACGATGAAGCGCATGGGAATGACGCTCGCGCGACGACCGGGGTCTAGGCGAAAACGGTCTGCCACCAACCACTCTTTCAATTTCGTCTTTCTTAGAGAATCTGGGGTCAGTAGTCAGTCTCAACTGAAGGAAGGGTTGTGCGTGGGAGCTCGCAGGAGACACAGGGAACAGGACGCCACGAACAGGGCCGAGACGAGGGGACACAGACCATGAACATGGGCCGTGTCATGGGGCAGATAGACACAGATCCACCATCTGCCGCCGCTGCATTCCGCACGCACCTACACATATACTATATACATATGCACCTACACTCACAGAGAGGCTTACAAACACAGAGAGGCTCACACACACACACACATTTCCACACGCATATAAACATACATAGATAAACACACACGAATGCGGTCTGTCGCTGACTTGCGTGGTGGCGCATATTCGCGCATGTATTGAAACGTTGTTGCGTTCGACTCCGGATTGCTTTTTATTGTTACGCAAATCACCGGCGGTTTGCAGGCATGCCAAACTCTCCCTCCCTCTTTCTTTCTACCTTGCTATATCCATATATTTGTCGCTTGTTTGCACCGTATATATATATATATATCTGTCTCTCTGTCTATCTGTATATCTCTAGAGCGCGCTCTCTGTACGTCCCACTCTGTGTTTTGTCGCCCACTGTCGTTCCCAGTTGATCCGTCTTACTTCCGTTTTATGCCACCGGCTTGGCGCCTCTCTCTCTCTCAGCAGAGCCCGTTGTATGCGCCCCATATGCGTCGGAATGAAAGTGGTAGTGTGAGGCGTGGAAGACCTTCGAGCAAAACGGGTAACTAGAAAATAATTAATACGAATTAAGGGTGTAACAACAACAACAAGAACAATAACAACAACTACTACTACAATGACAACAGCAACCGACCATAATACGAGTGGAACACGGCAAGGGGCTTTTTCTGCGCGCGCTTTTTCCGGCCAGCGGCCTGGCTTGGAGAACTCTTGGTGTACGATCGAACAGCCTCTTGCAGGCAGTCGAAACGAAAGGATGAAGTCGGGTCGGGCAGCTTTTTTCCGCCAGTGGGTTTCGCCGCGCTTCGCCAGCCTTCGAGGGGTTTAAGCGTCTTCGCGCTCCCCTTCCGCCACCGCCGCCGTCGTCTCCCTTTTCGCGCCCCCCGAGACCTCAACTTTGCCGTCGATTGTGGGAAGGAGGGGGGAGCGGGGGGATTTGGCGCGATCCAGACTCCGATGGCTGGCTCGGCGTCTGGTTGGCGGTGGAGGTGAACAGGCGTGATTTCCTGCTCGCGCGGCTTTGTTCGCGGGTTCTTTTTCTCTACTCTAGAAAGGCTACCGCTGCTGTTGCCGGTGCTAATACGGCTGTTTCTGCTGCTACCGCAGCATTACGACCGCCTGTGTTCACCCCCAGCGCCTCCCCCCAGTGTGGGTGGGTTGGCTCCCGCGGCGGACGTCTTTGCTACAGTAGTTTCTTTCCTTAAAGGTATTCTCGGGTTACGTGGGGGGGGGGACGACAACAGAGGTGTAATAGTACCTGTAATAGTGGCGCCAGCACCGGGTGTGTAAGGAAAGGGGAGGAGTGGCACAGTAGAAGTTAGCGGATACGGACGAGCTTTAGTTGGGACACAACGGGCAGGTTGTGGCGGTCAGAAAACAACAACAACAACGACGCCGACTACGATGATGGTGGTGATGATGGTAAGAGGCAATGACAATGCTACAGAACGATGACGAAGTCATTGCAAACAAGCCAGCTGCGAACGCAGATACCCTCGTGATATCATGCCGTTGTTGTAGCATAGCGACCAACTACCTCTGCATATGTATGTGTGTATATATATTTATATATATATATATATATATATATATATATATATATATATATATATATATATATATTATATATTTACATACATATAAATACATGTAGCCGCAGGAACACCAGAAGCAGTAGGACCAACCGTCTATGGCAGCGGGAGCGGCTCGTTCAAGACGTTAAAACGTACGCGGTTCCGGCGCCGGGCGCCTTTCCTGTGTTCACTCTGGTCCCGGCGGCCGACGCCGAGGCTGCCGGCATCATCGGCATTCATACTTGAAACGTAACCGGCTGGCGTTGGTCGTGCTTCTGTCGAAAGGCGTCACGTACCCGGCATGTACTTAGCGGCATTTGTCGCTCTTCGCTCTCGTTGCCGCCTTTGGTTAGCTGGCGCTCTAGATAGTTGTTGTGTCCTCGCTCTGATAACGAAGCGACAAGTGTCCCAGACTGTTGGACGTGTGTCGTGAATAGCAGTTGCCCACACATCTTCGTCGTACCACAGGGCCATTATTTCTTTCTTCATGACGACGACGACTGTATACGTTACGGTCGAAGGGGGGCCGACACTGCTTATATATATATATATATAAATGCATGTGTGTGTGTGTGTATGTGTATGTATACATTTCCCATTGACGCTACCCACGCGAATACTACTAAGCACAATACTTCAACGCAGGTCCTCGCCAAAGTTCACCACACCTGCACTTAACAACTCGACGTGAAACAGATGCGGAAGTCGCGACTCCTAGATTGATACCGCGCCGATTTTCGGCGACATGCACATATATCCTATCCTGAATACGTCACCTGTGGCGTTAACTTACTGCACAGAAATGACGCCAGGATATCGGCTAAAATTAATAGGCAGCGTAGATTTCAGACATTTGATGTTAAGTAAGGCGCCACAAAGACCCTGAAAGACTCGTATCACTGTCAGGCAAAAATGTTCTGTCTGTTGTTTATGTCAATAGAGCAATCGTGACCGTGCAGGCCGTCTACACGGCCTGTTATATCCGGGTTACGCGTCAGGTTAGATAACACGCCTATCGTACAAAAGCTCTGGCTGTGTCATATTCGCGCACGACACCGGTTTGCTAGAGAACCTTCGGCACTGTTCTTTTAGGCTTTTAGCATTCACTACAATAGGGCGGCTTCGTTGGCAAACTACTATATAAACATAGGGAAGTTGTATTTAGAAAAAAGTGATTGGACTGAAAAGGAGAGCTAAAACGAATCCGATTGATTGATTTGATTATACACAATAGCAAGGACCGAAGTAAATGTATATTCTCTTTGTATAGTCTCTCTTTATATATATATATATATATATATATATTGTCACGCTCTGACAACATTTTTAAGACGCTTCTACGAGTGCACGTGATACGATAGCGTCTAAACTGCATCTTCGGTACGCTTTCAAGCACTGGTTTTCACCAGCAATGGAACGTTGCGGCAGGGTACAAATACAGCAGCAACAGGCCTACAATAGCCGGCTTTTATCGAATGTTTATTAAATGACTTTTTATGTTAGCACTTTGGAGTGAACAATTGTCTCCGCATTAACGTGTGGTTACGGGCTATCTAACCCGGGATTAGCCCAGTTCAACAATGTGCCCCGAACAGATGCTGCGTTTCCTCGTTGGATGTCAAGCGACAGCCTCTGACGCATAAATTCCGATGCTCTTGAGTCTCCCGTGGAGAGATAAGGCTTCTACCCACGCGCTGAATCAACTTCAATGTAAGCGGGCCTGGTCCTCCCATTGTTTTAAAGGCCAACGGACAAAATTAGTGCGGATAACTAACGCCTGAGTATTTTTTACATTTGTTAGCCTCTGCTAACCTAGACGCATGACCTGCCTGGTCCGCACCTGCACCGACCATCGAAGGGGCTAATGAGTAGGTTACAGTTGCGTGCCAAACAAGCATGCGACCACGCTCAAAGGGGGTTAGAGTAAGACCGTCAGGCCTTTTTCCGTCATCTCTGGATAGACCCGGAGGTTCTAGTACGCACGGAAAGCCAGCAGATCTTAGTGCTCGACTGAAAGTGTCATTTAATGCCGAGTGGCGTGCTCTTCGGCCTGCACTTAGGCGCATGATAAGCCATGATGCGCCAAAGCGTCTACAATGTCGCCACAACGACATCGGTGAGGGACAACTAGGTCGACACCAAGACGCAATCCGGTGCTGATGCGCGTCGTCTCATCATCCAAAAGCGTCCCTATTCGTGGACAGGGTAGGGCATGTAACCGGGCTCCAGCCCCTTGACTACTAACGGCTCGAAGCCTGGCTTTGTCAGCCACGGTGGGGGCTCTATCAATCAGGCTTGTTAATCGCTTTTCTTGCAGAGGGTCTGTCCAACTGCTCTGTTTAGTTCTTTCATCGGGAGGGGAGTCAAACAAAGACAACAATCTGTCGGCCAGCTTTTGTAGCTCAGCGTTATAAGCTTCCCATCCATCCTTATCCAATAAAGCCCTAACCCTCTCCGAAGCCTGAATCAATGATGACACGATCGCGGGTCCAGCCATCATGATCGCTTCCGGCATACCTAAGCCGCCTAGAGAGATCGGAAGCATTATTTGATCCCTAGCCACAGCGGTAAGCTGAAGATTTAGTATCTCCTCTAAAATTTCTAAGCTAAGATCATTAAAAGGCTGTAAAAGTTCAGGCGATGATGATAAATTGCAACCTCTAACTAGGTGTGTTAACTTCGTGGCTGAAAAGCAAGATCTAAGGAGAAACAGACCGCAGTGGGCCCCCAATTGGTATAGTCTGCCTGTGGCGAAGTTCAGTTTATCTTTCCGGGCGGCTAGTGCTTTTGGTACCCCATCCGGCTTGTTGTTCAGCACGACTAACATCGCCCTAGGGAACTTCGTTCAAATTATGTACTATGCGTAAGGAATTCTTATTTTTACAAAGTGCAGAAATCCGTATTTAATATTTGAAAAGCCGCATCATGTTTATGTGTGAGGCAATGATTTTTTTATAACATAACATAAAATCACCTTTATAATCACATAAAAGGGTGTGTGTGTTACAATTATCATAATCATATATGTATGGTTTTCAGTACACGCACTCCTAAAATATGAACATAACTGATCGCCAAATAGGCGAATGCTATTTGAATTTGCATGGGCTCGTTTGGCCATTCACCAATCAAACAAGCCGCTTATGAACTCACAATGCGCCACTGTTGCCTTGAATGAAAAGTGAGTCAATACTGGGAACAACATCACCTAACACGCCTGAAGGCACCTGAACTGCGGGCGCTTTGAGAACGTGTCTTGACGCGTTTCGCTAAGTTTCTGTATTTGCCCAGAAGGAAAGAAAAATGCGGTAATAATGTGCAATGATGCCTCTACAGTCTTAGCAATGTGAAAGCTAAAATAAGGATTAGGTGTAGCGTACATTCCTAGGTCCGGTGTATAAGTTTACTTTATCGGAAAGGGACGCATTCCGTATATATACCTACCCGTTGCGTTCCATTGAACATGTTATTAGTTGTATATTGCCAGTTTATTTGATCTCAACAATTCAAGTAGTATTTTTTACTTAACTGGACACATAAGATGGACGCACAGGCTTTTTGGAGGTTCGTACGCTCATGATTACTACATCAAACGTTTTAAGATCATCGGCATACATTTGATAAATTAGCAAATGTCGTGAACATGATTGGACCTATGCAGGGCCCTAGAGAGACTCTAACCTAAATCTGCTGGTGCTGGATAAAACATCATAAAGAGAAGCCATTTTCCCCAGCAACAAATTATGATCGATCCTGTCGAATGCGCGCTAGAACTAAAACCATACTACGTGTAAAGGTGGTTTTCGATTACGCGCAAAGGTCCAGTACTGGAATCCCTCAAGAAGTGAAACTTTGGTTGAGCGTCCTTTGGCGAATCTATGTGGATTGGGATCGAGGTGGCCGTCCACAGATAGAGCGCTCATGATATCGTCAACTACAATGTTCTTCATTATTAATCATCGGATGACACGTTGTGCCACAGAACGGTGGTTCTCTGGTATATTCCTCTCATTTTTCTGTGCTATAGCCGCTGCCACAGTAGACTTGTTGAATAGGGTCCAAATGTCTGAAAATCTTCAAAAGAGCGAGCCAGGATGACTGAAAACGGCAATACATTTTTTTTTAATATTTTGGAAAATCTGCAACCGAAGCGCAAGAAATGCTCGAAGCTTACGGCCAGAATGCTCTCGACAGATCACAGTCTCTTGAGTGGTCTGAAAAATCAACAGTACCAATTTCAAACTGAACGACGGAGCATACGGATAACCGCAAAAAACGCAAATGCAATAAGAGCTCGCTGTTCAGCTCAACGTGTGCCAAGCAGCCGCTTGCAGACGCTTGAAAGTCATGCGGAAGATCCTGAAGACCCACATGAAATGAATGAAAAACAATGTGTCTAGCAGCCATGTATAGTGACTATCACGTGTCTTTTTCGTTTAGGCCAGGTAAAGACCACCTCAGAAGTGTGCCCCAAACAAAGGCAACATTGGCACGTTGTATGTCAAGATGCAGGCGTTATTTAAAAAAGGACGACGATCTGCGATTACTGCTGACGGGTTTAACAAGGTACCAACTTTGCGGATCAGCTGCCTGGTCCACATAAGCGAGGAGCACCCAAGGTCTCAAATGCCAGAGGGCAGAATTCGCGGGGATACTCGATTGATGAGTATTTTCTTAGCTTGCTGGTCTCCGCAAGGTGGGCTGCATAGCCAGCTTCGCCGCCACCAATCATAGAAGGTGCTAGGGAGTCGCTAAAGATTCCTTTCCAAAGCAGCACTTTGCCTCGCTCGAAGGATGTAAGTGTCATTCCGTCTGCCGTTATCTGCGCAGAGGCCTGGGGGCTTAAGGATGCACGGACGAACCAAGGGCTCTGCTGAAGGTCTCAATAATAGCGGAATATCTAGGGCGTCGTCCACAGTTAATAATACACGATAGGCCGTGATTATAGGATGATAGGCCGTCCCAGATTGTCGACGGGGCGACTACATCAACACCGGTGGGGTTTAACTAGGTCTGCCCCTAGTCGTAGGCCTACCGCTATGCGGATCGCGTCGGCATCAATAAGGGTACCTAGGAAGACACTGGGAAGCGCGTGTAACCAGGCGCCTGAATTCTAAGTGGACACGGCGTTTAAGCGGCCTTCGGTCGTGTTGTCGGCAGCTTCATTAAAGAGACGGCGTTGTAGCTCATCTTGCAAAGGGACACTCCAGTCACATTGGGATAGTACGCTGTGAGGCTCCTTCAATTATATATATACATAAATATAAATATATATGCGCGAATGTGTGTATGCATGTAAATCTCTATAAGTAATGAATTCGATGTAAAGTTGTTCGTCGTTTACCGTCGTTTAAATGTTTTGTGGCTAGTCGAGAGGCAGCTTGAGATCAACAACAACAACAACAACAATATCAACAACAACGACAACAACAACAACAACAACAACGACAACGACAACGACAACGACAACGACAACGACAACGACAACGACAACGACAACGACAACGACAACAACAACAACAACAACAACAACAACAACAACAACAACAACAACAACAACAACAACAACAACAACAACAACAACAACAACAACAACAACAACAACAACAACAACAACAACAACAACAACAACAACAACAACAACAACAACAACAACAACAACAACAACAACAACAACAACAACAACAACAACAACAACAACAACAACGACAACGACAACGACGACAACGACGACAACAACAACAACAACAACAACAACGAGTCTTATGGCAACACGTATGCTCAGCTCAGGTAGGGTCGCTATTAGACGGGCTAGTAAATCATCTCGATTGGCATGCTTCAATCATGGCCGAGTATGGTATGAAGCATACCGCCTAGTGCAAATGCAAAGCGACCCGCTGCCATAGCGCTTGCCTAACGACGACGGTAGGCAGATCGGCACTGTTAATGACGCGCGCGCGCGCGGCCACGAGTGAACGAGCGAGACGAAGATGACAACGACATCAGATGGCTTAGTGGCAAAGCATTTGCCTTACATTCGGGAGGACTGGGTTCGAGACCCAGACCGGACACTCTTAAGTTGGTTTGCATGCTTTCCAATTTAGACAAGGTAAATGCCGTTGTGGATTAAAAATTAGTCATGACATGAAGAAGCCGTACACGGGCATTAGCCTTACGGAAAATCTAAAATCTAAAAAAAAAGAGATCAATTCTGGAGCTGCCTGACTATCATACTTGACTGCCACTCCCACGAAAGCTTCTGCGGATGCTACGACTGCTGACTGAATGACCACCATAATCACAGTGAGGTTCATCATAATGATGATGTTGCTGCTGCTGATGAAATTGCTGATATGTATGATCGCAATGATTATGATGAGGATGGTAATTGCTATTGTAATGCAATGATTATAGCGAAACGGTTGTTGATGATGATGGGGTGATAGTGGTGGTGATGATGATGACAGTGATCATCATTGCAGTGCCGTGTGACGACGTTGATGATAATGATGAGGGCTACCGGTGATAAGTGGCGGCTATTTGCTTGTACCATTGCCGGTGTCCGGGGGGCAGGGGGATGATGAGTCGATACGAGGCTGCTTTTCTTTTTGAGATGATTGTCCTTTCATCGAGACGTATTACCGTCCGCCGCCCCCGTTGTTGTTATTGTTGTAGAGTCAAGCGAAGCGAAGTCGAAAGCGCATTTTGACAACTTTGGCCATAGCGTAGAGAAACAGCGGCGGCAGCAGCAGCAGCAGGCCAAGCAGGACGACAAGAAAGAGGAGGTTGTGGACGTAGAAGAATACGAACGAGAAGGAGAACAAGAAGAAGAAGAAGAAGATTAAGATGAAAAGAAAGGCCCTTCTTCGAGAGGCCACGATGAAAAGACCAAGCCGGTCCTCCTTAAACGTTTCTCCCACTGTCTGTTGGCCCGTCTGCCGTCTTTACCTGCTTGGGCAGGTAACGTCTTGCCGCTGCTGCTGATGACGCTGCCGTCGCCCCTGGTTCTGTCGCTAGTACCGTCGTCTTCACCACCTAACCAACGAACTTAGGACCGTGTCCGTGACGTGCGGCCAGCCAGCCGACCGGCAGAGCGATTCCAAAGAAGAACGCGGCAGCGGGGGCGGCGGGGTCCTTTCGACGTCCAAGCAGTTGTGGATCCCGAGTGGCCACTTCGAGACGCTCGAGGGTCTTTGTCAATTTACCGATTTCTTACCTCTCATTTGTGCCCCTCCACCTCTCTTTATCCCTCTCTCTTTCTCGCTCTTCTGGCGCTTTTCCTTGCATTCTTGTTGTTTCGTCCTCTTTACTTGTCTCTGCATACTCCAAGTGGTGGTAATCGATAGTCGTTGTCTTGCTTGTTGTTTGATGGCCGTGATAGCGTGTCTTCATACAGCGGCGGCTCTTTTCTTTGCGCGTCTCGTCTTCCTCTTCTTCTTCTTCTTCATCTCCTTCTTCTTCTTGTTCTTATTTTTTGTTTGTCTGGTCACGGCGATGAAAATCGCCATCCTTTTATCCATCCAACGTCTTTCTCTCATCTTGCGCACGTTTCGTACAAAACATAGACACGAGATGGAAAACAGCGATCACTAATGTTTGCCTCTAACGATACACAGCGAGAGAGAGAGAAAAATAGATAGAGAGAGAGGGATCGAAAAAGAGGGGGAAAAGACCAAAAACGCCGGCAGAGGTTAAGTATGAGAAATATTCGAGATGTCCTAGGCCGCCTACGGGGTTGATCTCGTTACAAGTGACAGAACCAGCAGCAGTAACAACAATTATAATGGCAGCTCCTGCAAGTAGAATAACAACAACAGCCGAAACAACAACAGCAACAGAACAACGACTACAACAACAACCACCACAACAATGACGACAGAAAGTGCCCGTTTCGTTTTTGCCGGCATTATCTGGCATGCCGCGGTGCAATCTCGATAAAAAAGCGATCTTTTATTCGGCCATTCACGTCGTTCGGTAGTGCTAGTAGTGTCGCTCTAGATCGCGATTGTCCTCTCTAGACCATTATTCGTATTATCATCACCATCATCGTCGTCCCAGATGTCGTCTTTGTCCCCTCCTTGTGACAGCAGCGCGTGCCGACAAAAGGATCATTTCACGAAAAATATCTTTGAGACAAGCCGAAAGAGATCCTTGATATATATATATATATATATATGACTGAGCTGACCCCACGATTTCATGTTTTAATTGCCATAGAGTGAGTTACCTAGCAGATAGATGGTCATTGCCGATAGCTTGTCGGAAGCAGGGCCAGACAAATCACCCGGTGATTACGTACCCAAATTCAACAGCAGAAGAACCCAAGACGCTGGGTGGGAGGAACTGCCTAATCGTGGGGATCAGAGTGTTGCAAACAAATAGGGAAATAATTCCCTACCACTTTAGGGCACCCTGTGAAAGCTGTCTGTAATATCAAGGATCAACCGAGTCCCATTGTTGAGAAATGTAGCTTTACGGACGTTGTGCAGGGCACCGTAACTTCCGCGGAGGGCGGAGTCCAAACAATCACTACCGGACCGGGTACGCCTTGTAGCAGTAAATGGCGTTTTCAGCCTCAAAGCGACGAAGGCTGGAAAGGTTTAGGGATACGTTACGATCCCCTTTAGATTCTTGCCGCCGGTGGAAATCCTCCAGACCTTGTCATAATAAACAGCCACAATTACCCTGTCCCTGCCCTTTCCTAGGAACCGCTTGAAAAATTCTAGAGAGGGAGGATTGCTACGATTGAGAAACCCGGCCTATCCGTTGGAGATGAAGAGAGTAACTCAATAATGCTTCAACGGGGTTACATGCTTGAAGCATGAGAGTGAGTTTGGCACACGAGGGCTATCCGGTCACAGGACTGTCGAGCATAGACACCCGAATGACGAGATCAGAAGTCAACCGACATCATGGGATTTCGCATCAATCGCTGACATTGGAGCTGGGATTAGAAAACCCTGCCCTCGCCTTAGACTAAGACGAATCCTACCTACGGCAGATGGCGAAGTTACTGGCTAAGATTATTAGGGTCATAGCCACTGACAACGATAGCAAAGCATGCCAACTACTATATCTCTCTGTGCCGGTGACGTTGCGCTTACCAGTAATTGGAGATATTGGAGGTCCGCTATCCCGGATAATCCGCGCAAACCTTAGGAACTTTTAAAGCGAGCTTGTCATCACCCGTATCGTCAAACGAATTATTAATCAAGATACTATTAAGAAAGTGCGCGACAAGCACTCCCCGGTTGAATTTGGTGGCTTACCAGAAGGCTGTGATGAGCATGAAGGGATACATCATTGGAACGTTACAATTCTTCCCGGAGAGTTCACCTGGTCTAGCTTTTATTAGGGTCCGTAGCCTGTTGATAAACCTGATTTGATTGGTGGAGACGTTAGGTTATATATTGTTTAACCTAAATATCAATCTAAAAATTAAAGGAGTTAATCAATTTTAATCATTTAATTTTTTATTTCCGTTATTAGCCATAACCTTCGCCCACCTATGGACCAGACTATCACTTACCATGGCAAATCTTCTGGTTTCTGCATCCCCAGAAATGTCACCAGGTGTCTTGTCACTGCATTGATGAAGTAATATTCTTGCCTTGTAGATAGTTCTGCAGACATCTGATTAAGTGGTAGTTCGCCGGTGTGATGTTCGGTGAATACGGCGGATATGGCAAAATTGTCCAATCGAGGCGTCCTATCTTGCGAAGGCTGAGTAAACTCACATGCGGCCTTGCGACGTCTTGGAAAAAGCTAAGCTGTTTCCTTTCATGGCGTCTTTTTTCCTTCGAAGGACAGGCAAAAACTCGATTGAGCCGATCACAGTAGACACTCGTATCTATCGATCGACTACTAGAAATAAACTTATGACAGGCAATGCAGTGGCTACCAAATACAGGGCAAAATAATGCGCAGAGTGGGTTAGTCTCTTCGGCGTCTTCTGGCGTGGCTGCCCTGGGGTGCACCGATTTTCCACGTTGCACGTTATCATGAAAGACCCATCTGTTTTGTCGCGGGTAATATATTTAATTCAAGAATATTGTGCCTGGCAAGCCAAGAAAACCATTTTTCTAGAGTTCACTTTGTTGCGCTCGCTTAAATCACGAGGCACCCATTGGTTCAGCTTTGCCGCAAATTAATGGGCGCGAAGGCAAGTGACGATAGTTATATGACACACCCCGAAATCCACGGGTAATTTACGCGTAGTCACTTGGGGAACCTTTCTTAACTGGAATTTTGCCTGTCCATTTTGACAGCACTCTTATATCAAAAAACGAAGAATGAGATTACTTTAAGTCTGATCCTCAAGATTGGACGGAGATTCTTACATATCTGTTTCTTAGGTATCTGTTTTGCTGTCAAATGAATGTCACGCAATCCCAAGCCTGGAAGTAGGGCATATTGATATTTAAAGGAAAACGGGTTTAGTGGGTTGCTGCACACTGGTTGCTGACCGCTGCCAGCGACGCATGTGCATTGTGCATTTCCGAAACTTCCAATAAGAAATACATCCATTCTGTAAACATAGCATACTCAGTGGGCCTTCAAAAACACATCTAAAAATTCCAGTTACGTTCTGTCCAACCTAATACAAAAGCCCAAACTAGACGACGGAGTCATAACACTGGACTACATTCTTCTGATAATGGACGTCACTTCAAAGAATAGTTTTAAGCATTTGTTTCTAATTTCACTACGCGATTCCCGACAAAGCAATTGAGCAAACAAGAGCTGGTGAATGCGGTTTATTGAACATCTCCACATCACATGAGTGAAGATGACGCTACATTTTGTAGAATCAGACGCTTTGAAGTACTGCATGAGAAGAGTAAGACAATTGTAAAGATTAAGTGTAAAAAGTTACCACCAGGAACACCGAGGCAGTAAAGCTTATATGTTAAGCCTTGTCCTAAGATGTTGCACACTTACATCATTCAGGTGGAGTATGCTAGTTAACAACCATTTATCCGCAATTTTTTTGCGCCCAGCTGCCAATCTTTTTTTGCGGAACCCCGCAGACTTGCCGCGTGGTATTTAGAAATGCCCTCGAACAATATAGTTTGTTTCACTACCGGCGCTGCATGCAAGCAAGAGGCACAGTCTCAGATTACGTTTTATTTTCTCTACAGATCACCTTGCGACATTGTCCGAGCTGACACGATAGTCAAGTTTAGTCAACAAAGCGTATTTATGTAGTCAAAAAATATAAATCATGATAACAGTATAGAACACACAAGGATTTGCAGAATGTGCATCACAAAGTTTCTGCAATTTTGCAAATTTACGCCCTAAGCATTTGCGCCATGCGCCACGACACCATATCGTTGATCATATCTCTTTGTGCTTGCAATTTCGACAAGAGCTATCGCGTTATCGTTTTTGAAATTGTTTGCGCTCTACATGTTAATTGTTGTCCCAATAGCTCATATATTCCTGTAGACGTTTTTAAGCAGAGCCCGTCATTCTCACTGATTAACATGAAAAAAAAAGATATATATATATATATATATATATATATATATATATCAACATTTACACAACACACGCATTAAATATTCAGTTATTTAGCAGCGTAAGCGTACGAGAGCGATACTTGTGAAAGGCCAGAAAGCAGAATGCAAAGCAGTCGACCGCCGTATATCTGCGTATGCTGTCGTTTTGCGCCTCCTCGCCGTCGTAGCAGTTGAAGGGCGTGCAAAGGGTGGCTGAAAAAGGGGGTGAGAGGAAATATTGGAAAACGGGCTTAGAACCCCCAGCGGGCGGGGGCGAACAGCAAACGGCAGCAGCAGCGTTAGGTGCTGATTTAGAGTCGTCGGCCTTTCTTTTTTCCTGGCTCTGCTTTCGACAAAGAGCGAAGAGGCAATGATGAGACAATGTCACCTCACTCACAATAGAACAGCCGCTGACAGCCGCCGTACAACCATTGGCAGTGGTGGTTGGAATCGGGATGGCCGCTGCTGCTGCTATTGTAGACGGCCACAGTCAAGTCTGCAGGAAGGCCGCCGAAGACTGCGCCAGTCGGGGCGCGGGCGGGGCGCCGGGGGGAAGTCGCCGGCACCCCTGAAACTAGTGGGGGGCACCCCTGAAACTAGTGGGTGAAGTCGAATGAAGTCACACGGACCAAGACTGAGCAACTGAGCGACGGAAGATGGGGACGGAGGCTGATAAACGTCCATTGTGAAGGCCATGGCCAAGCGAGGTGGACGGAGACGGACAGGCTGGCTGCCGGGGGGCGTGCGGCTGCGGCCAGCTGATATTTTATTGTTAAATTGTGGTCTGTGCTGCTGCTGCTGCTGCTGCGGCCGCCGAGGCTACTTGGCTGTGCCAGAGATGACAGACAAGCAGCGCACAAGCCTGCCTTTGTCTGGCCAAAACGCGCAAGTAAGCTGGTCGGTCGGTCGGTCGGTCGGCCGATCGCTCGCTCGCTTGCTCGTTGGTTGGTTCGCTTGCTCTGCCGGATGGTGTCCAAATGAGATAAAGGACTTGTGCCCCCACCCCCCCGCCTCCCGCCCATAGCGCTCCGCTCCGGGGCTCCTCTCCCCGGCAGCTTCCGTCCTACTACCCTACTAAGTCGCCACCCTCTTCCTTCTCCTGCCCCACGTGGCGCCTCGAAGCTGAGGGTCGTTCGCGTTGCTCATCGCGATCCCTTGCCCGTGGACGGACAGGCGAGCGCAGACGCCCACAAGCGGTTCGACACCCGTTGCGGCGGTGGCGGCAGCGGCGGTTACAGCCACAGCAGCAGCAGCAGCAACAGCAGTAGCAGTTACTTTAAGGGATGATGGCGGCCAATGTGTCGCGCCAACTCTATCCGGCGTACGAGTTCGTTCGTTCGTTCGTTCACGTCTTCAAGCCGCCGCATCCCCCGCGACTGTGTATTGCCTTGTCATTCGACAACCCAAGATTCCTGATGAGACTCGATTCTTCTTTTTCTCCTTCTTCTTCTTTCTCGTCGTGGCTCTATTTTGTTGTCGTTGTTCGAGGCACAACACACTGCGCGTCAACGAATAGCTGAATTGAGCGAAAACGTTGCTTGCCGCCACAAGTACCATACACGTTCACATAGACTTACACTCACGCGCACACACGTACTCTACTCCTCTTTTCTTGCCGTCGGAGAAGAATGGCACAAATGGCTTGATCTTTAGGCCTGATACTGCCGACTACTTTCATGGCGGCCTGCTCTCTTAGTCGGGACACAGCCGCTGGGAAAAGGGCTATGTAGTTGAGATATGAATTGGGGCAAACGGGGAGGGGTGGCGAGTACCGGCCGGCAATAGAAGGAGTTCCCGGAGCTGCTGGGGAGCCCGCAGCTAAAGTGTATGTCTATCTATCTACCCACCCATCCATCTGTATGACGACGACGAGGACGACGACGACGACAATCCTGCGTTGAGCACAACCGCACGACGGCTTCGCGAGGTTGCTGTCGACTAGCTAGCTACAAGCCAGAGTTCGCCATCGCACTCGCCCTAGAACGATCCTCGCCGATACAGTGGATAGCATCATCAAAAGCGCGTCTACAGAGCAAAGTTGTAGTTGCTGGTAGCCCAAATCCCACTCTTACTTGTTCCTCGCCGGGTCGCCGGGAACCCCGGGAGGACAAGACGCCCCCCGACATACATCGTCGGGGGGCAAGACGGGGGGGGGGGGGTCGAGTCGACATTCCAAGTCGACAATCGCCGTTTCGAGGCTCACCCGTTGCGGCTGCCCCTATCCTGGGCCGCTGTTGTAGCCGCCGTCGTCGTCGTCGTCGTTGTAGTTTCTCCTTCTCGCGGTGTGTCTGCGCGGCCGTGCGGTCGTTCCGATATGGACAACAACAGCATGGTAGGTTGACAAAAGACGAAAGTGCCAGTCAGCCAGGCCCTCAGCAAGTGGCGGCCGCGAGGGAGGCTGACGCGCCTCTCGCGCCTCGCAGCACAAAACGCAAGCGTTCACAGAGGCGCACAATCGGCAGCGACAGCGGGTCTGGCTGGAGTTTAGCTACTCTTTGTTGTGTGTTCGATCTGTATCCCACCCTTCTCTCTCCGACTTTGTTCGAGAACCCAGCTCGGCGGCGAGAGTCCAGGCACCCGCGCACAGCTGCTTCATACGTGTCCGCGCCGTGTGCGTTGGCCTGACTGACCACTAAGCCTACGCGGACGGACGGACAAACGCGGTATTTTCCTGTCTCTTTCTTTCTTACTCTTTTCTCTATTATTTTCTTCCCGCCCGCATGACGCGCGACTACCGTTCATCAATCTCGGCATACTTACTTGCCTACGACTACTACTACTACTCGCATATCAGCCTTCAGTTTCTACACAGCGAGTGAGCGAGCATTGTCTATTTTGTGCGTCAACGGTTGGCTCAATCAGCGGAGCTTAGCAACGTTTTCGGGCTGATCCTCAGCCAAAATTTAACGTTTACGGGACTGCTTTTCGCATTGCTTTATAGACGGACTACCCCCATAAATACAAATCAGTGCATCGGTGGGGCTCGAACCCGCGCACCTATGTGTCTCCTTCGGTTACGAGGCGCAGACTTAATCCACCACGCCATCGGGCTCGACACTCAGCGGAGCTTGGTGGACGGACGAATCGTTGCTGACCTGGCCAGGCGGCCGAGTACAGCGTACGCGTGTAAGTGCAGGTGGCGAATAAACAATAGCTGCCAAACCTCCGCTAATCTGTGCGACGGGTGTTTGTTGTCAACAACAACAAACCACAACAGTGGCAGCGGCAACAACAGCAGCAGCAACAAACAAAGGCTTTTTCTCTGTTTCCCGTGCTTCGATTTGGATAGCACGCACACACGCTCAATTGAGCGGGTGCGGTCGAGCAGCTTCAACGCACAACGTGCGGCGATGGCGGTCCGTGTCAGATTGGTGTCAGGCGGCAGGGTACAGCGGCCACAGACGTCTGCATGCTGTTGCAACATACCGCCGACATATAAGACTTGCTTGTCGCGCTGACTCGTAAACAAATTGACTCACTCGCCCCATTGGGGTCGCATACGCTGTCGTGTACGGGTACGCTAAGAGGCAAGTTCTACGAATGTGCTTTAGCAAAATGCCGTGCTAGTAGCGGTATACCGCCAACGTGTTACAATATTTGCCAGTAAAACATGCTAACCAGTTGCCATCAGCTGAATGTTTTAAGTAGAAAAGCATGCTAACGTTACAGAAGCTTTACATAGTAATAAAATAAGCATGCCTTACTTTACAAGGATGTCACAGCTGACAATTAAAAGGTGATTTTAATATAAAGAACAAATGATCAGTTACAGCATTAGTAGCAGAAAGGCAAGGAACAGACGCAACTAATTATACAATCGGCAACTGATCATATATCTGACATTGTAGCTCAAAGTTTGACCCGATTTTCCGCAATTGAACAGGCTGCCTGAAGACTCCCAATATGCGTTCATGCTTTATATTAGTACCCAACTGGAGAGAGTAAGTTGTAAGTAAACTGCAAACAAATACCAGCCATGACCGACACAACCTCTGTGTCTGAAAATAATCTGCAAAGATCAGATATTAGCCTCGCAATCCGCGCCGGGCAGACGACATAACGTTCCATCGGCGGTCTATAAGATGACGGCAAAGTACAGGTACGCGACGATAGAAGATAACAAGATGAACCGGAGTTCATACGCCTTTGAACACTTAACTTAACGTGCTATCGAAAGCCATTTGTCCAGCTGTTCTGGAGGACCTGATGTAGAAGTCTTATACCATGAAGGTCAGGTGATTCCTTCTGGGGCCAATAGAGCGAATAGACTTGCTGGATGTCGGCTTCTCCGAAATACCCCGACAAACCTTGGCAAGACAAGCCGGATTCGATAGAAATCTCCCTATCGGCGCGAGCAAAATGCGGCGTACTCGCATGCAACAGTGCGGATTGAATGTCAATACGGGGGATTCCTGATAGGAAGGTCAAATCTGTACAAAGATATGCTGCGCCACTAATAATAATAATAATAATAATTTTTTTTTGTCCGCTACGTTCGGACGAAGGTAGTCGCATTGAGTTTGAGCTCCGCAAAATTGTTATCTAGCAAAGTGCAAGCGTATTCAGTGATAAGTGCAAAGTGACTGAGTGATCACCCAAAGCTTGGAATTTCTGAATCACATTACCTGTAGTTCTTCTGTGAGCGACGCGACTAGCACTTCCAAAATTAGCCGTGGCCGATAAAATTCAAGAAGGCAAAGTGTTCTGTTTCACCGCCGGCTGCTCGCAGCAGCCAAACAGTTCTATGGATTCCGGTGCACTGCACGTTGAGAACGTGCAATCTAAAAGAAGCGCACGTTCACCGTCTCCAGCAGCAACGTGCAAACGAGCCGAATGGGACAGTGAACATCGCTGCTCAGCAAAGTGTCGCCCGTCAAACTAAGTATCCGCAACAGCAGCTGTGGCTGCCAAACTGGCACTGAGAAGAGAGAAAACATTGGATAGCTTAATGGAATTAAATCAGAAACGCGCAGAGACTAATGATGGGGAAGTTCTGAAGAACAGATTATGGACAATGACGAGATCCCAGATGACAACAACGCTGACTGGCAGTACAAACATACCAGGCGAGGTTTTCAAAGTTACATTATGTCCCGGTTCACCACTACAATGCCTCTCGTACCAGAAGTTCGGACATAAGGCATCCGCTTGCATAAAGAAAGAAGATCCTACGTACAGGAGATGTGCACGTCCCGGCCACCAAATGTGGGAATGTCGAGAAAAAGCTCGGTGTGCCAACTGTGGTGGCGCTCACTCGGCTACCGATGGCCGATGCGAAGTAAAAAGAGTGTATATGGAGGCGGAGAGACAGAAACTTTACACAATAGTTTCTAACCGTTTTTCGAATCTAACCGTCGATTTTCCCAGCTTTGAGCAAACGTCGACCGCGAGCTCAACCACCACGAGCAGGGATGGGCAGAAATCATACGCCGACGTAGCGAGGCCCGCCGGCCCACAACCGGTACTTGACAAGAATGGTGAAACATTGTACCACCTTCCGCCGCCTATTCCACAGAAGAAAACAGTGGCCAAGCTCTTAAATAGACATAGAAATGTCACTCGGCAAAATCAACAACAGCCGTTGCCTTCTCAGATTTCAACCATGGTTGACAATATCTTAAAGATAAGGAAAATTGTGAAAGGTCTACTAAGTGCCTGGCTAGAAGAAAACCCTGTGGTCGCAAAAGTGCTCGACTTTTAGAATCCGAGCCTGGAAAGGCACTTTTGATATCAGCCATGGACGGTAAAGAGACACCAACGCCCACTATTTTAATAGAAAACCTCAGCGAAGAAGAGCATCAAAACACTACGAATTTACCATGAGCTCCCAACCTCCAGCCCATATCAATAAATAACGTTACTGAATCACGATGGAAAACACTTGCAAGTCTCCTAGACGAGTGTAACCGTAATATTAGACAGTACGATACACCACTCGATACAGATCACGATAGGGGAAAGATGGCAGAGCGCAAATTGGCCGAAGGCGATGTGCGTTCCGCCGCACGGATCTTGCTTTCGACCGACTCTTTTGCACTATTCAACGATCACACGGAGCAGGAATTAAGAAGAAAGCACCCCCTTCCATTATCAGATACAAGCGAACACTTAGGATCCCTCCACGCACCATTAACAACAGGAAGACACATGATACATCATAAATTGGTTTCTGACGCCGTCCGATCTCTCGCCGTAGCATCGGGATCTGCATTAGATGGGCTGCGCCCCCGACATCTCCGGGACATGCTAGACAACTCAGTACCCTCATCCGGGAGACTTCTAGAAGAAGTCTGCTCCCTGGTAGCCTCGGCACTAAACGGCAGCCTGCCTTCTCTATGCCTGACAATATTTTACGGGGCAAACCTTACGGCCCTAAAAAAGAAGGACGGCTCAATCAGACCCATAGCATGTGGCCTCACCATCCGAAGGCTTGTGGCAAAGATGGCTATCGCCATTAGTAAAACTTCTATAATGAAAGCGTTAGGACCAAGGCAAGTAGGGGTCTCTATAAAAGGAGGTGCGGAAGCAGCCGTTCACGCTGTACGAGCATATATCGAAACAGACGGTCCTGTGCGGGTTCTAGTCAAGCTAGACATTAGCAACGCTTTTAACACAATACGACGCGACGTAATATTAGAAGAAGTAAGACTTCAAGTACCAGAACTCCTGCCGCTAGTATGGCAAAGCTACAAGGATCCATCACTTCTATCCTGGTGCGACAAAGAACCACTAAAATCAACAAATGGAGTGCAACAAGGAGATCCACTGGGCCCCGCCCTGTTTAGCCTAGGAATCTCCAGTTTAGTGGCACAAATGAGAAGCCCGCTAAACATCTGGTACCTGGATGATGGTACATTAGGAGGGCCGGCAGAAGTGGTGGCCGCTGACTTACTCAAGGGTTGCCGTTTGTGAATGAAGGGAGGACAGTTCTCAATCTTTCCAAATGCGAAGTAATAACGGTTGGGGCGGACACTAAAGAACGAGACGGGGCATACGAAACAATTGCTGCCGTTTTACCAGGCTGCAGGCGAGTTAACCCGGTCGAGTTAGAGGTTCTTGGGGCTCCACTTAGTCCACAAAGTATTTTCAAGACCTTAGGAGACAAACGCCGCGCGTTGCTACAGACGCGACCTCGTCTGTTGGCTATGCACTCACAAGCGGCACTATGCCTTTGGAGGTATAGTTTAGGTTCCCCTTAATTCAACTACACACTACGCACTTCACCGACAAGCCAATGTCCCGACGCCCTGCAATCGTATGACGACTCTACGAGGGACATATTGAGCGAAGTTCTCAACATTGACTTCACGGACAGTACGTGGCGAAGAGCAAGTTTCCCCATAAGAAAAGGTGGACTGGGTATTCGATCAGCAACCGAATTGGCCCCCATATGTTACGCAACGTCATTAATAGAATTTGGTCAGCTGGCTGAGACGCTAGTTGACCCGAGTGCTCACCACCGGTTGTACACAGCTAAGCAGAAGTCAGAGTCACTGGTCAAACTAAGATTGGATCCAGGCCCTTGGGAAAAACATACAACGCAGAGAGTGCTGGACAACATCTCATTCCGCATGGTGTCGGCTCTAAGAATCTGCGGGCAAATATGCGAACCTCACATTTGTAAGGCCTGTGGAAAAGCAGTGGAGAAGGATGGCCTCCACCCATTGAGCTGCATCAAGAGCCAAGGTCGGGACTCCTAGGCACACCGAAATAAACTCAATAATTCAAAGAGCTCTCCGAAAAGCGGGAATACCTAGCATGCTGGAACCCAGACTAGGACTACATGACGATAAAAGGCCTGAGGGTGTGACCATTCCGCCGTGGGAAAAAGGCAAATGCCTGGTTTGGGATGCGACCGTATCCTGCACGGCCGCACCGTCATATTTATGCCACAGCGCGACGGAGGCGGGATGGGTTGCCGAACATGCAGAAAAAGAAAAGTGGCGTAAATACACAGAGTTAGAGCCTAGATACAATTTCGTGCCGATTGCAATGGAAACATTGGGCCCGGTCAGCAGAAGTACAAGGAAATTTATAAAAGACTTAGGTGATCGAATACGAGCAAACACCGGGGATATACGCGAAGACGAATTTTTGAGGCAGGCTGCTTTCACTGGCAGTTTGCAGAGGAAATGCCGCGTCGATATTAGGTGCGATGGGCTGAGAATAGCTAGATGGTAACCATGAAATAACGAGGATACACATTCACACCTCACAATTGTATTGTCCTAACAAATAATAATAATAATAATAATAATAATAATAATAATAATAATAATAATAATAATAATAATAATAATAATAATAATAATAATAATAATAACGCTGGGTGGAACTGGGCCCTCACAACCACTCTAATTTCCCAGGTTGGCGACGCTTTACAGCAGGCTACGATGGACAAGAGGGCGGGCACTTTCTTCTGCCAACGGCTTTCCCTAGAGATTCAGAGAGGTAACGCGACTTTCGGTGCTCGGAACTATGAAAGACTGGATAGACCCGCGTCTTCGCGTCAGGGGTCGGGCAAGACTCTCACTCGGATACGAGTGATAAATGAGGAGTGTGCCATCGGTGCCGTGGATTTAAACATTTACATGTAAATAATAATAATAATAATAATAATAATAATAATAATAATAATATAATAATAATAATAATAATAATAATAATAATAATTATTATTATTATATAGGACCGACATAGCCCGCCGGCAAATTTATTTGTCCATGTTGTCTGTTATCACAATGTGTCACATAACGCCCTGAAAACTAACGACTCAAGGCTCTAGGTCCAAGATGGGGCTGGTCCACCTGGCCAAAGTTCCTCTCACCGACGCAGCGTTCCCCCTCTGAACGTCTAACGACAAGCGCAGTAGTAAGTACTCCCCCGCTCTTTAGTCTCCTGTAGCAACCACCAATCTTCTCCCGACGTCTCTGAGTAATTTTTTGGTAAGTCGTTGGTCCCCCCAACGTCTCAAAAGCTAGAGGTGAGAACAAGTGGGGATACTCCAGGCTTGAGTACTTCCTGCACTTGGCTGTTTCTGCTAAGGCAACCGCCTGCCCAGGGCGGGCTGCGCCAGTACCGACCATTGAAGGGGCTAAAGAGTCGGTAACAGTCACGTCCCACACCAGCATCTGGCCCCGATCGAATGGGGTCAGAGTCATTCCGTGAGGCCTTTTTCCGTCATCTCTGACTAAGCCGGGGGGCTCCAGCACACATGGGTAGCCTGCCAACCGTAATCCTCTGCAGAACGTCTCGTTCAGGGCCGAGTGGCGTGCGATCCTGCCGGAACTCTGGGCGCAAGAAAGACCGTGGTGGCCTAGGGAGTCGACTTCGTCACCACAACCACAGCGATGGGGGCAAACCAGTTCTGCTCCCACTCTCAAACCGACAAATATTCGTGTAGACTCATCGTCTAAAAGGGTACCCAGTTGAAGACTCGGGAGGGCGTGTAGCCATACGCTTGCACCCGGCGAGGAGACGGCTTGTAACCTCGCGTTGTCCGCGTCGGAAGTTGCTCGGCTCCAGAGATCGCTCCATCGATGGTCGTGTGTCAAATCTGACCACGCAGACTGAAGAGAAGGGGTCTCCGGGAGAGTGCGATGGCTTATTATTATTATTATTATATTATTATTATTATTATTATTATTATTATTTATTCAATTTTTCAGTATTTCCCTACCCAAACGTGTACCCGCGTAGGCTCACCCCCCCCCCCCTTCTCAATCCATAGAGCCGATGATAGCGGCGGCGTTTCCCCTACACACTGCGAGCGAGAGTTGCTGACGCAGAAACTCGCCCTCGCGCTGGTCACCCGTGTTAGCACTAACTTTCTTGCTGATCGAGCCCATCGCTTCCATGGCGACGGGTACGAAGTGATATCTCCTCCCCAAATCAGAGTATTTGCGTTTCTTTGCGATCTCGGCATGTTCAGCAACCCACCCTGACCTGATGGCGCTGTGCATCATGTATGACGGTGCCACTGTACATTATACCGTGGCATCCCATACCAGGCACTGGCCGTTGGACCATGGCGGGATGGTGACGCCGTCTGGTCTTTTGTCGTCTTCGAGGCTCAACCTGGGCTCCAGGGTGCTTGGTATGCCGGCTCTACGAAGAGCCTTCTTTAGGATCGCGGTAATTTCCGCGTGTCTGGAAGCCCTACCAGGGCTTTTAGTGCAGCTCAAAGGGTGCAGTCCAGTCCTCAACCACTGTTTTTCCACACGCCTTACACTCGTATGGCTTACATATGGGAGCGCCTATTCTCAGAGCGGCCACCATGCGGAAGGAGGTGTTGTCCAGCATGGTGCCCAGCTGTGAAGAAGGAAGTGCTCTTAGGAAGCCACTGCTGAAAGTGTCACGGGCAGCTATGAACACCGCTCTCTCTGTCGGGGATTGGATGTCATCTAAGATCGTGCGAGCGGTCGTTTGACACTTGTAGCTGTCAAGCATGTGCTGTGTAGGGTGTTGCTCCCAGGAGCCAGGGCCTATCGATTGTCTAGCTGCCAGCTCAGCTTCGTCCCTCCTTCCGCGCAGCACAGAATGAACATCCGGTTCTAACAACGTCTCCGCAAGCCCCGAGAACTCTATGATAGAGGCCGCGTAGCACAACGAAGCAAGCTCTGCCACGGACCTTAGTCCCAATCCTCCTTCGCTGAGAGGAAGTGTGGCCCTTTCCCAGGATCTGTCGGGAAGGGCCACGTTTAGAACTTCACTCAGTATCTCCTTTGCCACCTCGTCAAATGCTTGCAAATTATCACAGTGCTGACCTGTGGGGGACGTGCGTAGAATGTAGTTTAGCCTAGGTGATCCTAGGCTGTATCTCCATAGGCATAAAGTAGCCTGTGCGTGCACCGCCAGTAGCCGAGTTTTGATACACCGGAGGGCGTCCCGCTTATCCAGGATAGTTTTCGAGATTTTCCGAGATCCAATGGGCGCTCCCAGGACTTCCAGGTCAAGCGACTCAATTATCTTTGTACCTGAGCAGGGCGTCTGCAATGAGTTTGCATGCCTCATTCTGCTGGTGGGAGGTTCCACCTACAGCTATGACCTTGCATTTTGAGGCGTTAAGAGTTAAGCCTCCCTCCTCAGCAAACTGTAGCACTTCGCGTACGTCGGAGGCCACTATGTTCGCTGGGCCGCCTATACCATCGTCTAGGGACCACACATTTAGTGGACTTTTCATGCGGGACACTAATCCTGAGATTCCTAAACTAAATAAGGCGGGCCCAATCGGATCTCCCTGTTGTACTCCGTTGGCTGAGAAAAGAGGCTCACTCTCTCCCTAGGACAGCAGTGATGGCGTGCCGTAGCTCTGCCACGCTAAGCGAAACATTTGTGGAACTTTCGCTTTAACTTCATTAAGGATAACATCGCGTCGGATGGTGTTGAAGGCGTTTCGGAAATCTAGTTTTACCAGGACCCGTGGGAGTGCCTCTGCCTCCGTGAAAGTCCGAGTTGCGTGTGCTGCAGCTTTAGCTCCGCCTTTAACTGAAACGCCAACCTGGTGAGGTGCCACCGCCTTCACGATTGCCGTTCTATTGATGGCAATCGCTACTTTGGCAACCAGCCTACGTAAAGTAAGGCCGCACGCTATCGGTCTAATGGAACCGTTTTTTTTTTCAGGGCTGTTATATCTGCCCCATAGAAGATTGGGTGGCAACAACTTGGCAGCCTGCCACTTAGAGTCAAGTCAGTCAGACAGCGCAGTTCCGCTAGCAGTCTTTCGGAAGAGGGTATTGTGCTGTTCAACATATCTCTTAGGTGTCGAGGACGTAATCCATCCAGTCCAGGGCCAGATGCTAGTGAGAAGGAGCGAACCGTATTAATTACAAGCTCTGGGAACGATGAAAGACTCATCCGTGGGAGGTTGCTCAAAGTTGATCAAGCGGTCCCTGACGTGAAACGGAGGAGAGGATGCTTGCTTCTAAGTTCCTGAGTCGTGCGGTCGTCATAAATATTATTATCGCCGAGGCAGGCAAGGTTAGAAAGAACCAGAACATCGGTTACCCGTGCGAATTTCACCCACTTGCCTTCGAGACCGTTGGCGGGCCGGGTCCGTCTACTCGCAGTTTGCTACTAATTCAAGCCAGCGGAGATAAGTGAGCAAGTGATTTCCTCAGACAGCGTCTGTCGCTGCATGTGCAATGGGGCAATGCGGCCTTGGTTCGAGGAACCCTCCAGAAATGGCTGGTCCCTACACTAGACCCCCCGTAATGGTGCACACGTTCGCAGGGACCCAAATGTCATAGTCCAACCGTGAATGATTTGAAATTGAATAAATATATATATATAAAAATATAATATAATATATATATATATATGATATATATATATTATATATAATATATAAAATAATAATAATATGTAGTAGTGTCGTCGCCATTAGCAACTTTACCTTACGAGCGGCTGAAATCCCGGTCCTATCAAATACGGTATAATGATCTTAAGCACATGTTACATACATGGGCACGTGTTACACCCTCGATTTTCTCTCTTTTACACACACAAACACATTTCGTTTCTGTCTCTCTATCTTTCGTCTTAATGTTAGTAGGTAATAAAACGTTTATGGTGGGGTTTCTATTAAAAAGGCTTTCATTGTTACTAGGAGCAGCTTGCGTCGTTCACTTCACTTTCGAGCAGCTAGATCTGTCTATGAAGATACCAATTACTCGAAGTAGACTCATCAGGAGAGTCAACTTTGAATGATCTTGCTCTTCTCGTTTCGAACTTAGACTACGTGTTTGTGGAAGGCGGGAATCAGCGTTGTCCTTAGCGACTGTATCTAAGGTTTGCCAACCTCAATGGTGGCTATGAAAGGACATCGTACGCCATAGATCCCAAACATGATCCATCGGCCGATGTTCAAGCTGTGTATTGCTGACTATTGCCCCCACGGAATAAAATGATACAACCAGCGACACTCAGCAGCAATGGCAGCAATAGTACACCGAGAGTAACACAACAACAACAACAAAAGCAGCCACAACCATCATTACAAACACAGCAATCATTACATTACGCAGCAGCAGCAGTCGACAGTGAACAGCGGAAGCAGCAGCAGTCATAACAACATCATCAATACCCACAAAAGCAAAAACTGCGATACAAGCCTGCCGTAGCAACAACAACAACAGTAATAATCGTGGCGACTCCACGACAGCTACGGCCGCAACAATAGCAACAACCGTATAACTAGGAATACAACGGCAACAACAACAACACACAACAACAACACAAAAGCTACAACAACTACAAAAACAACAACAACATTCTTCTGCTATTGCTGCTGCTGCTGGTGCAGCTTTTGCCTCATTCAATCGTGCCCTCATTCATGCATTCAGCGATGAGCGGGTCCTCGGTGTGCAGCCGCGCGGTGAGTCTTCGCTGTTCCACACTGAGCCTGTCGTCCTGTTGTTAGGCACAAGGCGAACATAAAGCCAGCAAGCCCCATTGCAAGCTCCCCACAACGAGCTCGCCAGGTCCCTTTATCTCCCCGGAGCTCTATCTCTACTCACTCTTTACCCCCCTCCCCCCCCCGCCTACTCCCTGTCTGTCGGCAACAGCAGCAGCGTTGACCCGGCAATGCAACGAACACAACAGCATGCTTTGTGGGCTGCGTGGGCTGACCTGGAACAAGCAACATAATTACGAAGCGAAGAAGTCTGTGTGGCCCACCGGAAGTGAGACCCGCTGTCTCGCACACCTTCGTCCTCCTCTGAACGCAATCCATTGTCTGGCCGTCAAAACAAAAAAGCAACGACAATAACGGCACAACTACAGCACGCATATCATGTTACTAGTTTATTGCATCTAATTGTTGTAATCCATTCCATATCGAAAAATTTGAATGCAAATGCATATATATATGTGTATATATGTTTATAGAGAGGGAGAGCGAGAGAGAGAGAGAGCAATAGAAAAACATGTTCTTCAAAATCGCTGCATCATAGGCACTTTTACTGTTCTTATACTATTTGATAGTGTTTTTATTTGCGCCGCCTCTTAACCTGGCAGATGATCTCCGGCTGACGCCATCGGCCATTTAATATTACCCTCATTTCCGCTTTCGTGGAATGCATTTGCTTTGTCTGTTCATGCTGCAGCTGTGTGCTGTTTTAGAAGTTGGTGTGTCATGTTGTTGTTATTGTCGCCGTCGATCATATCGTTATTGGTTGCTAAATTTGAGAATAAGTCCTGCAAAGTCTTCTTTTCGTCCTCTCTTTCTCTTGCGCGTCAACTTCTGCTGCTCCCTTCCAGACTAGTCACGTGTATCTCCGCAATTTGGCTACTTGTTTGTGATAGCTTTCCGCCCAGAGTCATTGGTTTGCATTTGAATGGAACGAACGCGTTTATGAAATCTTAAAAAAATATTAAGCCTATAATCACCATCTCTTTGTGCTCTGTTGTAAATCGTCCACTTTACTCCGGACGAGCTTACGATGCGACTGGATGAAACTTGCGCGGATTCCATCCCGCGCGACCAACCCGCCGGTTTACGCTGAGAATGGCCTCTGCTCAATAGCTTATCGAGTCGGCATTGCACGGGGCCATCAAGTGTATTGACGACACAGTACAGGCACAGGGCAGTTAGTTGCAAATTCCAGTGACACCTCTATCTTCAGCGAGTCTTTTACCAGAAGCTTAGAGAAGAATAGCATATAAGAGTTGCCCCTATTAAGATATTATCTAGGATAATAATAAATAGTCTCAATTACTTTCCTTAAAATGGAGATACTGTAGAAGAGGGACAACAGACGGTACCAGAGGAGTGAATTTATAGAAAAGATAGCTGTGGAAGAGATTCCCGACTGATTGGTCAACTATTTGAGAAGCACTCTTAAGAAGGGTTTTACCAATGGTACGGTCATTGTGGAAAGAGTGACACACACCCCAGGAGTGGCTTGAACTCAGTCCGTTGCTTTTTTCGATACTACTGGGAGGACTACGAGGCCGGGTGAAGTAGGGCTTAATTTGATGGAGATTAGCATAAACTGGCAAATACTGACAGTCGCAGTTAAGTTTCGAAAGTGTATTCGAGTGGTGAACAAAGACGTTCTTTGGTCTAGGAGTAGTGTAGTACATTTTGTTAATAAATATTCGTGTCTGGAGGTCAGAAAGGTGGGATGGTAGCAGCTTCCAAGGCCACATAGAAAGCCCAGTGGAGAAGCAATTCGAGCGGCAGCACCAATGGCGATCCCGCAAATGCTCTTAATGCATACAGTATGCCCACCAAGCAATTCAGTTGATAGCCAAAATAGCAAGACGATAGAGGACCCTCTGATGTGCAATAAATACGCGCTTCTAATATATATATATATATATATATATATATATATAGAGTTCACCTCGCCATATGGTTAATGATAATAATAATAATAATAATAATAATAATAATAATAATAATAATAATTGAATTTTGTTCAGCAGGTCGGTCGCAAAAATTTGAAATTTTTCTCGCACAATCAGCACAAGCGAAACTTCCGGTCTAGTCGGCACCGCTTGCCAGTACCGCTTCCGCCATTTCTCCTCCTCCCCCCGGCTCCCTCCCTCCGCTGCTTGCTCCGCCTGATCTCTTTCTCTCTCGATCTCTATCTTTTCCTCATTGTTTATCATCGTGTGACTCGTTCGCGTGCGGTCGTCGTCTATCGTCTATCTGCTCTGTATCTCGTCTGCGTATTCGCATTGCGTTGCTTTGAGCGCCTAGAACAAGTAGTGGCGCGACAACTGGCGATGATGATGATGATGGTGGTGGTGGTGGTGGCGGTGCTGCAATTGCAGCAACAACAACAACAACGACAGTGGCAGCAGCAGCAGCACAACAACAACAACGACAGTAGCAGCAGCAGCAACAACAGCAGCAGCAGCGGGGTGTCAGAGTGTTTCCACTTTGTATTGTTGTACGTTGTATTGTACGTTTCTGTATAGAGAATCCTCAGACACGCGCGCACACACACACACACACAGCCACAGACATACGAGCCCACTCACCAATCCAGAGACACGCACACATCTCTTCGGGGCCGAGTCGCTAAGTCTCGAGAACAATAATGTCGCGGGCGGCAGGTTTCGGATGAGGGCGGACGGGTGGACGGACGGACGAACGAACGAACGAACGAACGGATGGGCGCGCAGGCGTACAGTCTAGGCCAGGCCGGTCTAGCTAGATCCCGAACCGGTGGCGGTTGGGCTGGGCTGGACTAGGGGAGTGAAACAAGAGACACAATTGCCATTGTGTCACCATAAGCACCCAACACCCTAACACTGCCGCCTTTCCTACGCTGCCGCCGCCGCCGCCACCGCCGCTTCTCCTGCTCAGATCCCAGCTCTTTTGCAGGCGTGCATGCTCGCCTCCCGTGTTGGTGCGCGCTTGCATGCCTCCCGCCCGCCGCTGGCCGGGCGCGCGCCCCCAACGGAGTCGTTGTCACCGCTCCTGCTGTTATTGTTCGTGTTGTTGTTGTTCATGTTGTTGTTGCTGTTGTTCTTGTTGTTGTTGTTCTTCTCGCCGTCGGTACCACTACCACCATCAGCATCATTATTATCATCATCAGCATCATTATTCATCATCAGCATCAGCAGCAGCATCATCATCATCATCATCTCCCCACTACTGTGGCCTCACTACAACCACTCTGAGCACCCTTAGCAGGTGCCCGATCCTCCTCGTTGCGCTCACCTCAACTCGTATAACTCCCGCTTGTCGCGAATCAGCCAGAGCAGCCCCTACGGTTTGGGCCCCTCTACTGGCTCACCACAATTGTCCTCAGCACACCTACTTGTCCCGCAATCCCCTCCCGACTCACACTGAAAGCGTAAGGGTAGATCTGGGCGCTATCCCCACTCCGAGCCTCCCACACCCCACCCCACGCCCCCCCGATCCCCCAATATATAGGCAGGCGAACGAGGCGACGGTTCCCATTAAAGCTTTGGCTAGAAACGCGCGGCCGCCCGTTGTTGAAGCAAGCGGATAGATGTCTTTGTTTGTCTACTGCACCGCGCCCATGATTGCCCTCCTGTCCCCCCGCCCCATCTACAGGCTCCCCTCTCCGGGAGCTCCCACCGCTCCCTTGGTCGCCTTCCCAAGCCCTCAGCCTGTGGATACCATCCCTGCGGCGGCGCGCATTTTCCTATCTACCTCACGCCCCCCGCCCCCCTCCATTGTTCTTTCTTTGTGTGTGCCTTTC
>QVRM01000354.1:0-5000 GCA_003439945.1 Dermanyssus gallinae
TAGTCCCATATTTTATTCTCGAATGTTATTGTACTGGACATATAAGCAAAATGCTTACTTTGTCCATGTGATGCGACGTCACAAGGTTCTACTGCATCAGCTGAGGCACAGAATCGTAAGTGGCGGGTGGCCTGAGGGACTAGCGCGCTAGTCTTGGCTGTCATCTACCGATGTCGCTGGTTCGATCCCTGTTGTTAATGGATTTTTGAAAGCGATGCTTATTGGGTGATGATAATGAGAAACCATACCTGAGGGTCAACGACCATGCTGTCAAAGGAACTGTTGAAAAACCCTAAATATCAACATGTTTGCGTATGCTGTCGCTCTAGGCATCCTCGGTATACTTAAAATGGTGGCATGTGCATTAAGGTATACATGTCGAGCGAATAATAAATCCATTCATTCACCACGAATGTTCATTACAATATTCTTAGGTCTAGTGAAACGAGCTACTAGTATTAGCTGATCAAAAGTCAGCTAATACGAAATACACTGAGATACAGGATGAATTTTAATTTAGAACTTACTTTTGAAGATACACAAAAAACCGTATATACCAACCGCATTTTGTGTTGACCTCAAGAACAGAGTGGCTGTTATTAGATTAAAATGCAGATGATGGGCCTTTAATCTAATCGGTTCCATGCTTAATAATTAAACAAATAATTCATGCTTAAAACTAAATGCTGGCGGCACTGATCGATGTTTCACGGCGCGTTTGATGCTGCATGTTTCTGTTGTTTCGCGATGGCTGTACAAGCCATCAAGCCGCTTACACTTCTCGCAACAGTCGCTTCAGGTGGAGGGGCCGGAGGTTTTCTGTAAGATAAAAGTTTCAAAGGCCAGAAGGCCTAATATGAATGCAGAGCGCGCGAGTTGTTTCCACCGACTTCAAAGTTTTGAACCAGTTTGGCTCGAGCAAGATTTGGGGGCGCTACCCCGTCGCCCCTCCCGTCAACGACTCGGTGGGTTCGGCAGCGCATTTCGCCTGCTATTTCTTAGGAACGGATTTCCGTTACAGCAAAGTTCTCGCCGATCCTGCTAACATCAACTTCTTTCTGTCTGTCTGTCTGTCTGCCTGTTCGATCTCTCCGCCCACGGCCGCACGTTACGCGTTGCGGCGGCTATTCATCCGAGTTGAACCATCGATGGGTGTCCTATTCTTGACGACTGACGTACGTCGCTGAAGGCAGCGAGGTCGGATCGAACTGCTGCAGTTTTACGGGGTCAGTCAGCCAAGCGGTTGGTGTCCGTCTGACGCTATATGCGAAGTATCGTACAGCGCACGAGGCCTACGAGGAATAAGCCAAAGAAAATGCGCCTATCCCTCGCAGGCCTCGTGGGCTCATGCCTTCGATCTGGCCAGTCACGTGCTGCACCTGCGCTAAGGACTGCCCGCTGCTAACCTACGAGGAAGGGTAGGTCTCTCGAGTTTTTAATGCTAGCTATGGCCTCTGTAGGGCACATCTTACGGCCTATTATAAAGCTCGTTTATACGATAACCAACCTTAGCTTATATGCATAATATATATATATATATATATATATATATATATATATATATTATATATATATATATATCTATATATATATATATACTATATATATATAACAATTGTTACAAATGTGTAATTGTGGAATTTTTAAGCTCAATGCGGAATGACTGCCTTTAAACAAAATTGACATCCGGAGAAGACGGTTTATGTATATATATAGGTGTTCCAATACTCAAGTGCTTCTTAGTCAGAATCGTCTTCTCAGTGGTCTGCTCTCTTCGGAGGCAAAGATTCAGCTTACGCAAGAGCTCAAGCACGCGGACCACCGCAAGCGGCCAAACCCCTCAAAACCATAGGGCCATCCGAGATAATGCAGTGTGATGAGGATTATGTGAAAAAAATATCTTTCCGACGGGGCCCATTTCTGACTGAGTGAAAGTGTGAATAAAAAAAGCGGGCACTGCAAAATCTCAGGTGATCCACGAAGAATCATAATACGAACTATGAAATACAATAGTTAAGCCCTATATGCGTCATTTCACGGCAAATAGCAAGTGCAAAATGCCACACAGTTGGCGAGACATTTGAGCTCTGAAGGATAAAGTGTCCCGGACGGGTAATCTCACGTAACGGGTACATTCATTGGCCTTCAAGGCTTTGCGATTTAACGCCGTTATACGTTTCCTGTGGGGTTTTTGGACAATGTACCCAAATAACCCCAGAACCATCGCGGATTACTTAAGCGTGCATTTATGTGAGCCTAATTCGGCTTAATGGCTTTATATCTGTATTAAATGAAAAACCACATTATCCAAACTCCAGCATACAATAAATACGGGCGTTCCAGAATTTGCCTAATAAACCTTGAGGTCAAGTAGAACTCGGCGAAAAATTAATTCAATTTTCGATAATTTTCCAATAGACAAGGAGCGGAAATGTCGAAATGCGAGCCGATGCTTCAGATGTTTCAGCATTAATCACGTCTGAAAATAAAAAAAACAAGTTGCAAAATGCCAGTGATGTGGGTCGTAGGAACATTTTAATTGCTGAGCATGCAATGCTAAACACGAGCCACCTGGGGCTCCTGCCCTCATATGTTGTAGCGCGCAGACATGCTAAATACGATATGCAAACGGAGACACCAATATTCCACTCTGCGCGCCCGTAACCTACGTACACGTCCGAAAGTTTCTCGAAACTAAATTGGTTGTCTATAGTAGGTCGCCTCTCTACAGGCGGCAGTCAAACAGCGCCGGCAGCAAATATCGGCGGCCATCTGTGGCAGAACGTAACGAGGGTTTTATCTAATGAACCATGAACAGGACGATCGCTTGTATCGTGGAAGCAGTACAAGCGGCAATCACCAACAAGCTACTGACCAAATAATGCCATCTCTATTCTTGTAAGCGTTAGGATCATCGAACTTCTCCACGAAAAAAAAAGCATTCTGAAAATAATCAGATAAAAGATACGGCTTGACACTCAATCGAATCGTCCTTCCAAAGACGCTTTGCATCTCTATGAATGAGGCAATTCTGAGGAAACGGTAAAAGTTAAGGGCACTCGTGACCGAACCGTTCGCGTCCATGTCGTGTCGTGGCGAAAAATCAACTAGGACTTAGTCAGATACAACAGAGTCCACCTCCTTTCAGTAGAATGGCGAAAAAAGGTAAAATCAATTTTAGCCTTCTTTCCTCGGACTATAGCTATGCAATACAACGCACTGGTGCTCACTGAGAACTGAGCGCGTAAGCAAGCTGGTTTTCAGTTGGTGTCTGGCAGAATGCCTTAGGCAACAGACTAAAGGTGCTGGAAACGCAAACAGTGGCGTTGCTGGACTGTATAACATAAACCTAGTGCAATAAAAGTATCATACACAATGGACAACTGCGTTGTACCTGCAAGATGCTCCTTGAATAGAATCGCAATGTATTCCATACCCCCGAAAGCTAATTCCGATCTGTTGCAAATTCTAGTATATTGCTGGCTAAAGTTGACCTTGACAAGAGAACTGTGTTTTGCGAGGATTTTAACTGTCGGATCGACAGGCCAGGGAACAATGGAACAGGCGCACTTACCAGCACGTTAGCGTCCCGCAGTATGTGAATGGTCTCCACAGCCCGAGAAACCCATTTACGTGGCTCCGCAAGGAAGGCCTACGATAGACATATATTTGCCACAACCGTCAAGAATAATAGCATCACATACAAAGGTCGGCAAACAAAAACAGCCGAACAAACCCCCAAGTTCCCGTTGGCTTCTATTTTTAACTATCTAAGATGTTTTCTTTTTGGACATAGCTTCATGTTTCCAACGACCGCATGAAAGTTCTAAACCAGATATTTTTAGTGCAAAAAAAATTATGTATACGCTGGCTTACGCTAATTTGGTCTGTTTGGCTACACGACACATCCAAAATTTAGCGAGAATATATTGCAGCTAAACCAAAACAAAAATATAAAACAAATTATGTGGAAGCTGCAAACTTACGCACCTAATGCAGCCTAGCTGGTGTGCTCCAGTGCAGTTAGTAAGCTCAAAATTTTGTATCGATCACTCCCAAATTAGTTTTCAGAGTTTCTTATCTAAATAACGCAATTAACAAGAAGACCAATAATCATTATAACCGCAACAACAAAATTATTTTTGCAACACCAATTTAAAACGTAAGTAATACACATATGTGTATATATATATACATATATGTATATATATATATATATATATATATACAACAAGCATTATATACAAATTCTTCAAGTGCAATGTATAGTGCGTACAAGACGCCGCTGAACTGCTCAAAAAGAGGAACGTTATAAGTTTAGAAGCCAAAACGAAATAATAAAAAAATCAGTAAACAAGTGGTAAAAACGTTCTTCCAGAGCTCAATAATTCCGTTGAAATTCAGGCAAACCTAACCTAATTCCAATGAAGTCAAGCCTGTCGTGATGTTTTTATTGGCAAACGCGATGTACAATAGCTTCCGCCTTTTTCGTTGGCAAATGCAATGCGGGTAGCTTCCGGTGGATGATATGGTGAGGAAAAACGCACGCTTTTCCAACGAAGCCAAAAGCTTGGCTAGCGTGGTGACAGTAGCAGCACCACACACGACATGCCGTTGTAGCAGTAGGAGGAGCTGGGGTTTTGATGGTTCTCTTTGTTGGGGGGGGGGGGGAGGCCTCCATCAAGCAGTGCGGAAAACAGTCGCGTGAACGTATATCTAGACTTAACTGGGGGTCAACCCGAAAAGTATTTAGTATTAGCTGGTCGAGCCTGGTGGCGTGGTGGGCGCCTTATCGCGTGCGTCTCGCGACCGGAGGAGACACCTAGGTGCACATTCGAGCCCCACCATTGTACATTTGTATCGATGGGGTCCGTCTGACATGAAGCAATGCAAAAGCAGTCCCATGAACGTTGAATGTTGGCTAAGGGTCAGCCCGAATTAGTTGAGTGGCAGTAGCGGCACCTGTGGCCGATGCCGAAACGGTGTGATTGGTCAACCAT
>QVRM01000354.1:10000-51084 GCA_003439945.1 Dermanyssus gallinae
CTTCAACTACGCACGTAGTGTCTCCGTAGTACTGACAGCGCGTCATATTTTCGGAAAAAAGAGTTCATTTTTGTCTACGCAGCAAATGACCTCAACGTCATCGAAGTTTAAAATGTTCGATCGCGCAAGCTGCCCAAAATTAATTAGCCCATTTCTCAGGTTAGCCGTATGTGCCTTATCACTGAAAACTTGTCATTAATTACTAATTACTTGCGATGTTTGTGCGAGACACTCCTCAACTTGACCCCTGTCAACATGCATTTATAGCAAGACGCTCCACTATAGCTCAATTGATTGACGTTATCAGGGATTGGGGCATGACTTGTGTCTACATTTTAGGCAAAACATAAGTGTAGACGACCACGCAAGTCTATCTGTTTTATACATATTTGATATTTTGCCTACTGTTATGTTTTTGATTAAGCTGCTTACAATCGTCCCACGCAGCACGGTTATTAAACGCGTGCGTCAATCATGATCAAATACGGAAAGACACACGGATCTTAAGCACCAGGCTGCTAAGCTCAAATTTTTTATCCTAGTTTATGGAATGGTTGTGCCCTAATACAAATACACTTTTGCGTAGAGAGAAAGCAGAAAAACTTTCGTTTTGTCGGCAAGCGTCTATGCTTGCTTGTATCGTACGTTACGTATTTATTTGCTGCAGCCGTCGTTGCTAGGATAGGAAAGATGGTACATCAATTTTATTATCGGCATCCCCATCACCACCAACACTAGCAGCATCCTCGTCGTTGTTGTTGTCGTCATCGTCAACAGCATCATCATAATCATTCATGATGACCGCCATAATATATCCGCCATGAATTGAGCCGATGCTAGGTGTATCGGGTGGCTTGCCGATCAATTCAGAGAGGCCCGTAGATGACGTATAGGAAACGATATGGATGTTGTATGTCCGTCTGCGGAACCAACCTAGTTATTACCAAACGGATCTCTATCATGCGCTCTCCTTATATCTACGTTATTCTCTGTCTTTCCGTCTGTCCGTCCGTCCGTATGGTTAACTGGCTGAGGCCTATGGTCTCGAAGAGGGTCCCTGCTGCTCGGAAGAGGTCCACCGACCACGTCTTCTCACCGCGTACGCCGTTGCTTTCGCTAGCGTATCGTGTATCGTCGCCGTTGACGATGACTTCTCCGTCATCCGTGGCCAAGAGCTGACGTCTTAGCGGTCAAGCGCTGGCTGTAGCCGCCGGCCTGGGCGGACCGCGCAGTTCAGCGAACCTAGGAGAAGAGGTCTCGTCAACCGAACAATATATTAGGCGCTTCAATGCCACGGCAATTTCGTTGCTGTTTCTGTCGCGGCTGCTGCTGCTATTGAGTTTGAAACAGCCCCCGATGATACAATGATTCGGGATAAAGGCGTAAGGAGTTCCCGTCAGCAGAAACAACACGGCAGGGAAACAATCAGATGTAGACAACGATGAAGAGAGAGGGAGGGACATCGATAGAGATAGAGAGAGCCCGTGTGCGCGAAAAGAATAAGGTCTAGGGAAGAGTTAAATCATGACAAAAGGGTAGCGGTTGAAGTAGTCAATCTATTCCTAGTAACAAGTACGTAGGTACCAATTAACGAACAAAAACTAACAACTCTGTCGTCGACTACAAAAGGATTGCGTATCGAAACTATTTTGAAAGGACGCCGCGAGCGGGTTGGCCAACCACGACAGTGGTGGAGCACAGTCGACAAATGTAGATCAAACTAACGTAATATTAATCATAATCGTCTGCTTCTTGTGGGCAAACACAGTGGGGGAGAGAAAGGGGGCGAAATAGAGACCCGTTTTAGTGAAAAAAACAGAACATTTTATGTGTACTATTGTGGTCGGATTACAGTTCCTCATCGATAATGGTGTGTTGTGCGCTAGCGTAGCTTTCGGGCCTGTAGTGGCTAATCTGGATACATTTTCTAGTGACGAGCCCAATTTTCTATTCTGAAAAATGCAGGTAAGTCATCGTCTCACTCAGTGAACACAAACGGACATCGTGCTACAACTGACCCCAAAATATCAGCATCTTGTCAATCAACTATACAGTACGCATTTATGATGTACCAAATAACCTAGGTGCACGGCTAAGTGTCATACGTGTACGAAAACATAAGCGACAAACATTTTCGACGCAAAATAAAACTTCACGACGGCAATACCTAATGCACTGATTATTGGTTTACTGTTTTTTTTTTACCGAACAAGATGGTTTTCTGGCAACGCCATTGCCTTATATTTGGCAAGAGGTCGTGAGATTAAGACCTGAACCGGCCATTCTTAAATGGGTTTTTGACAGTGGACTATATGACCGGATAAAAAAAAAACGGGGAACACAGATCTTTCAATAAAAGAGATGGTGCAATACCATCCATTCCCCCCATGCATGTTTATATATATATATATATATATATATATATATATATATATATATATATATATATAGTATATATATATATATATATATATATATATATATATATATATATATATATATATATATATATATATATATATATACATACGTATATACATATATGTGTATATATGTATTCAATTTTTCAGTTTTTCCACACAGTTGTGGGATCAAACGTGTACCCGCCTGGGCTCACCCCGAACCCTACTTCTCAGTCCGTCAAGCCGATGATAAAGGTGACGCCGGCGGGTCTTTTGTCGTCTTCGAGGCCCAAACTGGGCTACAGGGTGCTTGGTATGCCGACTCTACAAAGAGCTTTCTTTAGGTTCGCGTTGATCCTATCAGGGATTTTAGTGCAGCTCGAAGAATGCAGTTTGTCCCTATCCATAATTTTCCACATGTTTTGCACTCGTATGGCTCGCAAATGGGAGCGCCTATCTGCAAGACGGTGACCATGGTAAAATGATTTTTTTAAGGAGGTTGTATTTAATTCTAGACCATCCTCCGTCCCCTACGGGCTTGGAACTAAACCTAAGGTATATCTTCAAGACACCGAGGGCCGGACATGTTAAGATATCTAGGGCTTCCCTAAGAGTCCTTGTGGCAGCCCGGCCGCTGACTCTCAGCAGTGTGGTTTATCATCTATTCTCAATGAGCATCGCTCACAGAAAATTCGATTAACAATAGGGATCAAACCGGCGACACCTCGGTAAATGACCACCATAATTAGCGCTCTAGTCCCCTAGATCACGGTCGCCATGCTGAAGAAGGTGTTGTTCATCATGGTGCCCAGCTGTGATGATGGAAGTGTTCTTAAGTGTCACGGGCGGCTATAAATACCGGTCTCTCTCTTTCAGGTATTAGATGTCATGTAGGATCATGCCAGTGGTCGTTTTGCACATGTAGCCGTTAAGCATATGCTGCGTCGGGTGTTGTTCCCAGGGGCCAGGACCTATCGATTGTCTAGCTGCCACTTCAGCTTCGTCCCTTGTTCCGCGGACCACAGGACAGACGCAACGATAAAAACGCTCTATAAAAGAAACAGCGTAGTATAACGAACCCTACGATAATATATAATATACGAGTCCCCTAAACGAGTCCATAAACGAGTCCTAACTTTCCTTTGCAGAGAGGAAGTGTGGCTCGTTTCCAGGGTCTGTCAGTACGGGCGACGTCTAGAACCTTACTCAGTATCGCCTTTGCCACCTCGCCAAATGCTTGCAAATTATCACAGTACTAACCTGTGGGGGATGTGCGTAGAATGTAGTTTATTGTTATTATTATTATTTGGCTCGTGCTTCTCGAGCACGTGCAAGTACGGCACACACTTGTAGGTTCAAGGACGATCGAGGAAAATGCAAAGAAGTAGAAAGGTCCTTAAAAGCTTATTTTATTCATTGAACGAGAACTTGAATCTCCTATATTCTTTCTTCTGCTCCTCGACACTGCAAACCGAAATATGAACCTCTACTGCCCTTGCAGCCAGCTCGACTAAATCAATTCTAGTCTCATCTTAGACCGTCGACCGTGTGTATCACAAACGTTATCATAACGTCGTCGTCATTATTGGTTTCTTCGTATGCTTTGATTTGTTTTCTTCATCTTTCGGTATGTCGTACTGATAGGATGATAACATGTGAGCCGTAATAGGTCTTAGGTTTGTGACCTGCTTCGAATGCCAGCGTCGAGATCCATCTACGTGTCCGCGGACAGCATCGGCAGCAGTAGCAGCATGGCAAAAAGCGAATAATTCGCAATAAGTCAACCATTCAGGCAACGACATTAGCAGTAACAGAGTACTCAAGGAAGTGTAGCATCATTAAAATCATTATCCTCATCATCGACATCATCATCATCATCATTACCATATCATCATCATCATCATCATCACCAACATCACCATCATCATCACAGAATCTCACATTAGCAGAAGCACTTTGACAACGTCATTAATTTCGATCTAACTGGTCGATAATGAGCGCCCTTTCCCCAACGCTATCCATTCCATCACCACCACGGTCACCATCAGCGCAACTATCGTCTCATTCTCACCATCGTCAGCATCAATAATGGCTGTAGCTGACAACTGAGCGGCCGCCTAATCCAACTCAAACGGTTCCCCGAGAAAAGGAAAGGCGTCGGACCCCACCAAGCCGTAGCCATACGACATAGGTGGCTGTGGCAGCACCTTCGTCCCGATCTTGTCTTCGTCGTCATCGTCATATACTGCTTGTCTTGCGTCCGCGGAAAAGTTTCGCTCGCTAGGTAATGGACGCGTGTCTGTCTGCCCGCCTGCTTGAGACTGGCCACACGCTATACGCTTCCAGCCGTAAGACTCTCTTTCTCTGCTTGGGGCGGTCGGGCGTCGGGTTGTTTCCGCAAAGACGGCACCGGGCGGAAAGAAGCGTGGAACCGCAAGGGATGATGTCGTCTTTGTGTTTGCCTTTCGCTGTTGTTCATGCTGCTGCTGCTTCTGCTGCAATTGTTGTTGTTGTTGTTACTGTTGTTGTTGTTGTTTTTGTTGTTGTTACTGTTGTTGTTGTTTTTGTTGTTGTTTATGCACTTGTTATTATTGTTGTTGTTGCCGCCGGCCGCCAGCATTTCTTCTGTGGGCACAGTGCTGCGGATGTCAGAAACGAGGTGGGTAAACCTGGGCTGACAAAGAATAAGACGAGGGCGAAAGACAGAGGCTAGATGCGGTAAAGAGGTAGAGGCGAGAAGGGTAGCTCTGGCCAGAGACTAAACGGATTGGTCGGTCGATTTGTCCGTCTCATGCGAAGTGGCTGATGAAGGCCATCGCCCTGTTAAGAGGCTACTAACAACGATCGAGACGAGACGGGACGAAACAAACAGCATCACAACATAGATAGAATAAGTAAATTCTACGATGACTGTGACGGAAAACGTGACGCCCGCGTAACGCGCCTGGCCTTGCCAGCCCCGGCCGTGCCATGCTGCAAAACGACGCAGTTGCATTGTCACGTTCTGTTTATGTCGCGTTGTCGTTCTTGCTAGGATGCAAAAATAGAGCACTTTATTATATACTAAAATGCATTCAAGACGTTTAGTGGTTTACGTATATATATATATATATATATATATATATATATCATTTACTGGTTGGAAAACCTAATTTAACGATCTATGCGGACGCTATTGACCGTAGCATCATCCTTAACAAACTGCTTTTCAACCGATGATGAAAGAGGATTACATCAGCTAATTAGCAGGAAATGTTTAACCTTCCACTTGACGACGTCCATCGGGAGTCGATCGTAAGCTGAATTCGTCCTGATGTCCCTCAGGCCGGTTGCGTGAAAGCAGTGTAAGTTTTGGTCAGGAGTAGAGAGGGTTTCAGCTGTGCTAATCATAAACTTACTAAAGCCTAGTTTTGCTAATAGCTACGTTAGGTGCTCGTGAACCAATATTTTAGACACTGGCAGCGACTCCAACAAGCTGCTATCTCCAAGGGCTGTATGCGGACGTTATGACAAAGCCGAACGAACATAAGAGCAAATTACCTCAGACCGTACGATCTGATGACTAATAATACAAGTAAATAGGGACAGCCGTGAGTTTTTTTTACAAGTGAGTTACTTACTGAGTGATCTCGTTTAGAAACCTTGTCTACTCTGCGCGCAGGCCATACATTCCGAGAAGAGCACAATGTAAGGTGTTTTAATTAAACAAATGTCAATCTTCAATGAAGTCCACTTGCATATATATATATATATATATATATATATATATATATTGTCAGATATTCTTTAAATAGTACAAATCTTCTGAGCCTATTAGACCTACACTGCGGCAGCGGAGCTCGTACTTTCTCAGAAGCTTCTCTCATTGACGTCGTGCTCTATGAGGAGAGGGAGGCAGAGATTCAAACACGCTGCTTCCGCTAACGGCCGTCTGCTACGAATGTATGATATATGAAATAAACGGACTTATCAGTCGTTGTACCCAACCGCCAAGAACGGCTTGTTCACTCCCGTAAATAGCAAATAGAAATCCACTAATTCGCTTAAACAAGGGCTCCCCCGAAACTCTACATATATATATATATATATATATATATATACATACATACATATATATGTTCAGAACCCTCTGACATGCCAGGCCCTTGTAGAGGCGCTGCTCAAAGATCACAAATCCTGGATTCTGGTAAGAAGATTCGCACAAGCGGCGAATCTCTGCGGCGAAAATAACCGCCGCACAAAGCCGAGCAGCCTAAATGGCAAGAAGAGTGGCCAGGTGAAGTAATCTCGAAAAGACAGTACTGCGGCTACCCCCCGTCAAGGGGCAAAGAGAACGACTGGATTCTGGTGGCTGCGAGTGCCCACACTACCGTGACTTTAACAACGTTGCCCGGTGTGCATAACGCATTTTAGCAGTTACCTCTATTAGAAAAAAAAATATATATACAGGGTCTTGCATAACAATATGTACATATCTTACGATTTGGTAGAACTCGGCAAGAAAATTACGTTTCTCAATAGAAAGAGGGGACGGAAACGTCTTGTTTAGGAGTGAGAATGCATTTTGACACATTTGCGAAAATGCAAAAGTGGCTGCTCTGCCTTTTTTTCTTTTTTTTTTCTCGTACATAGTTGTGCAACATTTACGTTTGCGCGAGAACCAGTCAACACACGAAAGAACCGATCATATCGGCGTGTTTGGCGGGAAAGATACTTCGCTAACTTGCAAAAGGCGAATAGCCAGATTAAGGGAAGTCATCAAAAAGTCGCTATGTTGTTATGTCTTACGTTAATACTTTCACATGTCGAACGAAATAAAATGTTGCCATTACGACCAAAAATGTACGCCCAGAAGATTTTAAGCCCATCATAGCAAATTTAATGCCCATCATTTTTGTACCAAAGTGATGGTGCTGCGTAACGTGGTTGCCGCGGGACTAAGCTTTTTTGTTACAGCCATAGTTGTTATGCTTTACTTTGAAGCTTTCACGTTCAAAACTAAACAAAATTGCCAAGACATTTCCGCCCCCTCCTTCCATTGGGAAACATTATTCTTTGCCGAGTTCTACTAAACCTTAAATAATGTACAAAACTTTCTCATACACCCTATGCAAGTTTTGCATGCCTTGGCTTTCGATATGGCTGTTAATTCTCAATACTTCAAGTCAGCTGTTGTGTTTAGCGAAACTTCGTGGTTTGCATAGCCAGTTGTGTAATACCTGTCGCAATGCGCCTTATTATATATACCTGTTAACCTATGCGCGTAAGGACTTCTCATATGCTTTCACCGGTCACACATTGTGGTGCAGAATATGTATGCCGTGTGACCTTTAATGTGTACATTTAAATTAAGAAAATATTTACCGCAAATGAAAATCAACATTATTGTGTCTGAGACCTACCTTCGCCCATCTATCGCAAGGGCGGTCGACTCCAGACTTACGAAACTCTTAATTTGTGCTTTTTCTATCCTACGGTTCCATTTAAATCTCCAAATAGGCAAAACTCTCTGTTTTTACACCTTAAATAAGCTCCCATATTAGGCTGATTGTCAGTTTATGCATATTGCACAGCAATTCTGGGCGTCGAAAGGTAAATTACGAAATATCTACTTATAACGGGAGTGTATGCCTTGGGCTTTTCGTGTTAACACCGCCAGCCTTTATGCAATAACTTTCGCATATCCATAATGTGTTGGTATGTGTAACAACAACGTCAGTTGCATTAAAGCAATTTGACTGTGACTTGTTACTCTTTTTCACCAAAAAGCACACAGCCTGCAATTACCATGATAAAGGCTGCTAGACGGTTGATGGGATTGCCATAAGGTGTTTTATCATTTGAAAGAGCCACTGTAGACTCAATACAGTCCACGTCAATCTAAAGTAGTCATCCTCAAGGATGTACATTTTCAGTACATTTATTGGCTGACCACCTACGCCGCTGCGTCAAAAGCTTTTAACGCCATTGATTAGGACCCCCGTGGCAAGCCGCAAGGTTTTAACGTTCTGGAAAGTAATCCCGGAACATTACTTTCTTAAAGTAGAGCTCAAGACGGGTCTAACCCTTTAGGTCATTATGATGTAGGTTAATCCAGAAGGTTGCATTCCACCACAGTCCTTGGTGTTCAGCTTTTAAACATTACTAGAACGGTTCTTGTGGCTAATACGACAACTACAATGCGGTTTAGCAGAGGAGGTATTGAACTTGCTAGACACAACGTTCCCACGAAAATTTAGCTTTTGCGAAGGAGCAACCTGCAGGTCAGCTGGCAAATACGCCAAGTGTTCATTAAGTAATCAGAATTAGCAATGTAGTCACCTAAGTTTAAGATTTTTTCTACTAGTCTGTCCATTGATGTCACAGAAATTAAATTATTTCTATCTCCTTCAAACCGAATCTAATGACCGCAGCGTCTTTGACGTTTAATAAGATTTACATACATTCATACTAAAAAACGCATATATTTACTTAATGTCTTAACATTCGATATGGGAGTGATGCCGCTTGCTGCCACACAACCTCTCTGATATTGTCTATTGAATATCACATTAAAAGCATTGTACAACACACACATCAATTTACATTACAATAAAGGCGCCTCTTATGCGCATGCGTCAGAAAAATACCTTTGTGTCTTCTCCGGTTGCGAGGCGCAGGCGAATGCATCACGCCACCTGGCTTGAGACGCGACATGTACTTGGCAAACCTCTGCAGGCAGAACCGCTAGGTGCATAACTTGTACCATGTACCTATTGTACACGTAGGGTGTATCGTCTAATGCGGGAAGGTGTGAAGGGCGCAAGGCAATGAAGACGTCTAAATCGTCGGCTTCCTATTTGACCGGTGAGATTCTTACTTCCCACTAGGATATGAAATATTTGTAAGGTACTGTACGCGGCATCTTCAGCCTTACTTCAGTCCGTCAGTATTAGTAGCTGGTGAACAGCCAGGATCGCTTCCCGTAGGATGAAAAAATGCTGTTCCAACTTTTAAGTCGTGTTGAAAATTTGAAAATATATAAACCTTGAAGCCTGGAAAATTTGCATTCATACCAGCGATAACATCTTTATTGGTCAAAACCTATATATATATATATACGATTTTGCCGAGGTTAACAGATAACATCGTGCAGACGGTGGCTAGGGCCATTCAGGAAGCTATTTCGAGCATTCTGCGAGGACTGACGGGTGCCCCGTCAGCTCCCTCACTTATGCTGCAACCCACGATCACTGACGCTGATAGGACCCAACCTACACGGGAGAACAGAACCGCAGATCATGTATTGTCATCTTCACCACGTTCCATATCGACCTGGCTTCTAAAAAGACAACAGGGAGCGGGCCACAGGCGTGCGTGGACCAGCAGATCCAACAGGATAACATTAAGTTTAGAGACGTAGTGGATGTAGGTATTCAGATAGTGTTGTGTAATTGCGAGGTATTCAGATAGTGTTGAGGAATTCTATGATACTTGGGGATGATTTGGGGGGTATCCATTTTCGTTAGACCGACTGTGGGCGAAATGAGCGTGGGAATAGTAGCAGGAAATCTAATCGCAGTAATGTCATATAAACTAGAACTAGTGGCTACCTATGTGCAACCGGCAGGGACGGAATCGACAGAGACAATGGTCGAGCGCCTCTTACTTGGGATAGACGCGCTACCGCGGAAGGCTCCGATGATCATAGGAGGTGATTTTAAACGCAATATTAGACACGATTGACTCGGAACGAACGGTGATCTTGCTAGAAATACTGGAGGAGATCAGCTGTTGGGTAGTTAACAGGGCAAATGTGTGCACATACGAATGCCACTCCGGGGCATCAGTCATTGATATATTTTCAACCGATGTAGACAGAAGGGGCATACAATTTACAGGGACGACAATCCTTACAGGTAGGTGCGGGACTAAGAAAACATATACCTACGGGTATCCGGGTAAAAATTGGAGGCAGTGTTCTGGAACTAGGAAGGAGGGAAGGCTCAGGGAGAAATCTTAACGGCAACGTCCTTTTACAAGGACTTAGCAAAGTACTCCCGGTGCAAGGGGTAATCCAGGTGGATTCCTATGAACGCAGTCTGGTAGGCTTATTGAGGTCGCGATGCTGCCGCCACAGGGAAGAAGCGGAAGACCCTGGTTTAATGAACGGTGCAGGGCAGCCAAGCAAGTAGTAGTAGGCTGACGCGAGATTATGTAAAGACCGTCCCGTTGATGAGGCCATTGGCAGCGTTGGTTAAGCGGTTGGTTAAGAAAGCGTACAAGGAGGAGAAGAAAAAACACTGGAAAAAGAAAGAGTGGGTACCATTAAGGGGGGCTGACGAACGTCCTCATACATGGCTGAAGCGGAGACAGTGTTCCGTGGAGACGGGTAGACTAGTCGAACATTTCAGGCGAATATTGGCCGGGTTGGACACAACTCCGAAAGCGCCCCTAGAATACGAAGGCCCGTGGGATCAGACAACGGAGAAAGCGAGGGTTTGGATAAGGAGGGAAATCTCACTAAGGTAAGTAATAGAAGCAATAGACAGACCACCACGGGGGAAAGCGCACGAGAACGACTTAATAAGAAATTAACACACAAAGATACCCTAATTATCGCACCATGCTGGCAAGCCTTATTCAATGATTGTTCAAACAAGAGACAAATTTTAGAGGCCTGGAGGACCTTAGTAGTCATTCCAAAAGGAAACGGAGTAGAAACTGAACCAGAAGCTTAAAGGAAAATAGCTATAAAAAGCTGTCCGTATAAAATATTATCGGGAATAATAGCTAGGAGACTTGGATCGTTCTTGGAGGAGCGGGGGATAATACCGGAGGAGCAGCGTGGATTTAGAAAGGGAAAATCAACTTACTCAGCAATTCGGGAGCTGCTAGGAGAAATCTGGGAAACGCTGTTCAAGCCGATGTATATATGCGGTGTTTGTAGATTTAAAGGCAGCGTTTGACATAGTACCATGAGATAAAATAATAGAAGAGCTGGCAAAATCGGTAGTGCCGGAGCAGTTCTGAGGTTACTTATTAATATGTAAAAGCAGAACACGGTGCTGATTGATAAAGGGGTCGGTATTGCGGGGGAGGTGGCTTAGACCACAGGTATCGCATAGGGCGATGGACTGAGCCCACTGCTGTTTTCCGTACTTTTTGGGTGGACTACCATAGCGGATAAGGGCGAGCTGGACCCGAGAGTGGGCCAGAATCTTACTGTACGCTGATGATGTGGTCATCTTTGGTGGCAGCCTTTTCAGGGTGAAACAGGCCATGGATTGACTAGTTACATTCATGAATGAAAAGGGCTTGAAAGTTAACTGGGGAAAGACAGTAGATATGAAATTCCAAAGGGGCGGCCGTATGACCAGGGGTGACATGCTTCACTTCGAAGGAAACATAAATTCAATTTGTTAAAAATGTACATACCTAGGCATAGCCTTACCAACAAGCGGTAGCAGCTTTCGATCACACATCTAGGAGAGGGTCAGGAAGGCTACCATCGCAGCTGCGGCAACTAAATGTCTACATATGCTTTCAGTTCATGCAGCAACTGTTCTTTCGGGACACAGATAGCACCCGTAGCCAAATATGCCTTCCACTAATATGGAATACGTTGGGAGTAGACGAATTGCGTTTAATTGACGGGGTCAGGTTTTTCTTTTTAAAGAGAGTTTTTGCGCTATCAAATACATGCAGGCGTAGGGTTGTTCACGTGTTGTAGGGTGGCCCGCTGCTGACAGAAGTCTACAAAAACGATGTAATCTGAAGAAAACGTGTGCCTTTGAAGTTCTTATGCGGAGCTGGCAAACCAAAATTAGTGAGGTGGACATAGGTATTCATGAAACAGTAGCAATGACGAGCACAGAATGGCGAAGTAACGGTATAAGAGATCGACATCTAACTACGGATTTTGCAGCCCACGGATTTCATCACGTTTTGTGCAACGTAGAGGCTTTTCATGAACCACAGGATGAATGTCGATGCAAACAATGCTGGATGCAATTGTGATCGATCCCACGACGTGGTATGCCCGGCGGTTAGGTCTATAGCAGAACTAGCAAAACGCTAGATTGTTGGTGTCTCGAAACATTTTGATGTGGCATAAACGCATTTACCCAGATTGAGTGTTATTATATATATATATATATATATATATATATATATATATACATATGGTGTTCAAAACGTATCGCGACTTTTGTGTTTTTTCAAAAATTATTCATTTATTCATGAATATCTATTTTGTCCCCTTCAAAGTAATCCCCATGAGATATTATACACTTGTGCCAACGGTTTTTCCAATCTTCGAAGCACTTCAAAAAACATTTTTTTTTATCTTGTTCAGCTCCTCCTTCGATGCCGTCTTTATCTCGTCAAGCGTAGCGTAACGTCGTCCTTTCATGGGCCTCTTCAGTTTAGGGAACAAGAAAAAGTCACAGGGGGCCAGATCTGGGGAATACGGTGGCTGCGGCATCATTAGTGTGTTGTTTTTGGCCAAAAACTCGCGCACAAGCAACGATGTGTGAGCAGGGGCGTTATCGTGGTGCAAAAGCCAATTTTTGTTCTTCCACAAATCCGGGCGTTTCTGGCGGATTGCTTCGCGCAAATTGCGCATAACTTGCAGGTAATATTCCTTATTGACCGTTCTACCCTGTGGCAAGAACTCATGATGCACCACGCCCCTGCAATCGAAGAAAACTGTCAGCAAAACTTTCACATTCGACCGAACTTGGCGCGCTTTTTTCGGTCTTGGTTCGTGCGGCAGCTTCCATTGAGATGATTGAGCTTTGGTTTCCACGTCATAACCATAAACCCACGATTCGTCACCAGTTATGACCCTCTGGAGCAAATTTGGGTCGTCGCGAACAGAGTCCAACATCTCATTAGCAATGTTCATGCGATGCTGTTTTTGGTCGCAATTGAGCAATTTTGGTACGAATTTCGCGGCGACCCGTCTCATGCCCAAATCATTGATAAAAATCGAATGGCACGAGCCAATCGATATGTTTAGGTCCTCAGCAACTTCTCTAACGGTGATTCGACGATTGGCCAATACCATTTTCTCCACTTCATTAATTTTTTCGTCTGTTGTTGAAGTGCTCGGGCGTCCGGCACGCTCTTCGTCGTTCACATCTTCTCGGCCTTCTGAGAACATTTTGTACCACCGATAAACGTTGCTTCGGTCCAAGGTAGCTTCTCCGTATGCCACAGTCAACATTCGAAATGCATCCGCGCACTTAATTTCGTTTTTCACACAAAATTTGATACAGGTTCTTTGATCCATTTTTTTGATTAGGTAAAAATCGAAGACGATCCAAAACACGTGCAAGCAAAGCAGCTGTCAACAATTAAGTGAACATTCAAAATGGCCGAGCTTGTCGGCATAAGTGAGAGACATGAGTACCAACATAACGCCACAAAAAATCGAAATTCGAATATACGTAACCCGCGAAAATTCAAAAGTCGCGATAACGATTGAACACACCTCGTATATATATATAAAGCGAGGGTTCGGATAAGGAGGGAAATCTCACTAAGGTAAGTGATCGAAGCAATAGACAGACCACCACGGGGGAAAGCGCACGGGAACGACTTAATAAGAAATTAACACATAAAGATACCCTAATTATCGCACCATGCTGGCAAGCCTTATTCAATGATTGTTTAAACAAGAGGCAAATTCTAGAGGCCTGAAGGACCTTAATAGTCATTCCAAAAGGAAAGGGAGTAGAAACTGAACCAGAAGCTTAAAGGAGAATAGCTATAAAAAGCTGTCCGTATAAAATATTATGGGGAATAATAGCTAGAAGACTTGGATTGTTCTTGGAGGAGCGGGGGATAGTACCGGAGGAGCAGCGTGGATTTAGGAAGGGAAAATCAACTTACTCAGCAATTCGGGAGCTGCTAGGAGAAATCTGGGAAACGCTGTTCGAGCCGAGGAGATGTATATATGCGGTGTTTGTAGATTTTAAGGCAGCGTTTGACATAGTACCATGGGATAAAATAATAGAAGAGCTGGCAAAATCGGGAGTGCCGGAGCAGTTCTGAGGTTACTTATTAATATGTAAAAGCAAAACAGGGTGCTGATTGATAAAGGGGTCGGTATTGCGGGGGAGGTGGCTTAGACCACAGGTATCGCATAGGGCGATGGACTGAGCCCACTGCTGTTTTCCGTACTTTTTGGGTGGACTACCATAGCGGATAAGGGCGAGCTGGACCCGAGAGTGGGCCAGAATCTTACTGTACGCTGATGATGTGGTCATCTTTGGTGGCAGCCTTTTCAGGGTGAAACAGGCCATGGATTGACTAGTTGCATTCATGAATGAGAAGGGCTTGAAAGTTAACTGGGGAAAGACAGTAGATATGAAATTCCAAAGGGGCGGCCGTATGACCAGGGGTGACATGCTTCACTTCGAAGGAAACATAAATTCAATTTGTTAAAAATTTACATACCTAGGCATAGCCTTACCAACAAGCGGTAGCAGCTTTCGATCACACATCTAGGAGAGGGTCAGGAAGGCTACCATCGCAGCTGCGGCAATTAAATGTCTACATATGCTTTCAGTTCATGCAGCAACTGTTGTTTTCGGGACACAGATAGCACCCGTAGCCACATATGCTTTCCACTAATATGGGATACGTTGGGAGTAGACGAATTGCGTTTAATTGACGGGGTCAGGTTTTTCTTTTTAAAGAGGGTTTTTGCGCTATCGAATACATGCAGGAGTAGGGTTGTTCACGTGTTGTAGGGTGGCCCGCTGCTGACAGAAGTCTACAAAAACGAGGTAATCTGAAGAAAACGTGTGCCTTTGAAGTTCTTATGCGGAGCTGGCAAACCAAAATTAGTGAGGTGGACATAGGTATTCATGAAACAGTAGCAATGACGAGCACAGAGTGGCGAAGTAACGGTATAAGAGATCGACATCTAACTACGGATTTTGCAGCTCACGGATTTCATCACGTTTTGTGCAACGTAGAGGCTTTTCATGAACCACAGGATGAATGTCAATGCAAACAATGCTGGATGCAATTGTGATTGATCCCACGACGTGGTATGCCCGGCGGTTAGGTCTATAGCAGAACTAGCAAAACGCTAGATTGTTGGTGTCTCGAAACATTTTGATGTGGCATAAACGCATTTACCCAGATTGAGTGTTATTATATATATATATATATATATATATATATATATATATATATATATATATATATATATGTATATATATACGAGGTGTGTTCAATCGTTATCGCGACTTTTGTGTTTTTTTCAAAAATTATTCATTTATTCATGAATATCTATTTTGTCCCCTTCAAAGTAATCCCCATGAGATATTATACACTTGTGCCAACGGTTTTTCCAATCTTCGAAGCACTTCAAAAAACCATTTTTTTTTATCTTGTTCAGCTCTTCCTTCGATGCCGTCTTTATCTCGTCAAGCGTAGCGTAACGTCGTCCTTTCATGGGCCTCTTCAGTTTAGGGAACAAGAAAAAGTCACAGGGGGCCAGATCTGGGGAATACGGTGGCTGCGGCATCATTAGTGTGTTGTTTTTGGCCAAAAACTCGCGCACAAGCAACGATGTGTGAGCAGGGGCGTTATCGTGGTGCAAAAGCCAATTTTTGTTCTTCCACAAATCCGGGCGTTTCTGGCGGATTGCTTCGCGCAAATTGCGCATAACTTGCAGGTAATATTCCTTATTGACCGTTCTACCCTGTGGCAAGAACTCATGATGCACCACGCCCCTGCAATCGAAGAAAACTGTCAGCAAAACTTTCACATTCGACCGAACTTGGCGCGCTTTTTTCGGTCTTGGTTCGTGCGGCAGCTTCCATTGAGATGATTGAGCTTTGGTTTCCACGTCATAACCATAAACCCACGATTCGTCACCAGTTATGACCCTCTGGAGCAAATTTGGGTCGTCGCGAACAGAGTCCAACATCTCATTAGCAATGTTCATGCGATGCTGTTTTTGGTCGCAATTGAGCAATTTTGGTACGAATTTCGCGGCGACCCGTCTCATGCCCAAATCATTGATAAAAATCGAATGGCACGAGCCAATCGATATGTTTAGGTCCTCAGCAACTTCTCTAACGGTGATTCGACGATTGGCCAATACCATTTTCTCCACTTCATTAATTTTTTCGTCTGTTGTTGAAGTGCTCGGGCGTCCGGCACGCTCTTCGTCGTTCACATCTTCTCGGCCTTCTGAGAACATTTTGTACCACCGATAAACGTTGCTTCGGTCCAAGGTAGCTTCTCCGTATGCCACAGTCAACATTCGAAATGCATCCGCGCACTTAATTTCGTTTTTCACACAAAATTTGATACAGGTTCTTTGATCCATTTTTTTGATTAGGTAAAAATCGAAGACGATCCAAAACACGTGCAAGCAAAGCAGCTGTCAACAATTAAGTGAACATTCAAAATGGCCGAGCTTGTCGGCATAAGTGAGAGACATGAGTACCAACATAACGCCACAAAAAATCGAAATTCGAATATACGTAACCCGCGAAAATTCAAAAGTCGCGATAACGATTGAACACACCTCGTATATATATATAAAGCGAGGGTTCGGATAAGGAGGGAAATCTCACTAAGGTAAGTGATCGAAGCAATAGACAGACCACCACGGGGGAAAGCGCACGGGAACGACTTAATAAGAAATTAACACATAAAGATACCCTAATTATCGCACCATGCTGGCAAGCCTTATTCAATGATTGTTTAAACAAGAGGCAAATTCTAGAGGCCTGAAGGACCTTAATAGTCATTCCAAAAGGAAAGGGAGTAGAAACTGAACCAGAAGCTTAAAGGAGAATAGCTATAAAAAGCTGTCCGTATAAAATATTATGGGGAATAATAGCTAGAAGACTTGGATTGTTCTTGGAGGAGCGGGGGATAGTACCGGAGGAGCAGCGTGGATTTAGGAAGGGAAAATCAACTTACTCAGCAATTCGGGAGCTGCTAGGAGAAATCTGGGAAACGCTGTTCGAGCCGAGGAGATGTATATATGCGGTGTTTGTAGATTTTAAGGCAGCGTTTGACATAGTACCATGGGATAAAATAATAGAAGAGCTGGCAAAATCGGGAGTGCCGGAGCAGTTCTGAGGTTACTTATTAATATGTAAAAGCAAAACAGGGTGCTGATTGATAAAGGGGTCGGTATTGCGGGGGAGGTGGCTTAGACCACAGGTATCGCATAGGGCGATGGACTGAGCCCACTGCTGTTTTCCGTACTTTTTGGGTGGACTACCATAGCGGATAAGGGCGAGCTGGACCCGAGAGTGGGCCAGAATCTTACTGTACGCTGATGATGTGGTCATCTTTGGTGGCAGCCTTTTCAGGGTGAAACAGGCCATGGATTGACTAGTTGCATTCATGAATGAGAAGGGCTTGAAAGTTAACTGGGGAAAGACAGTAGATATGAAATTCCAAGGGGGCGGCCGTATGACCAGGGGTGACATGCTTCACTTCGAAGGAAACATAAATTCAATTTGTTAAAAATTTACATACCTAGGCATAGCCTTACCAACAAGCGGTAGCAGCTTTCGATCACACATCTAGGAGAGGGTCAGGAAGGCTACCATCGCAGCTGCGGCAATTAAATGTCTACATATGCTTTCAGTTCATGCAGCAACTGTTGTTTTCGGGACACAGATAGCACCCGTAGCCACATATGCTTTCCACTAATATGGGATACGTTGGGAGTAGACGAATTGCGTTTAATTGACGGGGTCAGGTTTTTCTTTTTAAAGAGGGTTTTTGCGCTATCGAATACATGCAGGAGTAGGGTTGTTCACGTGTTGTAGGGTGGCCCGCTGCTGACAGAAGTCTACAAAAACGAGGTAATCTGAAGAAAACGTGTGCCTTTGAAGTTCTTATGCGGAGCTGGCAAACCAAAATTAGTGAGGTGGACATAGGTATTCATGAAACAGTAGCAATGACGAGCACAGAGTGGCGAAGTAACGGTATAAGAGATCGACATCTAACTACGGATTTTGCAGCTCACGGATTTCATCACGTTTTGTGCAACGTAGAGGCTTTTCATGAACCACAGGATGAATGTCAATGCAAACAATGCTGGATGCAATTGTGATTGATCCCACGACGTGGTATGCCCGGCGGTTAGGTCTATAGCAGAACTAGCAAAACGCTAGATTGTTGGTGTCTCGAAACATTTTGATGTGGCATAAACGCATTTACCCAGATTGAGTGTTATTATATATATATATATATATATATATATATATATATATATATATATATATATATATATATATATATATATATATATATATGTATATATATACGAGGTGTGTTCAATCGTTATCGCGACTTTTGTGTTTTTTCAAAAATTATTCATTTATTCATGAATATCTATTTTGTCCCCTTCAAAGTAATCCCCATGAGATATTATACACTTGTGCCAACGGTTTTTCCAATCTTCGAAGCACTTCAAAAAACCATTTTTTTTTATCTTGTTCAGCTCTTCCTTCGATGCCGTCTTTATCTCGTCAAGCGTAGCGTAACGTCGTCCTTTCATGGGCCTCTTCAGTTAGGGAACAAGAAAAAGTCACAGGGGGCCAGATCTGGGGAATACGGTGGCTGCGGCATCATTAGTGTGTTGTTTTTGGCCAAAAACTCGCGCACAAGCAACGATGTGTGAGCAGGGGCGTTATCGTGGTGCAAAAGCCAATTTTTGTTCTTCCACAAATCCGGGCGTTTCTGGCGGATTGCTTCGCGCAAATTGCGCATAACTTGCGGGTAATATTCCTTATTGACCGTTCTACCCTGTGGCAAGAACTCATGATGCACCACGCCCCTGCAATCGAAGAAAACTGTCAGCAAAACTTTCACATTCGACCGAACTTGGCGCGCTTTTTTCGGTCTTGGTTCGTGCGGCAGCTTCCATTGAGATGATTGAGCTTTGGTTTCCACGTCATAACCATAAACCCACGATTCGTCACCAGTTATGACCCTCTGGAGCAAATTTGGGTCGTCGCGGACAGAGTCCAACATCTCATTAGCAATGTTCATGCGATGCTGTTTTTGGTCGCAATTGAGCAATTTTGGTACGAATTTCGCGGCGACCCGTCTCATGCCCAAATCATTGATAAAAATCGAATGGCACGAGCCAATCGATATGTTTATTCATTGTCCACTCCGTTCAACTGAACGGCCTGTGTCTCCGAAGTCGAGAGGCAATTCGCCATTGCTGGCTCGTCGCCTTTACAGTGCACACGGTCACGGCGTTGCGCGTGACGTACCCAAGTCAACCACCCTTCATACGTACGATAGAAGGGCGGCACATCGATATGTTTAGGTCCTCAGTAACTTCTCTAACGGTGATTCGACGATTGGCCAATACCATTTTCTCCACTTCATTAATTTTTTCGTCTGTTGTTGAAGTGCTCGGGCGTCCGGCACGCTCTTCGTCGTTCACATCTTCTCGGCCTTCTGAGAACATTTTGTACCACCGATAAACGTTGCTTCGGTCCAAGGTAGCTTCTCCGTATGCCACAGTCAACATTCGGAATGCATCCGCGCACTTAATTTCGTTTTTCACACAAAATTTGATACAGGTTCTTTGATCCATTTTTTTGATTAGGTAAAAATCGAAGACGATCCAAAACACGTGCAAGCAAAGCAGCTGTCAACAATTAAGTGAACATTCAAAATGGCCGAGCTTGTCGGCATAAGTGAGAGACATGAGTACCAACATAACGCCACAAAAAATCGAAATTCGAATATACGTAACCCGCGAAAATTCAAAAGTCGCGATAACGATTGAACACACCTCGTATATATATATATAAAGCGAGGGTTCGGATAAGGAGGGAAATCTCACTAAGGTAAGTGATCGAAGCAATAGACAGACCACCACGGGGGAAAGCGCACGGGAACGACTTAACAAGAAATTAACACATAAAGATACCCTAATTATCGCACCATGCTGGCAAGCCTTATTCAATGATTGTTTAAACAAGAGGCAAATTCTAGAGGCCTGAAGGACCTTAATAGTCATTCCAAAAGGAAAGGGAGTAGAAACTGAACCAGAAGCTTAAAGGAGAATAGCTATAAAAAGCTGTCCGTATAAAATATTATGGGGAATAATAGCTAGAAGACTTGGATTGTTCTTGGAGGAGCGGGGGATAGTACCGGAGGAGCAGCGTGGATTTAGGAAGGGAAAATCAACTTACTCAGCAATTCGGGAGCTGCTAGGAGAAATCTGGGAAACGCTGTTCGAGCCGAGGAGATGTATATATGCGGTGTTTTGTAGATTTTAAAGCAGCGTTTGACATAGTACCATGGGATAAAATAATAGAAGAGCTGGCAAAATCGGGAGTGCCGGAGCAGTTCTGAGGTTACTTATTAATATGTAAAAGCAAAACAGGGTGCTGATTGATAAAGGGGTCGGTATTGCGGGGGAGGTGGCTTAGACCACAGGTATCGCATAGGGCGATGGACTGAGCCCACTGCTGTTTTCCGTACTTTTTGGGTGGACTACCATAGCGGATAAGGGCGAGCTGGACCCGAGAGTGGGCCAGAATCTTACTGTACGCTGATGATGTGGTCATCTTTGGTGGCAGCCTTTTCAGGGTGAAACAGGCCATGGATTGACTAGTTGCATTCATGAATGAGAAGGGCTTGAAAGTTAACTGGGGAAAGACAGTAGATATGAAATTCCAAAGGGGCGGCCGTATGACCAGGGGTGACATGCTTCACTTCGAAGGAAACATAAATTCAATTTGTTAAAAATTTACATACCTAGGCATAGCCTTACCAACAAGCGGTAGCAGCTTTCGATCACACATCTAGGAGAGGGTCAGGAAGGCTACCATCGCAGCTGCGGCAATTAAATGTCTACATATGCTTTCAGTTCATGCAGCAACTGTTGTTTTCGGGACACAGATAGCACCCGTAGCCACATATGCTTTCCACTAATATGGGATACGTTGGGAGTAGACGAATTGCGTTTAATTGACGGGGTCAGGTTTTTCTTTTTAAAGAGGGTTTTTGCGCTATCGAATACATGCAGGAGTAGGGTTGTTCACGTGTTGTAGGGTGGCCCGCTGCTGACAGAAGTCTACAAAAACGAGGTAATCTGAAGAAAACGTGTGCCTTTGAAGTTCTTATGCGGAGCTGGCAAACCAAAATTAGTGAGGTGGACATAGGTATTCATGAAACAGTAGCAATGACGAGCACAGAGTGGCGAAGTAACGGTATAAGAGATCGACATCTAACTACGGATTTTGCAGCTCACGGATTTCATCACGTTTTGTGCAACGTAGAGGCTTTTCATGAACCACAGGATGAATGTCAATGCAAACAATGCTGGATGCAATTGTGATCGATCCCACGACGTGGTATGCCCGGCGGTTAGGTCTATAGCAGAACTAGCAAAACGCTAGATTGTTGGTGTCTCGAAACATTTTGATGTGGCATAAACGCATTTACCCAGATTGAGTGTTATTATATATATATATATATATATATATATATATATATATATATATATATATATGTATATATATATACGAGGTGTGTTCAATCGATATCGCGACTTTTGTGTTTTTTCAAAAATTATTCATTTATTCATGAATATCTATTTTGTCCCCTTCAAAGTAATCCCCATGAGATATTATACACTTGTGCCAACGGTTTTTCCAATCTTCGAAGCACTTCAAAAAACCATTTTTTTTTATCTTGTTTAGCTCCTCCTTCGATGCCGTCTTTATCTCGTCAAGCGTAGCGTAACGTCGTCCTTTCATGGGCCTCTTCAGTTTAGGGAACAAGAAAAAGTCACAGGGGGCCAGATCTGGGGAATACGGTGGCTGCGGCATCATTAGTGTGTTGTTTTTGGCCAAAAACTCGCGCACAAGCAACGATGTGTGAGCAGGGGCGTTATCGTGGTGCAAAAGCCAATTTTTGTTCTTCCACAAATCCGGGCGTTTCTGGCGGATTGCTTCGCGCAAATTGCGCATAACTTGCAGGTAATATTCCTTATTGACCGTTCTACCCTGTGGCAAGAACTCATGATGCACCACGCCCCTGCAATCGAAGAAAACTGTCAGCAAAACTTTCACATTCGACCGAACTTGGCGCGCTTTTTTCGGTCTTGGTTCGTGCGGCAGCTTCCATTGAGATGATTGAGCTTTGGTTTCCACGTCATAACCATAAACCCACGATTCGTCACCAGTTATGACCCTCTGGAGCAAATTTGGGTCGTCGCGGACAGAGTCCAACATCTCATTAGCAATGTTCATGCGATGCTGTTTTTGGTCGCAATTGAGCAATTTTGGTACGAATTTCGCGGCGACCCGTCTCATGCCCAATTCATTGATAAAAATCGAATGGCACGAGCCAATCGATATGTTTAGGTCCTCAGCAACTTCTCTAACGGTGATTCGACGATTGGCCAATACCATTTTCTCCACTTCATTAATTTTTTCGTCTGTTGTTGAAGTGCTCGGGCGTCCGGCACGCTCTTCGTCGTTCACATCTTCTCGGCCTTCTGAGAACATTTTGTACCACCGATAAACGTTGCTTCGGTCCAAGGTAGCTTCTCCGTATGCCACAGTCAACATTCGGAATGCATCCGCGCACTTAATTTCGTTTTTCACACAAAATTTGATACAGGTTCTTTGATCCATTTTTTTGAATAGGTAAAACTCGAAGACGATCCAAAACACGTGCAAGCAAAGCAGCTGTCAACAATTAAGTGAACATTCAAAATGGCCGAGCTTGTCGGCATAAGTGAGAGACATGAGTACCAACATAACGCCACAAAAAATCGGAATTCGAATATACGTAACCCGCGAAAATTCAAAAGTCGCGATAACGATTGAACACACCTCGTATATGTATATACATATGTATATATATATATATATATATATATATATATATATATAATAACACTCCGAGAAAGTCGAAAGCTCTTTTGTCCCCCGTCGTAAATTCAATTCGTTTGCCAATCTTCTGTAAAAGTGACCATGCCTCAGGGCCAGGTCCCCCTAGTGTCTCCAATACTAGTGGCACAAAGATGAACTCGTCGGTGAGCTGGGCGTATTTGTTGGTCTTTAGACGTTCAGCCTTGCATGCTGCGGAGCCAGCGGCTCATGCGCTAGCCTCCATGTTCGAGGGGGCGAGCGTGTCGGTGACTGCAGCATCCCAAATAAGCGCCTTTCCCCTTTCAAAAGAGATAAGGGTGAGACCGTCAGGCCTCTTTCCGTCGCTTCTCAGGAGGCCGGTTGGCTCTCGAATACATGGCAGTAGATGCTGACCTTAAGGCCCGGGCGGTAGTCTCGTTAACCTCGCTGTGATGGCTTTGACGTCCTTCGCTTCTGTTGCAGGATAGCCCGTGGGTTCCCCAAATGTCCACTTGTGCTCTGCACGGACACCGGTGTTCCTCCGTTAGTCTTGTTCCCAACCTCAAGCCGATGCACAGACGAAAACTTTCGTGGTCAAGTAAAGTGCCAAGGTTTGAGGAAGGGATGGCTTGGAGCCATTTGCTAGCCCCTTTTTGGACAACCGCCTGTAGTCAGGCTTTGACTGCCGTGGACAGTGCATCGGACAGTAAACGCTGATATTTCTTGGACACTATGAGATCGTCATAGGACTTCTGCAGGTGTTTGTTTGCCTCTGGGAGTAGGCCTGCGAGGTTCTCGAATCTTGTATCAGCAGTTTCTTTGGCATCCTAAAAAGCCTGCAGGGCTATGGCCAAGCTGATTTCCAAACCTCCGAGTCTAAGAGGAAGGGTGGCTTGAGCCCAGTTGTTGTCGGCCAAGTTTAAATTGAGGAGGTCGCTAAGGCTGGTCCTAAGGCTATTGTCTAACTCCCACAGCAGATCCTGGTTTGCTCCGACGTCCGTGCTGCGGATGAAGTGGACAACTCTTGATGAGGCCAAAGATGATTTGAATAGGTGATATGTGCTATGGGGATTTAGCAGGTTTAGCCGGTTTAGGCGAGAGCAAAGGCTCTTTATCCTACCTGCGAGTTCTGTGTGAGTGGCGGCCGACCCCACAGGGGACCCTAAAAGCGTCATATCTGCTGCCTCGACTTGTTTGCACCCCGGAAGAAGTGCCTCAAAGGCGGATATGTTCGGCTGGCCTTTGTAAAGAGTTTCTGGGGGTGGAGCTCAAGACCACTCTTCTGACCAAAGTCAAGAACTCTCTTGATATCTGCCTGTACCATAGATGCTTCTCCCCCAATGGTGCCATCGTCTAGGTACCAGAGATTTAAGGCGGACTGGAATAGAATTGACCAGTTTTTTGATGGCTAGGCAGAATAGCGGCAAACCAAGGGGGTTGCCCTGCTACACGCCGCTGCACGAGAAAATTGTTTTTTCACCGAATGGGAGCTCTGAACTGGACCTGTAGGTTTGGTCAACTAAGGGGACTGCCTCTGGCCAATCCGTTTGTACAGTTTTTAGTATGTGGTCGCGACGGACCTGGTTAAAAGCATTCTTAAAATCGAGTTTGGCGGCGACGAAATTGTTGGGTGCGCTAGACATAAAAGGTCTTGTTGTGTGAACCACTGCTTCGATGCCATTAGCCGTATTGAAGCCAAGCTTGTGAGTCCCAAGCTTTTCGCACACGACATTTGTTCCTAGTTTGACAGTGATTTTTGCCGCAATCCTCCGAAAGACTGAGAAAATGACAATTGGAAGAAGTGACCCACTCGGCTTTTTAATGGCGATGAGGCGTCCACCAAAAATAATAGGGCGGATGGCCTCAGGCACTGTGTCACTTAGCACAATGTCAATCACTTTTGCTAAGTCACGCAGTAGACGACTGGCGATATTTGTATTGGTCGTGGCAATGAGGTCTCTGAGATGGCGCGGCCGCAGGCCGTCCATACCGGCGGTAGACCCTGCCGGGAAGGTTCGTACGGCCTCGCGAATCTCGTCTGAACTGGTGACTAGCGGCTCGGCGTGGGATAGTCTTGGTGGCAAGTCAAGGTCGGCCGGTTCTCTAGGGTGTTTGGAAGTAATTTCCACGAACGCCTCGGCTGCGCAAACAGCACTTCCCGCAGAAAGCAAAGCTCTCGCAGCGCCTCCAATGTCGCCTTCGCCTAGTAGCCTGATTGCTCGTCTAGCGGCGGCTTTGTCCTCGTTAAGTCGCTTGTTCCAGTGCTTCCTTGGGACCAATTCGGGTGAAGGCCCACTACCTGATCTATGTTCCTCGATTCTGTCTCTGAGGTATGTGGTCCAACTAAGATTGTTCTGTTTTCGTGATGGAGCTCTGAGAACTGTATGCGCGAAAATCAGTAGGTTAGCCCAACTATGCGCGTCATTGTTTTGATGTACGAGTGAAAGTGTGTCGGCCAGCGCTACCGCAACTGCAGGACGGGCACTTTTAGAGATGGCGTCAAGCCGTTTGTATGTCTTTGTGTACTCGGCGAGTTTTTCGCGCAGGTGGGTACCATCAGTGTTGTCGACCGGATTGCTGACGGGGGGTAAAATAGGTGTTCAATGTTCAAGTGTGCTGCCGTCATGTGCCGTTTGATTCCTCTTCTTGTAAAGTTCCTTTGGCAATGTGTGCAAGTAACCCTGTTGTAGTGAGGAGCTGGGCTTAGGTTCCCTGTATTCGACCCGAGGCTGTATAAATGGTCCGTCTGCGGGAGGTTGTCCGAGTGGCTCGGACCGGCTTTATTTTCGGAGGCGTCTTGAGGCATAATGTTTCGGCCCGACAGATTTCTTCACTTCGAAAGCTGATAACAGCCTGAAGGTCACTATATATATATATACATATATATATATAGTGACCCAGTGCAGTTCACACAGCGGTCGCATTAGGCTTGATAGAATGGGCTGCGCTGACTGGCGGGTCGTTCTCAGCTTCACTCATGACGCGAGCGACGGCGCCCGACGGCATTCTGAAGAGCGCCGAGAGGTAACTTGCTATGCCCGCATATCGCTTTCTGCGAGTGCGTGTGCTTCTGTTTTTCCGGCTGGGTTGTGAAGATTGAGAATGACTTCTACGGCTTGCAACTTGCCTCCTTCTACGTCCCTGTGGGTCCTGCCAAGCGCCTTAGTGAAGGACTGTCCCCCCATCTCTCGCAGACCACCGAGTGGCTCAGGAAAACTGCCGTTATCTTAGCACGACGAAAAGCGAATTTTCTTTTGCTGAGAGCAGTAGCCGTTGGTAGAAAGCAACCAGTAGAAACACTACGACTCGTTTGCTTGCGCAAGGCTTGCAGGCACAGCAATAGACCTTGATTACATTTGGTCACGTGTCACGCACACGAGATTCTCTCACGGCCTTCGTTGCCTTCGACGAGGTGTTCAGTTCCGGCAGACAGATCAAAAGATGATCTGTTTGTCGAGCCCCTTGGCGTGGAGGTGCATTCCGCCTGCGCCTCGCGACCGGAGAAGACACATAGGTGCGCGGGGGTAAACCCCCCCACCATTGCACATTTGTATTTCTTGGGGTCCGTCTATGAAGCATTGCAAAAAGCAGTTGAGTCAGGCTGAGGTTCAGCTCGAAAAGTATTTTCATAAGATCAAAAGGTGATACCTGATGTCTAACGATATTTATCGATCCACAATACTTATAAACTTAATCATCTAGTTAGACAGGCTATGTTTGTGGTAACCATGCTAAATTATCTTGCAAAGCAATGGGCAATTTCTTTGTGTAGCAGCCTGTCGTCGGTTTGCATTGAAGGCGGGCGCCCATCAGTGTAGTTCTTGGAGGCAAAGTGTATGTTGCTTATTTCTGTATGTCGCGTAAAATGTAGGATTTGTTTTTAAAATGATCCTTGAACTTGTTGACTGTCTTTAGATTTAAAGTGCCAGATTAGAAGCAAGTTCACGGAGACAATATGACATGATTGAACCTTTTTTTAATTCTGAGAATGATCATAATAGTTTGTAAATCCAATTCCTAAAAATATGAGCCAATCGACTACTTGTACTCTCCAGTTACCAACATTTATGTTCCTATTAAAAATGTAAGTAGAGCGACAAGTGTCTTCTGGAAACGTGTGTACGGAAAATATCACTCCGTTTCGTTAAGAGTGGGCTGGGACCACTTTAACAGCGTGCCCCGGACTGATGTGGTGTTCCCGAGTTGGATGCCAAGATCGAGGCCTCAGATAAGCCGCAGATCTCTTAGCTCTGGTGGCGAGATTTAGCTGCTTACCGATCCTGTGGAGAAGCTTGCGAGTGACGTCGCCTAGGCCGCCCAGGGTCTCGCGACCGCTAGCGGTTGGAACTCATATGGCTAATCAATATTGATGCGTATTTCGCGAGCTTCCTTGTCTCGGCTAGATTATCAAAGTAACCTGCTAAGGCCGCCCCGTCAGCGCAATGCACGTCTGCAGGGAATACAAAACGGCTCGTACAGACTTTATATTAATAAACCCTACCACTAAGAGGCGGTGGCCATGCTGCCACAAGGACTGTTGGGGAAACCCTAGATATGTTAACATGTCCTCAGTGCTTTAAAGATATGTCTCAATATAGATTTAAAGCCCGAAGAGGACGGAGGATTGTCTAGAATTGAAAACGACCTCATTAAAAAAAATGTTTTTTATTCTAGACGTTTTATTGGTGCTTGCACATCAGCTACCATGGGATCTTTTGGTGGCTAAGCGCAGTTATCGACATTTCGACGGGAATGTCGCGTGGACTCAGGCGATGGGGAAGACTCTGCACGACGGGGCTATTGCGTGGGCCCACTCTCATACAGAGTCAGCCGGGGTCGGTGGGCCCGCTTATTGACCCCTGATCTCAGCACCTGGTACAGGGGCCCTGTCCAGGGTCCTCTAATCTACTATGTGACACAATTTCTGACGGGCACGGCAAACTTCAAGTGTATATGTGCAGAATAAACAAATTCTCAACAGATACCTGTGTGCTCTGCACTTCCATAAGGCCGGGCGACGTGGATCACACAGTGGCCAACTGTTCGGCCCGGTTTCGCAGTGGCACGTACTACGCGGGGCTAGCGAAAAAATATCCGCAATTGTCACCAAAATGATATCCAGCCAATCTGACTGAAATGAGGTACTCATGTAGTTCGACGCCCTTATGTAGGGAATGACGCACTTAGAGGAAGTCTGACGTGCACAGCAGGATCGCGCGGTCTTCCCTGGTTCAGTGCACGGACGTCGAGAGCACGGTTGAGCTCGAGTCTCCCTTACCCTGGCCTCTATATACTACTAGACAATTACGAACCAGGCAGGAAGCGGGAGAGATGATAGTTAGTAGATGTTGTAGGCTATAGAGTATAAGGATAGGATGGAGGCTTGTACTCTCCACCGATGTCGAGTCGCACACTACCCGCCGTTAACTTCGACGGGTTTGTAACAATATATTTTTCCCCTTATATAAAAAAAAGATGACAACATGATTAGTGCACTATCGCCTGGTGGGATTTCGGTCTTGAAAGTGCCTACTTTGGCTAGGTCAAAGTGTATCTAGATTATCAGGTTGCATGGCGTAGTCGTCAACTCGGGGTCGTTTGCTAACTCCGGGCTCTTATGCGGGACACGGGCAAAATCTGCGGCCGCAGTTTTTTGTCTAAACCTACGTGAAATTGACCTGACAACAGCCTGCTTTAAAATCGAACTACTACTACTACTGATCATAACATACTGCCTATCTTAAACCGTACCGCGCTTGGCAATGAGTGAAAGTGCTGGATACGTTAAGAGCTGATTTGCCAATGTGGTGGGACTACAGACGCGTGATGCATTACGAGCCTCTGTAGAACAGAAAAACGGTTAAGGGTGAAGGCGAAGGCCAGCAATATGATCATTTGGAGCAAGCCAACGAAGTGCAAAGGGGTCGCAAGCCGTACCAGGTACACTGGCCAACCGTGAAATAAGCGGTTAACAAAAATATCTAGTTTTACCAGTGCTCGCTTCTCTTTCGATCGCATCCGCTGGCGCTCTTAGAGACACATTGACAAATGGCAGTCTAAGTGCAAGTAGAAAGATGTAGACAGGAAAATCGATGTTTCATATGAGAGTCTGGTTCTCCTTGTTTCTTTTTCGATTTGCCTCAGTGGTTGTTATTGTTGTCTTACTTCTATTTAGCAGCTGTCTTTTTGAAACAGAGCGTTGTTTTTGCACTACCAGATCGGTAGTTTTCCCATGTGACTCACTATTAAAACAATTATTACATCTAGCGTAAAATTATGTGTTTGCAAAGAGTCGCCCGAATCCATGCTTCCATGCAATTTATACACATAGCTCTGATTTGTGACTAAAATTGAACTATGCAAAACAATAGCGAGAAGCTAGTCAAGCTTGCATATTGCATTTCGAGGCTTGCCTCTACGTAAAAAAAACTATACAAGTGTACTAAACAGTTTAAACCTGTAGGTAAGACAAACCACTTCGACAATGCTGACGCTAAACAATAGCCCAGTTTTAACCGTGGGTACATTGAAGTAAAGCACACTGCTCCCGGTATTCAGTTATCCATGGAAAAGTAGGCGTTCAGACAAGGCGCAAAATGAGCCGCTTGAAACCACAACGCCTCAGGGGAACTCTTAGTCGAGAGAAGACAAACGCATTGGACAATCAAAGAAAACACAGACGCTACAGACATTTAAAGATTCTCCTGGGAGAGGCGAAAAGCAATCCGACCGTTGTTAGATATGCTTCGAGTATTTTAGGGAGAAAGGTAAAATTCGGGAACGAAAGGGGAAGGGAGCTTCATTAGACAAAAATAAGTTAGCTACGCCTTGGGAAATTTCTCGGTAGCTTGCTGTCTTGTATTTAAAAAATCACACAAAAAGCGCCTGTCGAATTTACAGTGGATATATATATATATATATATATATATATATATATATATATATATATATATAAACAGTGCACAGCGAGTCCACGGACACCTTTTAGAGATGCCTATAGCAGAAAGGAATAGTTGCTTTTCTGTCCACATCTTTGAAGCATGCGCGATGTTCAGTCCAACTCATTAGGACTCTCGACTGCCCCACTGGGCATCCCCTCATTCTCGTACGCGACTAGTGACACATTCGTAAATGAGTCCCCGGCAAGACGGGCTATATATACTCTTGATTATTGGCGACAACTTACTGGACTTGTACAATTACGGATACCTCTGTTCCGCCGACGTGTTGTAAATTTTTTTGTAGTCGGCTAAAATGCTGCCTGCTCCACTGCATACGGCCATCTCGAGGGATTCACTGCTCGCTAGCTACGTTCCCCTTGCCGTCTGATGTATTGAACTATGTCGTTCACTGTTTTATTTTTATTGAAGTGAGGACAAATGCAGTAATGTGCCGTCAGATAAAGGGTTACCCGTAGAGTGCGCTCCTATATACTAAACCTGATCTCATATCCCCTACTACGACTACTACTACGCCTCGTGACTTAGTTGACCAAAGTATATTAAGGGCACTCTACTGTACATGTTATTTGGTGCGCATGATGCGTTTTAGCCATATAGAAGCTCTGTTCGGTAAAGCATAATTCTGCACAGCTTTTAAGAGTGGTTTATAAAGGCGCTTAATTGTTTAGGAACGACACGGATAGAGCTGTACAAATGACTCCTGGAGAACTGTAAATTGCAGGTGACTCTTGCAGCAACAATATATATATATATATATATATATATATATATATATACATCCCTAACTGAGAAGAATAATAGTATTCCTAGATGATGTAGTATTTGACCAAAATCTTGCTGGTAATAGGGACTACGGAGCTTAACTGTTCAGTATTAGAAGACGTGACTCGCCAGGCCGCCAGCACAGGAAATACAGAACCGTGGATACGATGTTCTTTTGGTATCTTTCGTGGGGCGTAGCATAGAACGCGCATCGGCCAAGCTGGCTGGAAACGACAGATCGCCCGGGGGCACTTGTTCAGCGAATGCTCAAGGGCTTGAAGAAGAATGGAAGGACGAAGCAGCGAAGGTGGGGCGGAGGGTTGTTGTATACTTTGCACCAAGCAGACAGCCGGCAAGAGACAAGGACGTTATCAAGGGAAGCAGCAAGCAGCGAGAAGAAACAAAAATCCAAACTTAAGGGTCATGAACACGGCGGTAACAAAGCGGCAAAATGAGCATCAAGGCTGGCTGCAGACCCGACTCATTCCACGCAAGACGCGCCAATCAGAGTTCCACCCCGAGAAAAGAATGCTGACGAAAGAAAGAGCAGTACAGACAGCTCGTAGACGTGGATATGTCAACAGCTTTTGACTCGCCACGCAGCAATCTCAGGGCGGGAAATACTATTAACCGGTTAACCAGGGGGAGTCTGTGGGGTATGCAGTGTTGCGTTTGGCGTACAACATACCACCCCCATTTCTATTCGGGGGTTCTGGCGGATAGAACGATATGAAGCTTAGGCTGATAGCAATTGTAGTGCAAAAGGGCGTGCTCCGTGGAGCACAGCCAACCACTCGGAATTAAGCCCTACACTCCGCGAAAGTCTGACAATTTATTCCGCCACATGCAAAAGTGCATAAGGACATTTTTAGCTAGCTACCATAGAAGTGTTTGACTCACAGAAGCCTTTCCGTAAGACATGAGCATCGTGACGTGTTCTTCGTGGAGACGATATGTTGGAACTGTATGTATCCATAAAAACCGGACTGTAACGCCTATCTATATTTCAATAGAGTTTAACATTTTGGCCTGGAAAGAACACCCATCCTTGAGTCTTTAGACATAAACGAAACGTCATGTCTTTCCTACTTCTTTTAATGACATGACACTTTTTACTTACCATACTTAAGGGGTGCGAATGCCAACGCCGTTACACGTCATACAAATCACACTGTAAGTCTCGACCCTTAAAAGCTGTTGCCACGCCTACATGTTCAGCTCACCCGATTCTATAGTGGTTGCGCTCACTGTCTGCATAGCAAAGCGGGTAAACAGTTAGCCTTCCACAGTGAATATCTCTGGAGTACACAGATATATCTTGCGCTATACAAGTCGTGAGAGGCTTGCGTCAGGCTTAGAAATCAGAGCTGTTTGAGTTGAAAGTAGTCAACTATCTCTATATATATAAAGTTTGGTACATTTATTTATTAAGTTACGTATATATATATATATATATATATATATATAGAAAGAGAGAGAAGACGCGAGAGGTATTTTGGTATTCTAGAAGGTTGACTAACGTAGGTTTTTGACAGTCCTCAACACTTTCAAAGTTTTTCTCCGTAGAGAATTCTGAAGTCGAGAGAACAGATGATAATCTAAGACGCGAAGGTCAGGACTATAAGGTGGGTGGAATAAAACATCCTATGCAAAATGCAGCGACTTGCAGCATACCACCACAGATTTATGCGGACGGACATTCGCCATGGTGGTTGAATACGACGCTTTTATGATGCACAGTTTGGGCGCTTTTCGACGACGCCTTGCGCAAAAAACGCTCGAGGGCCTGCGATTACTTTTCATTGTTAATTGTTTCTTTACTTTGCAGAAGCTCCTAGCACGCCACGCGTTTCTTAACCGACTAGATAAATACTATGGTCGTTTTAAACATGAGGACTTACCTTTGCTATGCCCGTATTGGACTTGGCCCCTTGCCCTGCGCAAATTACGTTGTTGTAGAATTCACGATACACGACTCATGGCCAATAATTTGCTTGTTAGCTCAAAAAACGATGTTTTGTCCTTGAGAGGTAGGGGGCAGCTGTTTCGGCAGCGCTTTCATTGTGTCGTTTCCGGCATTTTTTCAATGTAATACTGTGCGGCATCAATACCTCGCGCCATCTTTCACGTACCTACGGCTAATTAGGTTTGAATGAACTATTTTACTAAATAAGAACATCACGGGTTCACTATATGTGCGATCGTCGTTTGCCACAGCTGTGCTACAATCTACGAGAGCTGTGGCCTTATCCGTATCCATAGTGGAAATTCACATTAAAATTTCTCTCTAGAAGAGCAATTCAACCGCTACATTGCGGTGCGCTCGCGCACAGTTTCAGGCCTATCGATCGCACAGTTCTTGTCGCCGAGGCAATTGCATTCAATAGGTAGTTTGAAGGGAATTATTTCACGCAAATGTGCCTTCGTGGGTGCCATTGGTCAGCATTACTTACAAAACAAAACACCACCACTGTCAAGTCAAGATGTGTTTGTTTTAACTTGTTACTATAACTATAACGAAAATCTGCAAATCTCAACAAAATCACATGGAAGTGATATGTACTATGCCGGGACCGAACTCCTATGCCGGACTCGCCTGCCTTCTCCGTTCCATTCCATACTGTCGTCGACGAAATAGACGATTCAGTAGCAGCCGATTCGCTCATTTACGACCTACTACAACAATAGCAGACGACCTTTCGGTTGGAGTTTACCAACAAAGGTCGTCTGCCGCTGCCGCGGTCTGTTACCGCCCACGGGTCGTTGTCGTCGAGAGGTATCGCATCGTCATTAGGGCGGCACTGACACCTGTGGGTGTTGCATTGCTGAGTGTTTCTATACAGGTCAAACAGGCCTCGGTTATCAAAAAAAACCCCCTTCGGGGCTGACTCTCAGCCAAGATTTAACGTCCATAGGACAGCTTTCCGCATTGCTTCATAGACGGACCCCATAAATACAAATGTGCAACGGTGGGGCTCGAACCCGCGCACCTATGTGTCTCCTCCGGTCGCGAGACGCAGACGCATGCACCCACCACGCCACCGGGCTCGACACCGGCCTCAGTTATCAGCACACGTTTAGTTCGCCCATTACCGTCACCAAACTGCATCGCACTCATCGAACTCCTCGAAGCCGCGCGCCGTGCAGCAAACTCAACCCCACTGCAAAACACTGCGGCAAAAGTCAGACTAAGAGACGGGCTGTTCACTAGAATTTGTTCATTCAACTTTCCTATTCCTAATGTTGCCGCCTCATCCGCTGCTATTGCTGCTCCCAACGGCAGAATACAGAAAATAATTGGCAGTTCGTGGTGCGTGAAAGTCCATATGTCCCAAAGGCATAGGCTGCCGCCATACACGGCGATTACTAGCGATGCAGCTGGATATACATGCGTTTAGTGAATAAGCATTATGTGCACGTGCAAGTTGAATTCACGCGCGCCTTCGCCTGGATCCGCTGGATTTTCTAGAACGCTATATAGATTCAAATTCTAGAATATATATATATATATATTTAATTCCAAAATATATATTTATATATATTTTTTAAATTCCAATATATATATATATATATATATATATATATTCAAATTCCAAGAAGTCTAATTAAAGGATCGAATAAGCATCGATAGGAACCCGAGCTGTGCGTGTGTAGACATACATATGTGCGTGTTGTTAATAACAGCCTAGCTGTTATCTACCAATGAGCGGTTTCCGTAATAATGGCAGCCGGGCGTATCGTCGAACATATTTTGTTCCACGGTTGGCTGCATGAATAACATATATGATGTTATACATTGAGTTGCATATATATATATATATATATATATATATATATATATATAAGTTTGCTCTATGACGTGTATGAACGTGTCGGCTATATAATTAAATAATCATGAATATTATTATGTCCTACATTCTCATGTATATATATATATATATATATATATATGAGAACGTAGGATATTTCATTATATAGCCCACACGTACATACAAGTTGCAGAGTGTACTTAGAGGTACACGACAACTTATTGATGATAATACAATTAGGTTGATAAACATTTCAGTTCTCTATGAAAGAATCACAGTCGTACGTATCTGCTCTAAAGGGACCGCGAAGCGAATATTCCCGCAGCTCTGTCAACGAGTACTATGACTACATACGTCGCCTACATCGTGCCTGAGTCGAACTGCACTCGCACTAACAAACTAACTAACCGCCGTCCCATGTTTGCCAGCACAGTATACTTAACTTTGCTTGGGTTCCATTTTGGATAGCTTTAAGCCCTCCGCCCCGTCGAGAGGCACGCAATTGACGATGATCCTAGCTGTTTACACTGGGCGTTTTTTACTCTATAATCAAATGTAGAATCATTATTGATGTGATCCGCCACTCGTCTGCTACAAGGTCAATTTTTCAGTTCTCTTGTTGTTCTTGGGTGGTTTATTTTTCTATTTCTCCCCATCTCTCTCTCTCTCTCTCTTGGCCGTTATACGGGGCCGTCATCTTGTTACACTGGCTATGGGGCAGCGGTCGAAACAATCAAAGTCAAGCAGGACTAACCGTTCGGGCACACCATACATTTTCACTTGGCGCAAAAATCGTCGAAAAGATCTAGGTTGTCGGCGTGACCACTGTGTCGAATGCTTCACCGAGAATAGCTGCCTCGCGCCAATGAATTATTGTTTTTCGGTTCCGCAGAAGAGATATAGAGGTATAGCGATTGGCGCCGAGCGGAACTTGTGGCGAGCGAACAATCCTGTGTGACATCGACAGGTGGAGATCTCCCAACCCTCCGTGTTTCTTTATGCGAGTACACCTGGATTTATATGCCAGCACACACAAGGCAGTCGCAAGGTGCAGCTTTCTGTGCCTGGCGAACTCTTTTCAATTCGGTTGAGCTGGATGTACCAGATATATATATATATATATATATATATATATATATATAGACCTAAATTATTCGGCAAGTAAACCATATGGAGGGTGTTTGCAATTGGAAATGCTGTTACGCAAGCGATTTGCAATACAGCAGTCGAAAATGCAATTATCTAACTGGTCCGCCCGTCGATCTGGATAAGATTAAGATTGCAATTTGTTTTGCGTCTTATCTTTGTTGTTGCGAAATAGTAACTCAGCTTCGACCTAGTACCGTTCGTCCTGCAGACCAGCCATATGGCTGGTCTGAGCACGCGGGCACTTTCGAGCCAGATGCTGTTTTCGGTGTTCATATTGTCCTCATCAGCAGCAACAGCAGCATGATCAGGCTGCACCTATCTGGTGAGCCGACTCGAACGCTCTCTAGAGCTATGTGTTCCGGTCTAACCAATGTTGCCGCGTCATTGGCTGCTTGCTTGCCGTGTATACTTTTGTGCCGACGAGAGCAAAAACAGTGTGACGCTCCGACCGTCCTCTCGACACAATCTGCAGTCAGAACGACTCTGTTTTCTCTGACATATCCCACCTCTACCAGTTTATTTTTGTTTTTTTTAGACAACAAAAGCAACAGCAACAACAGAAGCAACAGCAACAACAACAAAGTATTCGGAACCGGAGCATTTGGGTAAATGACAGCGTCGTGCAAATTTGCTAAGCGCGTCAATCCAATTCTGAATGTCGATCAGCAGAGCCTGTGTGCACTTTAACGCTGCCACGGAGCCAGCTAACACAAGTGAGATATATTGTTATTATGTTGTTTGTGTATGGTATATTATCTTAGTTTTCGTCGATTAACCTTCTAGCAGCAACAATAGTAAGGCTGTGCTAATGTAAATATAAAAAAAATAAATAGGTGGTTACGCATAGTGTTCCACGCACATTTGTTTCATGACGTTTGGCCCTTTTAGGTCGTTTTTCTTTTGAGAACGAAACTTCTATAGCATGCATCTATTACGTCAATCAAAGCAGATCAGAACGGTTGTAATTTGATAGCTATGTACACACACCCACAAGTGATCAGAGACTAAATGCGACGGGTGACCAGCATAAACTGAAACGAAAGTATGATCAACATAGGTCGTCGGTAGCCCGATGAAGCGAGGATCTTGGAGAGGTTGGCAACGGGCAGCGATAACTGCAAGACATTGCCAACGTTTATTGGGCAAGTCAGGCTACGTTCGTGGTCATCAGGACACCAATCCCTCATCATCCCGGAAGCAAACGGCGGGCTGCGGGCGGGGGGGGGGGGGGTGAAGTCGTCGAAGGGTGTGAGGTGCCGGGGGGGGGGGGGGGGGGGATAGCAGAACTAGCTGGGGAGAAAATTTGAAATTGGCAGGCGCTGCGTGTAGAGCACACCACATCCGTCATCTCCGTCGATATGTCCGTCGAGTGAAACCATTCGACAGACATCGTTACCAAGCGTAGAGTGACAGGCGCCGCGGTACCGGCAAGAGACGAAACTCAGCCTCAGGTCGGCTGATTCTAATACGTACGTCCCCCGGCTCTTTTTTTTGGCTACACAGCCACAAACGTGATAACTAAACAGCCACAAACCTACACTGGTCTTCACCATCCTCGCCGTCATCGTTCTTGTAGGTTATGACCGCTACGTTTTCCGGATGACCACTTCCGCGGTGACAGGAAAACATCGGCCCGGTTGCTGCTCGCTTTTCGATACAGCAGCGGCATGCGATTTGAGATCAAGAACCAACCCTTTGACCAATCACATATATATGTAGATGTGTATATATATAGACACATATATATATATATATATATATATATATCTGTATATAGATATATATATAATATATATATACATATGTGCAGCACAGGGTTCCTCACATCAGATGCCGGCAATATCTAGAAGTTCTTGAGCCTGGCGTGACACGCATGACGTGACGGAAATGTGGACGGCGTCGTCTCTCGCGGCGGCCGCCGAAAACATCGACATACGGTTTCGTGGGTTCCAAACGCGTCTCTAGCGTAGCTTGTGCTGTGTGACACATCATAGCAAGCAAGGAGCAAGAAAGGCTATTGGGTGGGCCGGTGTCTCTCTTGTCTCTAAATTAAACATTTGCCTCTGCCCATGGCCATTATTAATACTGTTATGGTTCGATGCGAACCAACGCGATTCTCCAGTCAGTTTCAATGCATACGCTCGCAATCTAACTAATAACCTGTTTGGTTCCTACGATTAGATTAATAGCATATCTCTCAGTCGCAACACAGCCAGTTGCTTTGCAAGATTTGTAGTTAACGTGCGTATATATATATATATATATATATATATATATATATATATTGCAACGTTTAATTATCGTCGCTGCTAAATATACAACAATGAGGCAAATTCCGTTTGATAATAAGGCGCTACATTGTTTGTGAAAGAGAAACACTATGCGTGCAACATTCTCACAAACCGCTTGGCGCGCGGTTTCTCCGTTTTAGTCTTCTAGTCACTAGTTTTGTCCACCATTCAGCGGTGAAAAGATCAACCACATTACAGTAATGTTTAAGTAGAGTCGTTACTTGCGTGCCGTACCTTACAAAGACTACTAGAGGTAGTAGTTTATAGAAGTAATCAAATTAAAATGCGAATTAGTTGTAGTAGTAATATTAGTAACATTAGCCGCCGCACTACGCCAATAGCCAACGTGTAGGCTAAGTCGATCTATTTTTACTCGTCTATATATATATATAGATTATATATATATATATATATATAAACGCTAAGTCTCATTCTAATTTGATTTCGTTTCTATCTGCGACCTCTAGTAATCTTCGTTAGACGCTGCAAGCAAGCGAAACAAACTGTAATGAACCATCTATAATTAAAACATCTCTAAGAAGGTTGTTTTTCAGTGTAATGCTGCATCATCTGCGACACCGATAGCTTGACATACAGCAAGCAGCCCACAGTACATTGCCTTCGTGGCCTACAACAACAGCTTCTCCGCCGAGCATAGCAGCGCTGCGCAGACAATTGTTTACGCTTCTTGTGGTCTGTTTACGAGTTAAAGACATTCGCGCAAACGGCGATTAACATGGAGCAACACACACAGCTGCCATCAAACCAATCGAGCCCATTCTCGGGTACCTCGGCTTGCCACGACTCCAGAAAGGCTAAACACTCTACTCCTCCTATTTACGTCCACAAGGCCCGGCTTGTGCTGCTTTGAAGCGGCAACTTACCGACAACTCCACGACAAGGAGTCTGGCCGCTCGCTAGTTGTGATTGTTTTCCTCGGGGGGAAATGGTGGGTGGAGGAGGGGGGCAAACCGACGTTTAATCGACACGCGCGTCCGGGGGTAACGTCTAATCGACAAGTTTTCGCGCCGTGCACACACCATAATTGGTGGACCATTACCACACCATCATTATCATCACGAACAGCCTAGTTTTCTTCGTTATCTTCACCTTCTTCTTCCTCTCTTCAGCATTACGATCACTGTTGTTGCTGTTTATTATTATTATTACGCCGTTTGTCGAGCACTTTGTAAACCGAGCTTTAAGCTCCCGTTTAAGCCTTCAATGCGCGAGCGTTCCGTACGGGTTTTGCGCTAGAGGTTGAGAGAATCACAGAAGCGACGTTATATAGGACGTCGGCCACATTGGCAGTGCATGGATAGAACCCCCTTCTTCGAGAAGTGCCAGTTTTCTCAGCCGCTTTTCGTCCACGGGTTCCACCACCATAAATTGTAAACAATATACAATTGCTGTTCTTGACACGTAATGAAGACGTGTAATGTAATTTATATTGTGTCCAATACCTGAAAGGTGATGTAGGCACAATATTAGACGCGTATTATCTTAGAATTGTAAATATTATATTATTATATTATTATTATTATTATTATTAAGTATACATATATGATTAATAAATGTTTTTACGGCTAGCAATTAATGCTGTGTCAACCGATGGGGCGTCTATAGTAGAAAGCCGCGGTTTCCTCTACAGGCAGCCCAATGGCAGCATCTGTCTCAGAAACATCGCTTCACGGCATTCGTCGTATTAGTCCGTAAGTGTGTCCGATAGCCCTTAAAAACTTCACTGTACTGGACGCTTATAGGAACCCAGTGTCTCCAAGGCTAGGTAGATCCTTAAGGCTAGGTACCTCCCAAGATAGGTAGCTCCTTGACACACACACAAGGAGCGGTCAGGTTTCCGCCCGAAAAAAATCGGCACACTAAATGACGGTAAACTACCATTGAAAGTGCTGTGGCTCACAAAGATACTTAGTTCGTTTAGTAGACGTTCTGAGAGAGAATCGTCTAATCGAGCATGACTCGTAAATGTCCAAGCCTCAGACCTACCCAACCCAGGTCCACTTGCGAATGGAATGCGAATATCTAACGGCCTTATAAACTTGAGGTACTTCATCGTATAAGAGTTTAAGGCGGGTGGCCGGCGTGGTCTAGGCGACTAGTGCGCTAGTCATGGCTGTCATCTACTGGCGGGGTGTCGCCGTTTCGATTCGTGTTGTTGATCGAATGTTTTTTTGAGCGATGCTCATTGAGAATAGATGATAAACCATATTGCTGAGAGTGAGCGGCCATGCTGCCACAAGGACTGTTAGGGAAACCCTAGATATCTTAACACGTCCGGCCCTCGGTGCATTGAAAGTATACCCTCAGGTTAAGTTCCAAGCCCCATAGGGACGGAGGTAGTCTAGAATTAAAAACAATCACCTTATAAAAAAATGTAATTCTAGGGTTTAAGGCGGCCGCTGGCTGCTGAAAGAGCTCTAAACACTCAATCGTCACCCGGGAGCGAAAAACGGGTGCTTGTCCACAGTTTGGACTCCGTGTGCGCATCGTATAGCCCAATTATGTCTATAGGCAGAAGGCTTGGACGGTAGCAAATATCAATCACTCTCTGCTAGTTTCATCTTGGCTCTTCACTTAGTACACTATTTTGATTTCTAGTGAGTGACCATGGCTTCTATAAATTTAGAGTCATGTAGCAAAAGCTATACTAAGGCTTCTTCAGTAATATCTGATAGTTTATTTGGTGTATTGGTACTTGAAGATTAAGGCAGCATTATAAAGGACATTTGTTAGGCTTTGTAGGGTTAGACCAAGAACTCAGCAAAGAAGAGCATATGGCGGTGCTCCTAGTACAGCACTAATTCAGAAGAACAGGCCAATAGAT
>QVRM01000355.1:0-40346 GCA_003439945.1 Dermanyssus gallinae
TCAAAGATATTCCCCTCTCTGCACTCAAAGTTGACTAGCTGTCATGGTATATCCTTTGGGGTAGCGAGCTATTCGTTGAGTGGTGGTCAAACGACTGCTCAAAGTAGAGAGGTTTCCGAGGTTATGAGAATGGCTAGAATCGCACAGCTCCTGCGGCCTGCAGGCCTATATGCCTCCCCGGCGCCTTGGGACAGATCTTGCAATCGTTCTAGTCAATAGACTAAACGAAAGATAAGTCGAGATCACACAAGCTTCATCAGACGCCCAGTGTGGTCTCCGAGAAGGCAGGTCCACCCTCGGCCCCAGGACTCATGGAACGAAACAGGTCAAAAGACGTTGAACACTCCCCAAAACAAAGAAACTCGTGCTTTTTATCTTCTCGAGTTCCTTCAGCATTGATAACCTGGACGATAGTTAACAGGGCGTTAAAAGGGTCTCGACCGAAGCCCTCTTGGTCATAGCTATAATACTGCCATGGGACCTACTAGAGGGAGGAAGCAAAGATAACCCTGGAGGACATCTGATTACAACCAGGATTGCAACCATGTGGGCTAATGGGTAGGCCACCAGTGACACAGCTGTCACTAAGATCATGTGCTGTGCGACTCCGTATAGGCGGACAGCGTGGAACACAATGTTCAGCGCTGGGAATCGCTTTGGGAAACAATTTGCACAGATTGCGACGAACTGTTCAACACAGTTTTAAAGACAGCCAAAAAGACCATTGGAAGGAAAAGACTCCCTCGCGCGGCACCCTAGGGCTAGTAGTTGAAACTTGGAGCCAGTACAGGTTGGAGCTTGAGGGAAAGTGCAGCCACGCCTCAAGGTTCTTCGATCCTCAAGACGCACCCTTAAGACGGTATAAACTTACCAGAAGGCCCCTCATCTGGGCGATAACCGTTATGCATCCGAAACACCAAGCCGCCGCGATAGTCTGTTTTATTGACAATAATGGCTCACTATCGGCTTGAATGGATTCGACTTCAAGGAAGCATGTCTTGCGTCAAGAAGAAGGGAGTAGAATATACAAATAATCGTAACTATTTCTGTTCCATTCTAGCCAAACGTTCAAACGGATTTTTGTCATGTTTGCTAACGGCTACTTGCATTTTTTCGGTATAGGTACAGCAACTACGTCACTAAATCACTTGCGTGAAGAACAGACCTTCTCGTTATTGAGAGCTAGGACTTCGTGATGGCCTAGCTACAAAGCACTGTGTAATCTCCCTGATCAATCTCAAATACTTGTTATAATTAATAAACCAACCTACTATCAATTAAGGGTAAAGATAAATTAGCTGCAAATAAACTTGACCGAATCGGAAAATTAACTACAATTATTGATTCATATATTTTCAAATTGACATTAACGTAAGCAGGTATTATTTCATATATCATATCACCTTTATTGAAAAAGGGGTATTACAATAGAAGCAAAGTCTTTTTGAATCGGTGAACAACGTGCAATCCTCCAGGCAAATGAGTTGTTTACAACGTCCACCCGAGCAATCTCGTGGGGGTGGATGGAAACGCCGCTCCGCAGATTAATTGGTCTTAGAACAAAATACCTAGTAATAAGTATCTGACGCGCTAAATGTTTAAACATGCGGTAATCGGCATGGGATGGTATTCACTAACACTAGGCAATGTGATACGCTCGCGTAGTAGACAACACCGACGAGCAACTCGTTTTACAAACTTATCCTGCACGCTCTGCAAAAAGTCAACATCTTTTTTATAGAATGGCATCCATACGTGACAGCAATAAGTCCACTTTGGTACCACTAAGGTTTGATACAGCTTTAGGTACACATTATGGTCCTGTATAATGAAAGACCGCATTATGAGATTACATATTCGAGACGCGGCCTTGACAACCTCAGCCATGTGAGGTCTAAACTTAATTTGGCGGTCGAAGATTACCCCGAGGTCTTTGAAGCGTGAGACTTTAGGAATACGTTGGCTGTTTAGCATATACTGAGTAGTATCTAGCATTGTCTTGAGAATAGCAGATTTGGAAGTAGATATTTGCATGCGGTTTTCCTCTGCCCATAGGGGTACGGTATCAATCGCTTTCTGTAGAATAGCTATGTTGCAGTCGTTTTTTGCCTCAACATAGATTTTGAGATCGTCCGCATACAGCTTATATGTAACACCAATATCTCGAAGCATTACCCCGAGATCCTGTACAAATATAGTGTACATTAGGGGGCCTAAGCATGAGCCCTGCGGGACTCCAGATACACACCTGCCGACCGCGGAATAGATATTATCAACTTTGACGACAAACGCACGGTCTCTCAGGTATGCTCTGCACCAGTTTATGATTATAGGGCCGATACCTAACGCTGACATCTTTGTCAGAAGCAGATGATGGTCAACGCAGTCGAATGCACGTGAAAATCAAAGTAAACGACATGCAGAGGCATGTGTAAAGCTCAGCCAACATTATGTTCTCCATTAGCAAACAAGGTATTGAACATTGAGACACAGGTCTGTAATTTTCTGGCGCTGCACGATAACCCTTTTTGTGCGTCGGGGTAATAATGGACTGCCGAAAGAAACTTGGTACTTCACCGTCTTCGAAGGAGCGAGTAAATATCAATGATAATGGTTCAGCCAAGCTGACAGAGAGCTCTTTGTATAAAATTGGAGGAAGGTTGTCGGGAGTCCGCGAGCATTTTCTCTTAAGGCTGTTGAGGTGCACTATTACCTTCTCCTTGTTAAAAACAATGTCATTTATAAGAACGATCGGGATCTGATTAACGGTGTTGGGAATTCCAGACGGCTGAACATATACGCCCTCAAAGTAATCTTTCATAGCTGCCGCTTGGTCGGAGTTTTCTGTGACCGTGTGTTTGCCAACTATAAGTGGAGCCATTCCAGACTGCAGTGATGCAAATGTACTCTTTGGTGGTTTCACTTGAGGACAAGTCAATACATCTCCAATTAATATCAGGCTGGTTGAAATCTCCCGTCAGAATGACCGGAAAGTCTACTTGCAAGAGCTCATCAAGCAAATAACAAAGTGTAGTCATTCGCTTAGCAAGTTGTGTTGCAGAACCCGTAGGTGAAAAATAACAACAAATAAGTCGGCACTTTTGATCTGTTCCGCATAGTATGTCGATAGCAATGGTCTCTGTAGATTCATCCGTAATAGAAACTTCAATAGCTTGCAATTCGGATGTAGCGAGAATGCACACACCACCACCGCGACTGTTCGGTCCTTACGAAAAAACGGTATATCGACCGCCCAACGACAGCTCAGCTGATGAGATTTTGTCACTGGAAGCCCATGTCTCGGTGATGCATACTAGGTCAACGTTGTACTCGGAATAAAATTGATTTAATGAGTCACATGCAGAATTCTTAGTAATGGATGCAGCGTTAAAAGAAATTCAGTTGATAGATTTTCGTTGGGGTGTGTGTCGTTGAAGGTTCCGTATATATGTTGAGTGTGCACAAGCTCGCATTATTTTGTCAGTGGGTTTCGGTTGGAAATGTCTCAACAACGTTAATATTGGCCCCTCAATCCTTATAATCCATAACAAGTGTTCCGGACCCCCATAAAGATTCACAAAAGAGCTTGTCTCTATCTAGCTCAGATATATCAACAATAAATAAAGAATATGTCGCAAACGTTGGTTTGATTTTGTCTACTCGCAGCGCGGTGATGTTGTTATTTGTAAGGTGAGTATTCAATTGGGAGGCAGTGACACAATCCTCAAGCCTAGATACGAAAATCATCTGTGTCCGAAAGTTGGCTCGTGCAACTGGTGGTAAGACTGACATGCGTGGGCTAGGTGCGCGCGAGTTATGAGGACTATTTCGTTAGCAAATCGCATATAAGCTTCATGATTGTACTCAAATCATGGTATAATTATATACACATACATATTTTGCAATGTGATGTTTAGTAGGCAATAGATTGTTTAATATTTGGCTATATTAGCTTAATAAGGAGAAGCATTTTAATACATTGTTCAATGCAAGGGAACTCATTTTCTTAGCGTGCTCCATACCGCAAAAGTCGTAATCTGGTTTACACTCACCACCCTAATGACGGCCACCGTTTTCCAGAAACTGAGCGCGATATTACGCGCAGTCCAGATGTTATCGTAGCCACTCGTGTAAGCGTTTAGCCATAAAGCGACGAAGCAGATCAGATACATCAAATGGAACCCCGCTGCGCCGGGTGTCCGGTCACCAACTGTAGCTAACTGATAAGTGACCTCCTATGTGCTCCTATTGCTGCGTCACACTAGATATGCTTGTATGCATCGGATTATCGACAATTGTCTCGTTTAACTATGACCCTGTTGATACTTTTGTTGTTGTCGTTTTTGTTGTTGTTGCTGTTGTTGTTAATATTTATTGACTTTTAACCTGTGATCGTATTTATAAAACCGATTATATAGCATAATATATAAAACAGCTCTTATTGGCAAGTTGAGTTCCAGTGAAGCGCCCCTTTCTAAACCAATGCTGGTGACATTCCATGAGTTAATAAACGTCAAGGTAGTTATCAATTTCATCGACAATCATTTTCCATGAAAAGGCGCGGTATAGAGCCTTAAGCTACCGGTCGGTAGTTTTCTGGAGGGATAGCAGTCCTCTGCAGTCCTCTAGCTGTGCACTTTTATGCACAGCTGTCACAACATACTCTTTAAAAAACAGGGGGATCATTCCCTCCTCTAAACTGCGAGGTAAAGATCATTGCCAAAGGTTCCGCGAGGGCCAACGCCAACTCGTTAAAGAAAATTGGCGGTAGCGCGTCGGGGGTCAGACTGCACTTCCTACTAGTTTCACGCAGCTTCGTGTAGATAAGCTCAAAGGTGAATACGACGCCATTGAGGCAGGAATCGGTTTGCTTAGTCGCTAGGAAGCTTGAATCGCCAGTCTGTCTGTATACAGTTTCGGAATGGCATCCTTAAAACTTCAGATTTTTCAGCATTTTCTACAGCTATATGGCCGCCACAGGTAAGGGGAGCTACCCCTGCCTGATGATTTAGATACTTCTTGGCGTAGCGGAAGATAAGTGCGATTCTTCAGATAGTCTAGACAAATCACGGCTTAGACGAGCGGAAAGTCGAGCAACGTATTCATCGATAAAGGATAATCGGGCACAATGTAGCCACAAAAAACGATCAAGAAGGTTTTAAGAGATATTTACAAGGGTTTTATATTGTTTGTTGTCGTTAATGCTAACCTCCAGGAAGCATGTATTTCAAGTCTGCATTGTCGTAACCCCGGCGGCGAAGATATGTGGTGTGCCCCCTGCGAAGGTCACCTTGCGGGCCGGCATGTCTACTCTTAGGTCCACCGGCGCCATCACTGCGCCTATGCCCGCAACAGTAATGCGGATTCTATTCCGGTGCAAATCGTGTCTATTTCAGCACAACTCCCCCGGGCGGTTTGGACGCTTTTAGACCGCGCGAGAATGAAGGACGGTCTGTAATCTGCACGCATGATCCCTAGGAACTAGCGAAGTATCACTGCGTCGGACATGTTTGGGTTAATGTCGCGGCATAATCGCTGGATCTGCTCGAGATGAGCAATGAATGGCGTGTCCCGGTCCTGGTAGAGTTGTTTTAGTTTCTTCTTCGCGATGATTGCTATCGTGCCGTGGTCGCCAAACCTTGCCAGGAATTTGTGTCAAAACTCGGTCCATGTTTTTAGTCTCGCCTCCTTCGAAATCGCGTCGTGCCAGTCGGCGGCCGTCTTCTCCAGGGATGGCATAGCCGACCGTACCTTCTGTTCATCGTCGCAGTTGTTGTAATCGGCCGTTCTTTGGAAGTTGCGCAGCCATTCTCGAGCGCGTGTGGCCGAGGTGCCGTCGAATCGCAGCTGCGCCTGTGGTGCGAATATGGACCGAAGGAACGACGGCTGCCCTGGTAGTTGATGGTCGGTTGTAGTTGTTGCAGGTGTCACTGGTCGTGTTTTGGTCGTGTGGTCCCTTTAAGTAGAGGGAACCGTAGAAGGTCCACTAAATGTAACGTTGTTCTGTTACACAAAGTTAAGTGAGGAATGTAGAATCAGCCGGGCGGCCATTACAACACGAGGAACTTAGATGCGACGAATGACAACACGCAGTGTGAGGTCTACCGCGTAGCGCGGCTGAGCAACGATAGGTTTTAAGCCATGCTTATTTTTTTTAGATTTCCTGTAAGGCAATTGCCCGTGTACGGATTTTTCATGACATGGCTAAGTTTACTCCACTCCGGCATTTACCTTGTCTAAATTGGAAACCATGCAAACCAATTTAGGTGTGGATGGTCTGGGTCTCGAACCCAGTCCTCCCGAATGCAAGGCAAAGGCTTTGCCACTAAGCCATTTTCTCGACATATTTATTTACTCAAAGGTACCCCGTCGCATTCATATAGTAATAACGTTAACCGATAGAATCGAATTATCTCAAACATTCGACATTGAAAAGTTTCTACTCGTTTACCTCGCTGCTTGGTCGGTTTAAACTACGCATTGACACGGCAAGCGTTGTTTCCGGTTGCGCCGCCGCTGCGGTCAGGTACGTAAGTCGGACGACGACGAAGACGATGCTAGGCTTGTGGCGCCACGAGGAAGCGGCGCACGTGGTGGCCGCGTGGTTGGATTATCGCCATGCAGGTCAACAGGAAGCCTTATTACAATATCGTTGTTACAAGCAAAACGCTGTCATACCATTTTACGCTCACGCCTTTGTTTAGCAAGGTGCAAGAACCCAACCCTATGATTATATTAAGTTACCCGCAGTATGCTAGAGCTTCCGTTTGGTATTCCGAAAGTAGCAAAACATTTTTACTAGCCTCTCTATCAAGCTACGCGATGGCTCCTACGCAACAAACAACAATGACAAAACTAAAAAAGATAAAAATCTTTATGTAATAAAAGAGGTATGTGTTCCCCTCGCAATGACATTCCGTCAATCCCACAAAGAGAAATCTCTGACCTGTACAGAGTCTTGTTGGGCTCTTGTTTACCCTGTACATAATCGTGGGGACAAAAGCGACCCGAACAACAAAAGAGCGGCCTCGGTCACGTCAGTTTCTTGTATATTGTTTGAGAAAAATATCACTAAAGCGATCTACAGCAATGATAATGCACATGGCCTGATCTCCAAAGAACAATTTGCGTACCGTCTTGCCCACTCCTCGGTCATGCTGTTGTTTGAGACACAAAATGATTGATCTCTTATGGTTAACGAGGGAAGACAATTTGACTTCAAGTCCGCTGTCGAAATTACAACGCACTTAAAGCTGTTCAACATTCTGCCGCGTTATAGAGTTACAAGTCGAATTATTAACTGGATTAAGGCCTTGCTTACCAAAAGGTCTTTCAGAGTCAGAGTAAATGACTGTCTATCCTTCACTGCTGATGTAACGTCAGGTTGCCCTCAGTGCAATATACAGGTACCTGTACTAGGCCCACTAAGATACATACTGTATAACTCCGTAAAAGTTATATAGTGCCTCAGCCAGTGCAAACAGAAATATATGCTGACGATGTGAAAATATGTAAAAATGATAGAAATGCCAGACTTCTTCAAAAACACTTGATGCTTTTATAGAGTGGTGCAAGGGCTCTATCTTAAGATATCTGTAAATAAGTGTGCCGTTTTACACTTTGGCCACAATAACCGTGTATACAGATACACATTGGGCTCGGAGATGCTAATGGCTAAGGCGTCTATTAAAGATTTAGGCATATTGACAAACTACTCTTAGTTGTACTCTCCACATTTTAGAAGTGGCAGCTCTGGCCACACGGAGGCTGAACTGGATCTTTGGTTATATTGTGTTAAAAAAACCCTCCTTGTACACCTCCCCTACTGTATGCCTCGCCGGTGCGCAACATAGACTATATCCGTGACAATAACGCACGTACTAAGCTTAATAAGAAATTTGCGTGTTGCGTCTCGCTGCGACATCAATGAAAATGATGTAAAATATTCAGATATTGCATCCATGTTAGAAAGAATTGACAAATCCACGTTTGCTCGGATATGTAAGCAGCCTGAGAGAGCGGCGAAGTTCTTCAGTATTATCGCAACGAGGAGTCGCGCCGGGCTCAATATCCAGTCAAGAACTGTTGCAAAGAAAACGATTGTTAACAAGATGTTTGCATGGCGTCTAGCTTGTAGGTATAACATTACACAACCTTCCTCGTAAGCTGCCCGCTTAGGCAAAGTTCTTTTTTGTAAAGGAGCACTCACCTGTGATTGTAATAAAGCCCCCGTACTAAAGGGTATGTGAATATCTTTCGTATAAGTCGTAGGTTGACGCGTATATAATAAGTGGTCTGCTTGTCACAACACATCGATAACGAAGCGTCTAAATAATACCTTTGTAAAAACCAGAATAATGCGAAACGAGAACAAATGTATATCAAGAATAATATAATACACAGCCTGTATTTGCTTCTCGATATTGGTTTTGCTCGCGTGGGTAGATATAATATTTGTTCTCACTATACAGACAACGAGGGTAGTTTTTATTTGCCGCGAATACCGCAATCACCCCGGACGAAGCTAGCGTGTTAACAGCTCTCACGATCGAGCTCTTCGTATTGTCGGAGAAGCACCGCAAGTCTTCTAAATAGAAGAACGCAATCGAGAGTCTCTTCTAGCCCGTTTGACCGGTGTCCCGCTTCTGCGTCCCTGCGTCTTGCTTGGCTCACTTTCAATGCGTAATTACTTCTCCTTCCTCTAGTTTTCCGACCATGAGAGTCCTAGTGATTTCTGATAATTCCACTGCGACAGAATTTCGGCCTTTTTGCACCATTGCCGCCCGGGTTTGAAATACTGCCACGTTTCTAGGTTTGACGGCCTTTACCTTGGTTACCGCCGGGAATTGCGGCATCAGCAACAAGCTCTGAGTCTTTGCCCGACCCGTCGCGTATCACCACCGCCCTCACTTTCTTTTTCGTCCAAATGCTACCGCGAACGTTCTTGGTTCTGCTGAAGAGCCGTATTGGCCAATTCTCTTTAATTAGCGTGACCAGCTCCTCCTCAATCGTTGCCTCCTTCATGCGCCTCTGCTGCACAGTGCTCTCATCCTTAATATTCTCCCTTCCCTTCCTTAATAATCTTGGCGCTAATCTTCGGTTTACATCTGTTGCAAAATGGTGGATTTTCAAATGCCTTTGTGACTAGGGTCGTCTCTGAAGCATTTGTTAGCTGTAGCTCCGCCTCCAGCTTTAGAACCTTTTAGCTAACTTCCTAGCTCTGTTAGTCCGAGACGACGTTTTTCATAAAGCCTCGTGGCCGCCCTGTGGAGCTCTGATATCATTTTGATGTCAGTTTGGGTTATAGTGTGCTTCACGGTCAGAGCTTCCAATTCCGAGGCAGTTTTTGGTAGTGCTTTTATCATGAAGTTTAATCTACAAGCTGTTTTTGCCGCTTCCTTTATCACTTCATTACGGCTCGTCTTCTCGGGCTTTTCTGTAGCGTCCTGGAACATTTGCTCTACCCCAGCTTCTGCCGTTTCTTGATCATTGGGGATCCTAACCGTGGCCACTGAGCCATTTCCAATCCGCCATCACTTCCTTGAGAGGGGTTTCTTCCGTTCAACAGGCCATGGTAGAATCTTCATTCTTGCTCAAATTGAGCTTATTCACTCCCTAGTCCCTTATCCGGTTATTGTTCTTCACCTATGTGTTACATTTACTTTTATCGGTACCGCAGCATACCAGTATCTAACATTCAAACATCCGATAATTTTACGAAGCGAAGTCTTTGGTTGTAAATAATAGGGAAAATAAGTTGACGGTAGAAGTCGTTTCCCCACGAAGACGAATTTACGGAAACTTGGGCTGTAAAACCTTTCACTTTAGGGGGATTCTACGTATATCACGCACTTTCACATAAAGACGAGGGACGGGGTAGGGCAAGTGGGGCGGGGGGAGGGGTTTAGTATTTACAAGAGCAAAGATTGGAAAAATGAAAATAGTAACAATAGCGGAAAATTTAGTAGCAATAGCGTCAAGGGGGATTGAGATTAACGCAGCTTATGTAAAACTAGCAGGTGCGAGTCCACTGAGACCGGAAGCGGTAACAAGAAAAACACTGATAATAGTAGCGGGGAATTTCAATGTCAGGTTGGACAAGGGAAACTATTAAAGCATTTTCAGGAGAAAATACATCATCTTGGGAAGGAGTGGCACGTAGAAGGTACATACCTATGGGGATGGCATTCAGGGTTAGCAGCAGTGGGTATGAAAGAGCCGTAAGCTGGAAACCGGGATAAATTTGGAAAGTGGAATTTTCTTAAGGGGAGTTGAGCAAGTGTGTCTACCAGGGGAAATTCACATGGTCATATGAACGCAAACTGGTAAATCTCTTACAGAGTCCAATGAAAAGAAAACAGCAGTGTCCAGTGGAGACTGAGCGACTGAATAAGCACTTTGCTAGTATGCTACAGGGGACGACATCACTCGAAAGTAAATAAATTTATACAATGTGTTTTGGGACAAAGGCACATAGTTTGAACGGGAATGGGTAATTCGTGAGGTCACAATCGAAGACGTTGTCAGGGAAATTGAAAGGGCACCTAGAGGCAAAGCGGCCGGAAACGATATGATACGAAATAAACACTTAAAGCAAACGTTGGCGCTGACACCATGCTGGAAAGCTCTACTCGACGAACACCTAAAGGCTAGGAAAGAAACAACAACAACAATAAGAAACAAGAACAGCAAGAAACAACAACAACAACAAGTAACGTAACGAATAAAAGCAACTTTTAGATTAAACTTTCTCGCCTGTTGTCTTAACTCTTAGCTACTAATGATTTATTTGCGGTTATATCATTTTGGGTGGCATTCTTAAACGTCTCTGTGCTCGTTTCGTATATAGCACCGACTAAGAGCCTTTGGTCCTTGTTACAGCATGCGGAGTGGTTTGACTGCATAAGACATTGTTTCGTTTCTGTCCTCTAGATCGGATGGTGTTGTATAACAAGCTGATGAGTCTGAAGTTGCGGCAAACACATCAGCATCAGCTCGTTGTGTTGCTCTGTTCTAGAGAATTACCTTGTTGGTACTGTTGCTTGCCGCGTAGATTGCCCCCGTTCCCCCCAGAGGAAGCTTTGGACAAAAGAGATTCGGACAAAAGAGAGGCTAAATTCTGATACTTCAACCAATTGCCAATGCATGCAGCTTGCAACTGTCTTTCATCGTATTGTCTTTTTTGAGCTTCTTGATTCTTCTTAATGTGCGACTAGGCCTTTTTTCGGTGGTTGAGTTGGGTCAGTGTTGACGCCAATACTCAAGAACGTAGTTTTTGAGCTTGAGGAATAGGACGTTGATTTAAGGTTTGTGCCACGTCGGGGTAAAAAATCTTTTCCCATCGATAACCATAAATTGCCAGCTTATTTAGGAATTCACTAGACCCACTAATCGCCAAAAAATCTTACTTTGTCTTGCAAGCGTGCAATCGCTTTATTAAATTTATACATTTTTATGTATAAATCTTTATAATTTATACATAAAAATGTATAAATTATAAACGGTTGTACTACGTTATTTTTCGGCAATGATATATCAGTTGGTTTGCCTTTTCTTTTCGGATTGTCCCTTTAACGTCCACGGGTTTGCTTTTGCGTTGCTTCGTAAGTGGTTTGTCTCTGTTTTCATTTAACTCTCAACCGAATAGAAATAGTGTACTCGGTTAGTGCAACAGAGTTGGAAACGGTGTATTGGTTGCTGAACGTAGGTGGGCGTAATGACCTCAAAGCTTGTTTTAATATGTTTAATAATAGTTGTTACTTAAACTAAAACTGTAGAATCTTTTTCTTCAATTTTACAAATGTGTATATTATTTTGTTACCAGCATACACGTATAAAAACCAAAATACTAGTTTTCCAATGCAGAAGTTTTTTTTTTTGTTCTGGGAGGTTTCGGTAATGCATGATGCACATGCGCCACTAGCAGCCTGCGTGACTAGTGTGAGACTCGCAAACCCACTAAACCCGGATTCCTCCCCACCCCCCCAGGCTCGGTATTACTTTGGCATTACATCGAAACCGTGGGAGAGGCGTCTCTGCCGTTCTCCTTCAATCAGCTCTATCCCTGACTATCATCCCGCATGTCTACCTGCGGTTGGATAGGGGGATGCCATTTTGAAATCCGTCCTGTGAGGGTGCGTCGAGACCATGAGGGCCTGGCTGCTCCCTACCCTCTCCCCCTCCCTCGGCTCCTCGTCTCGACCACTCTCCCGAGAGACCCGCTCAAACCTCTCCCGCCTGGCCGTTTCCTTGGCTGTCTTGAGTGTCAAAACAGCGTCGAACAAGTTCGTCGCCTCCCTCCATGCCTCCGCCGAAGTCATCATATGGGAGACCACCTCCTTGATGGGTCGGCCCCTCACAGCGGTTGGTGCTGCGTCCCGTGCTTCCCTGAGAGCATCACACCGCAGAACAGTATGCTCTACGTTGTCCGTTTCTCCAGAGTCGCACAGTACGCAGATATCGCTGATGGCCTTCTTGATCCTTGACAGGTAGCTCTGGAACTGGCCGTGTCCGGTCAGAACCTGAGTCGTCCAGTAGGAAAGCTCCCCGTGTCGGCGGTCATACCATGCCCTGAGATCCGGTATCAGACTCTTGGTCCAGCTTCCTGTGGTCACACCGGGTCTTACCTGCGCCTATTCCTCATGCCAGGCCGATATGGTGGCACTCCTGGCCCTGGTGAGATCTAGACCTTCGTCTAGATACATTTTACTTCGTTCAGCCACTAGGAGGTCCCATGGCAGCATTTTGGCTAGGACCAGGAGAGCTTCGGTCGAGACCGTTCGATACGCCCGGCTTACCCTGATTGCCAGCGTTCGTTGGGTCGACCTTAGTGCCCCCCTATTTTTCGCCGTCCGCATTGCCATGTCCCCCCAGACTGAGGCTGCGTATAGCGCCGTTGATTCGGCCACCGAGGCCAGGAGCCGTCTTTTCACCTCAGCCACCCCACCGACCCTAGGCATGATCCGCGCCAGGTTCAGGAAGACCCTTTGGGCGTTTTCGGCCACGTACTTAACGCATGCCGATCCGGTCAGTCCGGTGTCTAGCATGACCCCAAGGTACTTTACCTTCTTTCTGATTTCTATCGGGTGGCCCGCCATCACGAGGTTAATTCCGGTCATCCTCTTTCTGCCTGTTAGGTACATCGCCTCCGTCTTGTCGGGTGCCAGTTTTAAGTGATGGGACTCCATCCACTCAGACACCATTGACAAGGCCTCATTGGCGGCGCTCTCCAGGGCTCTTTTGGTCCTGGCCGTTATCATGAGTGCAAGGTCATCGGCGTACGCCAACGTCTCCACCCCATACGGGAGACCTGGGATCTCGAGCACCCCGTCGTAAGCTATGTTCCAGAGCACGGGTCCTAGAATCGAGCCCTGTGGGACTCCGGCAGTAACCTCGTACTCCTGCCCCCCTGCAACCAAGCCTCTGTCATCCAGGTAGGATGAAATCATTCGGCGGAGGTAGAGGGAAAAGCCCTTCCTCTTCATCGCCTCCACAATTACTTTCCAATTCCTTGTGTTGAAGGCATTTTTGACATCCAGGAGGATCAGGAGCACGAATCCCCTTGTTTTAGGGGTCTTCATAGTCTTCTCACCCGCCCGTTTCAGAACCTTCTTTAGAGCCCCTAATGCGGATCTGCCCTTCCGGAAGCCGTACTGGACATCTGATAGGGCGTTCTTTTCCTGAATCTCGTTGTTTAGTCTCTTGACTATAACGTTCTCCAGGAGCTTACCCATGGCGTCAATGAGGCATATGGGCCGGTAAGCCGAAGGCCCCGTCTTCCTCCCGGGTTTTTGGATTAGAACCAGGCTTGCCCTTTTCCACAGCCTCGGGAATCTCCCCTCTCTCAGAAGCTTGTTGGCAAGGTCTTGGAAGACCTTAGGCCACCTTTTGACCAGTAGCCTCGCTACCTCTGGGGGAATTCCGTCTAGGCCGGGCGCTTTACCGGTTGCCAACCGATTCCGGGCTTGTTCGACCTCCTCCAGCGTCACCTCCGGAATGTTTTCCGGGGTGACCGAGAACTCCTCGTTTTCTCTCCGCGGCTGTGCCGGAAAAAGACCGGTTACAGTCTCCCGCAGCACATCCGGGGGGAGTTTCGGGGGAGGTCTCCGGAGTTTGGCCATAACTATTCGGTACGGCAGGCCCCATACGTCGCTCTCCACCGCGTCTATCAGCTCTTTCTCCGTTCGGGCTTTACTTTTGGCGATGAGTCCTTGGAGTCTCGATCGAGCAGCCTTGTACTCCGTCAATTGGGATTCAGCTCTTGCGGTCTCTCGCTCCCCGTAAAATCCCACCCGTCGTTTTCTTTGCGTTAACCAGCTGCGTGTTCTCGTGAAAATCCTATTTAGCCTAATGCAAGCCCTGCGGGCAGCTGCGATCCCTTTGTTCCACCAGTAATTAGGAGGGTGGCGGCTCCCATGGTGTTGTGAGGAAGCAGCTTTCTCGCATGCTGTAGAGAGTATGCTAATTATTTGATATTCATCCCCCACCGTGTCTCCCAGTTGTTTGCAACCCTCGTCTATTTCAGCCACTAGAATCTTGGCGTCAAGTTTCCGCATCTGCCATCTCTTACTAGGGGGCGGGGCGAGGGCCACCTCGGGGGTACTGATGGTGAAACAGATGTATCTGTGGTCACTCATGGTCTCCTCCGTCTCCCTCACCCTCCACTCTACCACCAGTGGAAAGGCCGCCTCATTGACCATTGTTAGGTCAATGAAGGCCGTCTAACTCCCTCTGGAAAAGGTGGGGACCCTTCCGTCATTAAGAACCATTAGACTTTTTTCAGCCATCCACTCCTGTAAAGTTTGGGCCCGTCTAGTTGTGGTTCGGCTACCCCATGCTATGCTGGCTGCGTTAAAATCCCCGGTGGTCACTACCCTCTTACCTGCATGTGCCCCCGCGCTCTGGGCAAGTTCCTCGAGGAATTCCTCGAATTCCTCCTCCTCCCTGTTGGGAGAGAAGTAGCAGCTATAGCTGAATTCTACCCGGTCAATCTCCAGCCAGGAGAACCCCCTCCCCGACCCCCCGCCCCTAATCGCGAGGTTTCTCTTGGAACCCGTCCACCAGATTGCGGTATCCGCCTCTGCGTCAGATACCCAGTCTGCCTTCCGCTTGGTGATCGCTATGTTTGGCTCGGAAAGCAGGCAGAGGCCTATGGACTCTCTGCGTACTATCTCATCGAGCATGTCATGCGCCGCCCTGCAGCGGTTAAGATTTACCTGAAGTATCTTTAACATTGGTCGGATAAAGGGCCCCTACCTACTAAGTTCCAATCACCCTTTCCGTCCTCTGCTGAAGGCAGAAGTTTACCGACTATTCAACGAGCTCACTTATTTTTAGGATAAACACTACCAGACTCATAAGTTGGTCCAATAATAACGTCTCGTTCGGGCAAAAGCTGAGCATGCACTTTGACCCGTCAAAATCAACCGGAACGCTAGAGGACCAGATCATGACAGTAAATTACCCGAGCATGTTTCCGAACCTCGAGGAAAACCCTCAAAGCGAAAACTTGACCACTCTTATACAAGTCACCGTTGGCGAGTACTTCTACAGTGGGTAAGTACATTAATTGACTCTTGTCAAAGCTGTAAGTATATTCATTGAATTAAATGATAAGCGCTGCTACAATTATGTTTAGTTCTTACTTCCTTCTGTCTAGACCGTATGGAATACGTTTTGATCCTTAGAGGTCCCTAGGGCCTTTTAAAAAAATATCTGGACGTTGTTTCAAGTCTAGCGGACTTCAGTGAGATTGTATCTGTTATCAAATTACTCGGTTTAGTTTGTTATTATTGGTATTTTTCTGGGCAGGCTTTTTCTCCAGATTAATTTTAAGGTACAATCATATAGTAAGCTTTTCGTCTAACCTACTTCCAAAGCAAGGAGGACACATGCATAGCTATTTGTAAGTTGTTCTTGTTAAATGAAGCTGGTTGCTGCCAGTAGTTTAATTAAGTTGAGGTTTTTTGTAAGACTCTATTATTTGCTTTTGACTAGTTCTTTGAGAATCTTTTACTTCGCCATAGCTACATAGATGCATATATACAATAAAAAATAATACTTCAGCTTTTTTCAAGAATCTTCTACTTGGCCATAGCTACATAATTACATATTTACGTAAAAATAGATTATTCAGCATTTCTTCAAAAGACAAGGCAAGGAGGACACATGCATATTTACTTGTTAGTTGTCCTTTTAAAATCAAGCTGATCACTGCCAGTGGCTTAATTAAGTTGAGGCGTTTTCTAAGACTCTTTTTGTCTTTATGAGAATCTTCTACTTGGCCATAGCTACATAGATACATATATACATGAAAAAAATATATATTTACACACCCTTTAGCAGGGGGGCTTTATTCGAACACATCAATTTGCTTGTACGTAGTTCGCGTTCCTGGTACTGCGCCAGGCAAACATTTTGTTAACAATTTCTTTCCGGGCAACAGCTTTAGCATGTATGTTGATCCCGGCTCTTGTGTTCGTCAAAATAGAATCAAAGAATATGTTCGCTCGATCTGGGAATTTACAGATAGAGATGAACGTAGCCTTATCAATATCATCTAGAACAGCACCAATATCATCACATTTTATATCACAAGTCCTCATATTGCAACGAAAAGCAACACGTTTTAAAAACTTCTTGTGCAGTTTCGTTATCAAATTTCTGTCACGTTTCAATCCTATATTCTATACTGGAGAGGCATATACAATCACAAGAAGGACATATTGCTTGTAAAGTTTGACATACAGATTAGGGTCTTTCAAGACAAAGGATCGCATTATCCAGTGCATTCTCCGACTAGCTGACGCAGCTACCTCTAGAACATGCGGTGTGTAGCTCAGCGTATTACTTGTCAGAACTCCTAAGTCTTTTATCGATTGTTTTGCCGCTAGCTGTTCAGTACCTAATGTGTAGTTATGTACAGGATTGTTGCTGCCGAAGTGCAGAACTGCGCACTTATTTACAGAGAGCTTTAGATCTAATCCTCTACACCATTCTATAAATTTATCGAGGGTTTCTTGAAGAGTAGTCACGTTCCTTTCAGTTGCTACAGATACATACATTTTTACATCATCCGCGTAAATTTTCACTCGCACTCCTTCAGATATAATATACTTTAAAGAGTCAGTATATAATATATACATAAGAGGTCCAAGAATTGTTCCCTGTAGACAACCGGACGTGACCTCAGCCATTGACGACAGACAATCATTTACTCTCACTCTAAAGGTCCTATGTTCAAGGAAAGCTTTGATCCAGTTTATGAGTTTCTGTCCAACACCGTACCGCGGGAGAATGTTCAGAAGCTTCGAGTAAGTAGTGGTTTTAAATGCAGACTTAAAATCGAAGTATACACAGTCGAAGGGCTTGCCATCATTAGTTAAAAGAGCCCAGTCAGTTTGCGTTTCCAGTAGTTGAAGTACAGTAGAATGGCCTGGTCGATATGCAAATTGCTCCCACGAAATTAGACCTTGTGAATTCGCATTTCTATAGATCGCATCGGCTAACTCCTTTTCAAATAGCTTGCACGGCACAGAGGTAAGCGATACAGGCCTTTTGTTGTTTGGATCACTTTTGTCGCCGCGTTTATGAACCGGACAGACAATGGCGCAGCGGAAGAGGTCTGGGACCCAACCATCTTCGAGGGTTCTGCGAAATATCAATGACAACGGAACACACACATCATATCCACATTTTTTATATACAAGAGCTGGGATACCATCAGGCGTGGCACTTCGCTTGTTGGCTAGAGAGCGAAGGTGGCGTTCAAGATTTTCTGGAGAGGAGTCAACGTCCTCAACCATGCGCAGGTCCTCAGACACAGGCGGCGTTGGTAGAGTAGGACGTGCATCGCGTAGCTGGACTTCCGTGGGTGATGGATACGTTGCGGCGAATACTCCGCGCAGAATTTCAGCTTTTTCCTGGTTTTGTGTAGCAGCCGATCCATCCGCTCTATTGATCGAGCTTAAACAGTCTTTAACTTTCATTCGCCTTTGGATGTATCTGTGAATCGTGGAGGGAACAGCCGATTGAGCTACGGAGCATTCTTCGATGATTCGTTTTCTATGAAGCATCATTTGCAGTTTCTTTTGCAGTCTAGCTCCTTCTTCTGGCGTCGCTCTGTTCAATTGCTGGGTGATGCGTTCTATGCTAGAATCCAGAGCACCATGCAGATTAGGAGACTTCCTGGGTACACAACAATCCATCATGAAGTGCATGTAAGTGACAAATTTGTTGCACATGTCATTTACGTCAATACAGGGTTGGAAGAAAATTGTCCAGTTTGTGGCACTCAGATTCATGGTTAGGCATTCATAGTCTCCCTTGTCAAAGTCCCAGAGTTGTGTCCGATCCGTCGTCACACTAGGACAAATATTCAGAATTTTTCGAAAATCTTCTACTTAGCCATAGCTACATAGATACATGTATACAAGAACTATATAATTATTCAGCATTTTTCTCATTAGCAACCGCTAGTAAGGCCCTGTTAGACACTAATGGGCGGAATACAATGACAACACTTTTCCTTTGGCAGTGTGTGGGGCGTGCTTGCCGTTAGCTAAACGGGAGGTGTCCTGCACGGATGTGCCAGCTATATATAACTAACTTGCTGCACGTATTGCCGGAACAGTTTCAGTGAATCCAGCAGCGTGACGCCTGGTTCTTACTGTCCTGTTGCAAACGATAATCGTATGTTTGCGATGTTCGGAAATGTAAGCTCTAGAAGCTCGGTATTCGGGATCCAGAGTGTAGCCGGATCAGTCAACCAACTTATCACCGTTAACAGGGCCAAGTAAGTGTGCCCGGAAGTGTTGGTCAGATACTTTCACATATTATTGGGATCTTTATGGGACTATTAGTAAGTTGTCCTTGTGTTGTAGGCAATTTAATTAGCTGAAAAAAAGTAAAGCAAAGTATGCCCGTGTCCCATATATTTTTGGCGAATGTTTTTCTTATGTTTTTGGCGATTTGATCATTATCTCTGCTAAAGACTGTTCTGCATGACCAAACCCAGCACTCGGCAGACTTGCAAATGCCTAAAAAATTAAAAACACTGTGTTTCACAAAAACGTATTGTTTCTTATCGATATTTACGATGTATATTTTCAAAAGCTTTGGGAAACAATCCAGGACCCACTTTGCATGCTTTCTTTGATAAGCAAATGGAGCACCGGACGTCTTAGCTAGAAACGCCTATATCAAAAGCGAAACCTCTTATTAGCTATGTACAAGAAAACAAAGAAACAAAAAACATTTTCCGGATTGCAAAGGCCAAGTCCGCAATAATGACAGGCCTTTCGTGTCGCACACACCGACGTTTTTGTTTTTTTGGTTCTCTTTACCTAGCGCTTTAACCTAGCGACTTAACTGCTGATGTTCTTTGGAACACAACGCCGCATTGAAGTATACGCACCTTAGGATTAGAACTAAAGTAGTAAAAATTTTGTAAGTAAATTTGCATGCTTTATGACTTAGTAGCACCCGGCTTACGGGTGTTTGTTCATACTCATTTACCTAACCAAATCTTTGCCTTTCAACTACAGGACACTACCGAGGTATGGATCTCTGTGCAGCAACGTAACCGGGGCTAGTAAGTACATTGCAATCTGATGTATCTTATGAAATGTTAGTCAGAATTATTGCAGCATCTCTGCATGAAATATACCAAATGAAAACGTATCAAATTGTACGCGTTACAAACACGGACAAAACATTTAGATGCTTTTGACGCTGAGGTAAACTGCTTTTCCAGTTAGTAAGTGGCGCCCAGATTGGCATTAGGGCCACTTACTAACGTGGTAGATTGCAGAAACTTCACACTCGTGTAAAGTTTTTTCATTTGTCAAACATCGGCTGTCAAACGATGATTATCTAGTAAATAGGAAAATTAAAAAATGTAGGAAAAAGTCTGGGATTGATTCAAAACGCTTGCCCTCTCAAAAAATATTTTTTTGAGGAACTACATATCCTGGGCTCTTGTAAGGTCTTAAGTAGCCACTGCGACAGTTATTTTTCCTAACAAGAATTTTGTAAATACAGTTATTATTATAAAAAAATATTATTAAAATAAAAATATGCCCGTAATCAAATGATGCAGATAAACTGATTTATTACGCAAATAAGTGCACATTACGTTACGTACTTAACGCTTATTACTTATTGACAACAATTAGATCTGGGGGTGGATCGCGAGGATTTGAGGTAGCCAAGCGAAGGTGGTACGGGTTTGGGTGTCTCCCCGAAGGCGAGATATCCCGCGGCTACCTTATAGAGTGGCAGCTAACCACTCTCGTTGACTGCCGGTTTGCGAGTGACTATTCACTCCGATCTCGGTTAGCATTACGAACCACGCCGCACCGTTCGCTTGTCCCTCTCACCTCTTGACCTAGTTTATTCATCGTATAAGTTTCAACTCTTGTTCTCTACACAAATTCGTGTTCCTTGTTAGTGCGCGTGGTGTCGTCGTATTTTGACCTGAGGCCGGTAACCTGCAGCAATGTTGATCATATCTGAGACGATTGGCGTCTGCCGGCGCGCTCCAAAATAACTAATACTGCGGCGCCAAATGCTCAACGCTCGAGATCGGAAATGTCGTGCGTAACTCATCCTTCGGACGGAATTGACGAAAATCTTAAAAAAAAACATATAATAATATATTATTATTATTATTATTATTAGAAATACTTAAGTCTATAACATGTTTAGTTGCAGGCATTGGCCTTTTGCCAGCTTTCGCGCGGTCGCCACAGAGTCTAAGAGTGTACGACCCCCAACTCTGCGTGCCGTGGACGCTGCATATGCAGAAGCAGTACAACTTAGACTATGAACCAATCTCTCGTTTCGTTGGAGGCAGAGATATGTTCAATTCCACGCCAAAGACGTACGTCCCTTTCAGTTCTATATACATTTTCATTACTTTTAATTTAGAATATAGTTTGTTTGCATTAAATGTTTTACTGTTACCCCTCCATGGGCAAGAGCGTATGCTGGAGCGTCCGCGCTGTTCGTTGCCGTATAGTACTACCGAATTTGTATTAATAGGGCGCTGCCCAAATAGTCTTTTCGCAATAAGTCTTCTTAGTTTTTTGGTTGTGACCATTTGTTGTATTCTACATAGCCCGGTAGTCGTATCTACTTATGTAAATGAGAATCGTGAAAACCACTTTCTGGCTGACGAACGATCAATTTTCTTGCGCAAGTCTTCTAACAAATGTTTATGTTGTTCTGCTTCGCAGTTGCATAAGCCCATTGCCTACGAATGCTCACGGATTGTTCGACATTAGTCCATGTTACCTTTGCAACCTGCAAGGTGAAACAAGCTTGCTGCCAGCGGTGCTAAGTTTCCCGCACTTTCTCTACGGAGATCCCGAGCTTCATGCAAACATTAACGGCCTTCACCCGAATAAGAAAAAGCACGGTGCATACATTGACGTGCATGCCGTAAGTTTCTCGTATGGCCACCGATGTGGCACCATGTAAAAAGCATGAGCGAGCCTATGCTTAATTATATACGCTTTGGCTTATAGACAGTTGCATGTTTTACGTTTCTCAGTATTCTAACCGAATTATGCTGCTAAAGTCTTAAGAACATACGGACGCAGACCACGTCGGTTGACCGTGTTTGCACTGTGCGCCATTTTAGCCGCTCCAACAGCATGAATAACCAGGCAGCAAAGCGATAATTTAATAAAAATATTATTCCATAATATTTTATTAAATTATCGCTGCGATCTTGTGCGTATGCAATTGCAATATAAAGAGCGCCATGCAGCGGTCGCTCTAAAGGGGCCCATCTTTACGCGTTCTAGCGCTTTGTAGCGTTATCTGGTAGTTGCAGTTACTAAAATAAGATGTTTCGAAGCGACCTAAATATACGACTAAAACGAACGTAGCAGAGACGCAAACGGCCGCGCAAGCCATATCATCCTAGCTAAACAATGTGCTTTCTTGATTTCAGCCATCCGGGGTAGTGATTGATATGAGAATCAGAAGTCAGTTGAGCTTTAACCTCTCTTTGGAATGGAACAGGACGCCAGTTCAGGTGATCGCTCCGGTGTTCTGGCAAGAAATTGTAAGTACAAAGAGGGCTGAACTGGCCGACGACAGTCGGCCATCGGTCGTTTTAACATGCATACTACTAGACAGCTGGTGATACACGTAAAAATATATTGAATATTTTTTTGGTTCTTGTTACTTTACCATTTTAACGGTCGTTTTCGATAGTAAGGGCTACCACCGCCAGCGCTTTATAAAATTCGCACCAAACATGATAATATGCTTGTTTGAGGTTTATGTTCTTCCCGGAGCAGCTTTTGATGCAAAGGTTTTGCCTATTTACATGGTCATTGGTTTAGTTCGTCGGGAAACAAGCTTTTTTTGGCCACTGCCGCCATAGAACATCTGGAATTTAGGTGCTCGGGCGAGAGCTTGGGCTGCACATATCCTGCTGATCGGTCGCGCTTTAGCATGAGCCGAGCCAGCGACTAACTGCGTTCTTGCTCTAATGCTAATAGATGGGCGACTTATATTATTATTATTATTATTATTATTATTATTATTATTATTATTATTATTATATTCCCAAAAAAACATCTTCTTACGTTGTCTGCTGCTGCTGTACTGCTCTACCGTGAAATATTCTTAGGCAAACTACTATAAAAAAAACTCTACACGAGCGGTTTTGTTTTCATGCTTCAAAGCAAATAGCGAGTGAAGCAATTAGTGAGGCAATCTAAACGCCAGCCTTCGGCTGCCCACCCTACATTATGCTTTGTACCAACGCACTTTATTCTACTCACGATATGCCGATTGATATATCGTCTCTATTCCCAGTTAATGCTACCAGAAGACAAAAAAAAGCACGCTGACTGCGGTGAAGGCTTGGCCAGTGTTTGCTGGATGGGTGGCAATGGCGAGCTGTCTGAGCCTCTTAATTGCTGCTGTTTTCTTTGGCATCAGCATTTTCGTTCAGGCTGATGAAGAGGTTCCGCCCCATACGCCCGAGTACATCCCGACAGAGGTTAGTAAACACATAATACTCGGCTCGTTATAGATAATTCAATTGGAACAAATAAAAGGCAAGCTTCGTATCTTGCAATGGGCTCGGATGATGTCATTGGTTTCTTGCAGAGACACCGCGGCTCCGGGGTGGTACAACATTAACTGGTAACTAAAGAAACGTTAATTTATCACAATTGTAATTGTGAAAAAACTGATCTAGCATGATTGTCCGTAGAAAAATTAGGAGGCGCTTTGCAGTGAGACTAATGACGTGGGTTAAAGTTTAGCAAAATATTAATATTACTGGTATTACATTCTCTGAACGCAAATATCAGACAAACGTTGTCAAACAAAGGCAAACTGCTATGATCACATTTACGACGGACCGAGAATAGGTTAACGTCTCCGCTCCTGTGTTTATTTTATATATTAATAATAAATTATAAAGGAGGGTTAAGTTTCCTTATTTGTTCAATTCACGTGATCTTCCATACATATATATACAGGGTGTTACGTAAAAAGTTGTACTTCTTTCGAGGTTTGATAAAGCTCGGCAAGAAAATAATTTTTCCCAATGGGCGGAAGCCAAGAAAACGTTTTGTTTAGGAGTGAGGATGAAATTTAGAAAAGTCGTTATTCTGCCTTATTTTCTCCTACATAGTTGTACAAAATCTACGTTTGCGGGAGAACCAGTCAACGCATGAAGCAACCGATCATACCAGTGTGTTCGGCGGAAAATTTTGCATAACCTATATGACACCTAACGCAAGCTAGCAAAAAGCAAATAGGTGGAATAGAAAAAATCATAAAAAGTCGATTTGTTGTTATAACTTACGTTGAAGCTTTCACGTGCAAAATCTAAAAATTTTGCCATTGCGCACAAATGACGAACACTCTCTGACGATAGCAAATTTAATGCCCGTCATTTTCGTACCAAAGTGATGGTGCTGCGTTACGTAGTTGCTGAGAAACTAGGTTTTTTCGACAGCCATATCAAAAGCAAAGGCATGCATACTTCCTAGCATCTTGACCTGCTTTACCACAGAAACCACTTGCGCACGTCCAGAAACACACCAGCATTTATTTATTATAAGAAGTGCTCGAAGTTCCGTCCGCCTACCACTAAACACGTCCGCCGAACACACTGGTATGATCGGTTGCTTCATGCGTTGACTGGTTCTCCCGCAAACGTAGATTTTGTACAACTATGTAGGAGAAAATAAGGCAGAATAACGACTTTTCTAAATTTCATCCTCACTCCTAAACAAAACGTTTTCTTGGCTTCCGCCCATTGGGAAAAATTATTTTCTTGCCGAGCTCTATCAAACCTCGAAAGAAGTACAACTTTTTACGTAACACCCTGTATATATATATATATATATATATATACGAGGTGTGTTCAATCGTTATCGCGACTTTTGAATTTTTGCGGGTTACGTATATTCGAATTTCGATTTTTTGTGGCGTTATGTTGGTACTCATGTCTCTCACTTATGCCGACAAGCTCGGCCATTTTGAATGTTCACTTAATTGTTGACAGCTGCTTTGCTTGCACGTGTTTTGGATCGTCTTCGATTTTTACCTATTCAAAAAAATGGATCAAAGAACCTGTATCAAATTTTGTGTGAAAAACGAAATTAAGTGCGCGGATGCATTCCGAATGTTGACTGTGGCATACGGAGAAGCTACCTTGGACCGAAGCAACGTTTATCGGTGGTACAAAATGTTCTCAGAAGGCCGAGAAGATGTGAACGACGAAGAGCGTGCCGGACGCCCGAGCACTTCAACAACAGACGAAAAAATTAATGAAGTGGAGAAAATGGTATTGGCCAATCGTCGAATCACCGTTAGAGAAGTTGCTGAGGACCTAAACATATCGATTGGCTCGTGCCATTCGATTTTTATCAATGATTTGGGCATGAGACGGGTCGCCGCGAAATTCGTACCAAAATTGCTCAATTGCGACCAAAAACAGCATCGCATGAACATTGCTAATAAGATGTTGGACTCTGTCCGCGACGACCCAAATTTGCTCCAGAGGGTCATAACTGGTGACGAATCGTGGGTTTATGGTTATGACGTGGAAACCAAAGCTCAATCATCTCAATGGAAGCTGCCGCACGAACCAAGACCGAAAAAAGCGCGCCAAGTTCGGTCGAATGTGAAAGTTTTGCTGACAGTTTTCTTCGATTGCAGGGGCGTGGTGCATCATGAGTTCTTGCCACAGGGTAGAACGGTCAATAAGGAATATTACCTGCAAGTTATGCGCAATTTGCGCAAAGCAATCCGCCAGAAACGCCCGGATTTGTGGAAGAACAAAAATTGGCTTTTGCACCACGATAACGCCCCTGCTCACACATCGTTGCTTGTGCGCGAGTTTTTGGCCAAAAACAACACACTAATGATGCCGCAGCCACCGTATTCCCCAGATCTGGCCGCCTGTGACTTTTTCTTGTTCCCTAAACTGAAGAGGCCCATGAAAGGACGACGTTACGCTACGCTTGACGAGATAAAGACGGCATCGAAGGAGGAGCTGAACAAGAAAAAAAAAAGGTTTTTTGAAGTGCTTCGAAGATTGGAAAAACCGTTGGCACAAGTGTATAATATCTCATGGGGATTACTTTGAAGGGGACAAAATAGATATTCATGAATAAATAAATAATTTTTGAAAAAAACACAAAAGTCGCGATACGTTTTGAACACCATATGTATACTTACATAGGTGTATGTGTATGTATACCGTTGACGTTAACGGAATTGCTTTCGCATTGCTTCGAAGACGGACCCGGGAAATGCTCATGGATCGAGCATGATTATCACTCATTACTTTATATCATTACATATTAGCATATCTTGGCCTCTCTCTCCCGACCTCCGGTACGTCGTTTACGGAGCACATCGCCGAGAGGGTCAGAAAAGCCCTCGTAGCAGGCGTCGGAATTGAGAAACCCACGCTTCTCTCCCTTAACGCGGCGCTAAAACTCTTCAACCTTAAGATCGCGCCCACGGCATCCTACGGCATACAGCTCATTTGGGAGAACTTGAGCGTGGCCCAGCTCGCGAGGCTTGATCGAGTGAAACCCGCCTTTCTCAAGCGAGTGCTCGGCCTCCACACGTCATGCCGCAATCGTCTGGTCTATTTACTCGCCGGTACCCCGCTTTTCATAGAGGACCTGCAACGCCAGTTCCGGTTGCCGGAAACACAGGCCTACAGGGACTTTATCTGTCAGTGGGAGGTGAGATTGTCAGACGTGGACCCCGACTTCTTTAGTACGGGTGCAATGACAAACAATGCGTGGAAGGGACTGCATCGCACCAACCGAAGTGTGGTAGTGCGCTATGCAGTGCATGGCTTCCACCATGTTCTCTGTAATACTCAAGGGTACCATGAGCCGACAGAAGAATGTATCTGTAACAGGTGTGGGAGAGCTTGTGGGAGATATCATGCGGGGGAGTGCCCCCGAGTTGAATCACTGGCCAGGCTGGCTCAGTGACCGTGTTTTTATGTATAATATTTGACTATATACCTAACAAAGGTGATTAATAAATGAATGAAAAATTACATATTAGGAATATTAGCAGTAGTATAACATAAATATGTATTCTGGTAACGAAAGGAACTGTCGTCGGAGACCGAAACGGACTTGCGCCGTCGACAACGTCGGTGCGCCCTGCGCGTAAGACTTCCGGCCGGCCTGCCCGTCACTTTTAAACTGCGCAAAGGGGACCTGGACGACCTCGGCGTAGACATCCCTGACTGGGTTATGGAGAAGCTTAAGAAGCAAATGGAGGAACAGGAATCGACCTCGTCCAGCGAAAGCAGCTTGGACGAATCCTCTCCTGCTATCGGCTCGCCGAGGTCGGCGGTGTCATTGAAATCCAAATCGGCCGAGAGAGAAAAAGAATAAAATTGCACACCATCGGAGCTCTCGCAGCCACAAATGTCGTCCGGTCAAGTTCTTCGATCCAAAAAAGCGGAAACGCCAGATACTCCAGATGAGGACGAAGACTGTATGTTTATATATATATACTATTTCTATGACTCCATATCCTCTTTCTATGACATTGAATTGGTATTGAGTCGGTATACTGGCTTATACATGTATATAACAGTGTTAAGCTAGAAGGACATTCATACGGACGCATTATCTATGCGTTTTACTTTCTGAAGGCTGTCCCGCGAGTGAGATGCATAGCAGCAGACAAGACTGAAGTTTGTTTATGAAGATTTGTTTGGAAACTAGTCAAGATAATACTTTCCTAATAACAAATTTCCTAAAACTAAATTTAGCATTACGTATGCTTTTGTTAAACCATAGCTCAATAGATTGTCAATATATATATATATATATATATATATCTGCAGCTGCACTCTAATAGTGTTTGACTATCGTTTTTGTAGTAGCCCGTTGGAAGATCCTGAGGAAAAAGTGCATGAAGGAGATGATGCATAGTTCTCAGTGGGCACAAATTATCTTCCGCTAGAACAAACAGATAAGTATACGAGATTGAAAAAGCGGATTTACTAAGGCAAAATTATTTAAAACATATAACAAATATATTCGTATACATAGACAAATAGTCTAAAAACTAATTGTTTATGAACGACAATATTTCCTTGTCGCATTTCGGCGGTTCGGCAAGTTAATTATGGCATAGCATTGACAGTTTGTTTTTGTGCGCAGGCTAAATCTACACTCAATGGTGGTACAGCTCAGACGACTACGAACGGGTGCTTTTCCTGTACGTCCTGCAAGGGTTCAACAGAGGTGTTTTTTAGTGGGTAGTACGCGCGGATTGGATTGAGTCGAATGCTCTCATCCGGCGTTTAGTCCCACACTATCCTCCACAACGAAGGGTGTGCGTAAATGCATTTTTCACCTCTTAAAAAAAAAAAAAAAAAAGAACTCATCGGGACCGACAGAAAGTTTACGGAATAAAGCACGCGGCGCACTTCAGACGCAAAGCCTGATCATTACGATTTGTATGCAAGTGTGTACACACGTGTATATATGGCCATCGGTGTAAATTACTAATTTACAAAATCTTATAGTTAAAACAATCTGAACATTTGTAATACAGTTTTGCAAATAAAACCATAATCTGATTCTAAATCCGAATATATACGACGGCGGATCGGCAAGTTCGAGTGTTTTGCATTTTAAAAACTGAACAGGAACTACCAATGTATTTTAATAATTGTTACGATAAAACGCTTTTCATCAGCGATACGCCTGCCAACACAAGCTTTGCGTTTATGGTATAGAATTGGTTTGAAACGAACATGCATAAGGTTCTGTGTTACAGACCAATGGGGAGTAACTATGACTCTTTCCGGCGTTGGTCCGCTAATGCGCGAGTTACGCGTGCTGCGGGGACCTTCATGCGCCCACTTAAAAGTTGTTCAGACGGTGAAAACTCCCAATGTGGCAACGAAGACATATTGTCATTTTGTCGTAGCCCATATGAGAGCTGTTAAGACTACTATGAGTGTACGGGGGAAGTGTGCTGCACATAAAACCCGGGCCGCACGGTGAACGCCCCGGGCTTTAGCAACCCGCTGGTACAGTCTGGGACGCCTGCTGCCTTAACTTAATAGGCAGAATGAGAGCGAATTGGCCACATAAACGCAGACCTCCCGACGAGGGATGAGTATAATCCGCGGAATCGCGAGGTGACGTATGTCTAACTGTCGGACAGGGTAGTGTGGTGCCGAACTTCAATAAAAGGGAGGGTGGGAGATTCGCTGGCCTGTCTATTCGGGCTGGCTGGCACTCCCGCAACGGCATATTGTTCAGGGTGATGAAGAAGTTCCGCCCCATACGCCCGACGACATCCCGACAGAGATTAGTAAACACATAAAACTCGGCTCCTTCTAGACGATTCCATTGGAACAAATGAAACGCAAGCTACGTCTCATGCAATGGGCTCGGATTATGTCATTGGTTTCTTGCAGACGGACCGCGGCTCCGTGGGGTGGTACAAAATTAACTGGGAACAGTGAAAACGTTCATATCACAATTGTAATAACTAGACACTAATTATAATATTAAACATCAAATGTGTATTTTTGTACAAAAAAAAAACTGTCGTCGGAGCCTAAAACGGACTTGCGCCGTCCACAACGTCGGCGCGTCCTGCGTGCAAGACTTCCTGAGGGCCTACCCGTATATTTTAAACTGCGCAAAAGGGACTTGGATGACCTTGGCGTAAACATCCCTGACTGGGTTATGGAAAAACTTCGGGAAACGAATAGAGGAGCAACAGTCGACCTCGTCCAGCGAAGACAGCTCTGACGAACCTTCTCCTGTTATCGGCAGATACTCCTGAACAGGAAGCAGAACAGGAAGAAGACTGTATGTTTCTATAATCTTCCTATGACATTGTCATAAGAAGTTTTTCAAGAAAAGTTGCTTGAACAACTTTTTATGAGATCTAATTAGTATACTGGCTTATACTAACATATATATTATAATAATTCTGTGGTGACTGTTAAATATCTATTAAAAACCAATATCACTAAAAAAATTCTATAAACGCATAAATAATGTGCCTATTTCAATTTAAGGACATTCATACGGACACATTATCTACGCCTTTTAAGAATTCTCTTTAAAACTGTCCCCCGAGGGAGATGCATAGCAGCGGACGAGAAAGTTTTTTTGTTTGGAGACTAGTCAAGAAAACACTCTATATTATTCCTAAATCTAATTTCAGCAGCATGTATGCTTTTGCAAAATTATGTCTCGCATATTAGAACAACGTCATTCGTCTTGTTTGGAGACTAGTCAAGAGAACACTCTATATTTATTCCTAAAACCAATTTCAGCAGCATGTATGATTTCGCTCTCACACATTAGAACAACGTCAATGTCATATAGCAGGCAATAACTTAGTGCAGCAATTGCACCTCGTTTGGCGGCTGACCTCACCGCCAAACAAAATGCAATTCTTAGTAGATGTATTAGAAAGCGATAATGTTCAATCAATTACATTTTTCAGTTTCACTGATTCTAATACGTAATCAGAGCAGACCCGGTAGGCCACTGCCTGAGGGCAGCGAACCTAGCACCGCAGCCGCATTTCCACGTTGCACTTCAATTGATATTCTTTGTAGCAGAAATTCCCCTGCCCTTTTCTCATCCTTCTCACTTGCCGCTCTTTTCCCAATTTCTTTCAGAAATGTTACTGTTGATTTGCCTATGACTCCCATTGTTTTTATGGCAACTGGCTGCACAATAAAAGATGCCTCCAACTCGCGGTACTTCAGACTTTTCCGCTGCTCCGCTAAATTGGCAACAGCACCTGCTGATCTTGAAGCTCGGCTCCTTTAAGACGGCGCCAGCGTGTCCCACACGGTTGCGTCCCACACAAGGGCCTTTCCGGAGGACCACGGAGCCAAAGTCAATCCGTCTGGACGTAAGGCTGAGTCCGCTGCTAGTCCGACTGGCTCCTTTCTGCAGGGTACGTTAGCGGAATGCAACGCTCTTGAAATCACTTCCTTGAGGGCGGCGTGGCGCGCATGTCTTTCGCAGCTCCTAAGACAGCTGAGGCCGTGCTCTCCCGTCGGCGACACCGGTGTGTTGCACAGGGAGCAACTATGAGGCGCACACACAGCCTTCCCTAACCGCAGGCCAGCAACGATGCGGAGTGTTGTGTGGTCCAGCATCGTTCCCAGCTGCGGCGAGGGGATGGCTTGAAGCCATTTTGCGCTCGTATTGTTGGAAGCTGCTAGTAGGCGTGCCTTGCCGCCGAGTGCATCAGTCGTGTTGTCCAGGAGCTTATTTTGAATGGCTTCGACTACCACAGCATCTGGAGCATGCGGGCGTGTGTCGTCAAGCACCACGCGGTGATATGCGGCGAACTCCTCTTTTTTAGACTCCAGGAGCCGTGCTAGAAAGGACTTGACGTTCGGAGGAGATAAGATGTAATCCGTGCCTGAAGTGTGGTGATTGAACCCAAGAAGGCGGTCTGGGCCAGATCGGTTCCACGTCGTATTCCAAGACCTCCGGCTGATGTAGGAAGGGTAGCCTGGTCTCAATTTGCCCCGTCCAGATTCAAATTTAACTCCCGGTTCACGCACTGTCTCAGCTTATCGTCAAATGGTTGTAGAATGTTCCTTTGGGCCGATGCATCTATGCAGCGAAGGATATAGATTAGCCTTAGTGTCGAGAGGCTAGTTCGCATCAAGAATAATGCAGGATGCGCATCGAGGGATTCCAACCTGGAATACCAGAGATCCATTAGCTCGCACTTCCTGTTTGGGGCGAGTTTTGCGGAGGCCGTTGTGAGAAGAGCTCCTAGAAGCTCGATGTTTTCATAGTGTATAGCTTGATGTCAGGAAGCAGGCCCTGCGCCCGGCGTAAACACTCGTCACGAAAGGCGTAGTCGGATGACAAGACGTACAGCTTACACTTTAAAGCATTTAGTTGCAGTCCAGAGGTGACGCCGAAATCGATTATCTTTTCCACATCACTAAGGGCGGAATCAAGAGTACATCTAATTGTGCCATCGTCTAAGAACCACGGCTTAAATTCCGACTCCAAAGCAGAAAGCAATTGGCAAATCGCCAGACAGAAGAGGGCCGGGCCACACGGGTCCCCTTGCTGTACCCCACATCTGGAGAGAACGATCTCTTCCCCCCAAAAGAGATTGGATGGGCTCCTGTACATTTGGTAGACTGCGGGGTATATTGCTGGAAAGTTTGATTTGACGGCTTCAAGAATTACATCCCTTCTCAGCGAATTAAAAGCATTTTTAAAATCGAGTTTTATCAGCACCTTATTAGACGCCGAGTTAGTATTTTCAAAGGCACTTGCAGCGTGGACAGCAGCCTCGCAGCCTCCTTCAACTCCACAACCCAGTTAAACGGGAGCAATCCTGTCGATAATCGGCGCCATGTATTTGCGGATTAGCACTTCACACGCTAGCCGCCACAGGGTATTCCCGACTGCTTTCGGGCGGGGACCACCGTCTTTTTCCTTTAAAGCTATAAGATTAGCTCCATAGAAGCTACTAAGTGCGAACCCTGGTAGGCGGCCATTCACGACAAGGTTGCAGAAGTCCGTCAGAGCAAGAAGGAGGGGGCAGATCTGATTACCCTTTCCAATAAGGTCTTTTAGGTGTCTGGGCTTGAGACCGTCAGGTCCTCTACTTGAGCTATTTGGGAAAGTTTAAATTGCTGCTCGGACTTTACTGGGGGTAATGTTGATTTGATCGGCTGATGGAACACCACGAGGCGGTGCCGGGTATGCCGCTATTTCTGGCATGTTCGGGTGCTTATCGTTAAGTATGCGATGCGTGTTGGCGTCTTGTGGAGCCATCGAATCCGTTAAAATTAGAATGCGCGCTGCTACCGAAACATCCCCTTGAGCCAGTTTTGCCTGTGCCACCCGAGCTCTTTGTCTATCATAGTTTGTGTTAGTCTTCGGCGCCGCGACATGGTTAGCATTGATGGCAGCATGGAGTGGGGCACGACTCCTAAATCGACTGAGGTTGTCGCGAATAAATGAACACAGAGACTTTCCTTTTGCCTTTTGCCGTGGGATGGTGAGGACCGTTGTTGCAAAATGAGCCAGACGAGACCACGAGTCTAGATCATTCGCTGAGCAAACCGACTTGATTGTGTTGGTCATTTCGGCAGCAACTATGGGTCTCACGCCGCGAGGAACGATCGAGAGCATCTTGAGATTTTGGCAAACAGCGGACAATTGTTGAGCGGTGCGAGTGAGGGCAGTTGACAGTGAAATCGGCGCCGGAAGTCGTGTTGACGACGTCGTGGTTGGCGTCTCGGTGTTGCTGTGCGTCAGCGGTGTTGTCCACTGAAGAATGTCTAGTTGTCTATTGGTCATTAGGATCAGCAGAAGGCGACCCCGTATTGACACCTGTTCCATAGCCAGTGTTCGTCGAAGGCGACGATGTCTGGAGTGCATGGAGCGACGGCGTCACTGCGGAAGTCGTTTGTGGAGCCTCTGGCTGAGGTTGCTCTACCATGCTCAACTCAAGTGCTGAGCGGAGAGCCAGTTCCACCAGACCGCGAAAACTGTCCGAAGAAAACTCAGAGACGCTGCCAGGCGCTATAGGTGGCGCTGCTTGAATGTGCAAGCTGGGGAGAGCAGTCGAAAGTGCTCTTTGGATTGATGTTCCGATTTGCGTGACTATGACGTCGATTATAATTGGAAGTATTTTCTCCGTGACGCATTGCACCACCTTGTCAATGTTGTTGATTTGGTGTACATCATTGGTGATCTGCTTTTACTTTTTGATCACTGTGCCAGCAGGGGGCTGAACCTTGGGTGTCGCTGCGGGTACCTTAACCCCGTTCTGAACAACGGCAGAGAAAGACCGCTTGGAAAAGGAGGACAACGGCTGAATATCGGCCACGGGTGCGCAGATCTTGACTGGCGTGGCCTCAGGCTTTCTCTGTATAACCCGTATTGCTGACTTATTTACGTATGCTCCATACGGCAAAGTCGATGCGAGCAACTGCCGGAAGTAGCTTCATGGTTTGATTTACATAGGCAACACTTCGCCGCTTGGTTGCGGTTTTTCCGGAGATGGTTCGTGGAACCACAACGGCGACAGCGAGGTGCCGCCCAGGTGCAGTCCGGCTTGATGTGGTCCAAGCTATAACACCGGTAGAACTGGTGTGGTTCTCTATAGAGCATCACCCCGTGTGCTTTAAGGCCCAGACGAACTTCCGTCGGAAAATCAATTCCGACAAAAGTTAGGATTACTTGGTCAGTAGCCTTAACTATGCCAGTTTGTGCGTTCTTCGCTCTGACTCGAATGGCCTCTGTGACACCTAGAGACCCCAAGGCGTTAATAATAGTTGTGTCGCTGAGCGACGGATGCACACCGCAGATTTTTCCCTTTACTGTCGATATTTGGCCACTCACTCTGGACTGAACAGGGATACCTCCGACTGAGGTTAAACTCAACAATGTCGCTCTGTCTTCAGCGTCCTCGGCGACTATAACAAGTTCGCCGGCTCGTGTAAAATGAGGTCCTTTAAGATGTCTAGCGACGTCATCGCAAACAGCGTTAAAATTGGTCTCCAGCAAATTATTGTCGGCGGCAAAAATAATCGCCTCAAATCGCTCATTTGTTTTAATTTTTGGTATTGCCTCCTTTCTTAATAACTTTGCCACCCGCACCAACTACGCTCTAACCCTCGGTGTCTTCCTCGTCGTGCGTCTCACCGGAGTCCCCGGTTGGCCGCACTGTAGCACCGCTCTCCATGGCTTCCCTTTCAGCGCTATCGTTACAAGCGCCAGAGGATTCCGCTAACGTTGTCAGCTTTGCACCGCTCTTTCCGGCCGCTCTCGTCTTCGATGGTTTCTCCCGTTGCGGCGGGCTGGTGGCTTGCCGTTTGATAGCTGCCGCTGTGGCAGCGGTGTCGATGCCGACGACATCCGCTCCACCGGCTGTACGTTGCGGCTGCTTTCTCCTTACCTCCTTTTCACTTGTTTACATTTCTGCTGCTGCCTCAGTCTCTTGACCGGCTACAGCTTTTCGAACGTCTCCCGATGGTTACAGCACTGGGCGAGTTCAGCAAAATCACCAAATCACAGTTTTTCACAGAGCTCGAAGAAAGTCGATTGCACCACTCGAATCACCACCTTCGAAAAAATCAATTAAATGTATAACAAGATTGAAATTAGTTCCATAAGCTGAGTCTCGTTTACATAGTCCAATAGTCTAAAAAACGAATTGTCTATGTAAAAACAATATTTTGAAAAAACATTGTCTAGATTCGCGTTTCTAGGCAATTTCGGCGATTAAGTTAACTATGGCATAGCATTGACAGTTTTTTTTTAAGTGCGTTTTATTTACAGTATCTTATGTGTATTACAACATTATAGTCGTGTAGTTCGTAAGGCTGAAAGCCCGTGTACGCAGCACTGGAACATCCAATACATATGATTTATTTTTCTTTCCATCTTCTTAGCACCGTGTTACCTACATATTATATTTATGTTTTAAAAAAAATAATAATAGTAGTGAATGCGAGTGTGAAACGTGATCATGGGCCCGAATGCCCCTGCCCGGCTAGTTGTGCCTCCAGCTAGCCTGGACATAGCGAACATTCGCACTGATGGACTTGCAGCCGTCGGCGATATTTCGAGGCCCGCTAGCGCCATGAGTAACAAGTCCGCGGGCGTTAAGCGAAGAAGGCAGGGCGTCGATGCTGACTCGGTGGCTGATGAACCCTCGGGTGACGATGGTTTTACCGTTGTTACTAGCGCGAGGGTAAAGAAGACCGTGCTGCGGGAGCAAAAACAGTTAGATCGGTTGAAAAGCGAAGTCAACTCAGGAGCATTCGGAGCTTTCAGGGTTCGCCTGAGACACAAGGAGAACCCTGACGGGAGTTTGGCTGACTTCAAAGAAGGTTCGATGCTACGGTTATTCAAGGCAATCTACAGCCTGGTGCCGGAGGGGCGAATCTCAGGCGATAAGAGCAGCATCTTTGTCAACGTTTCCTCCATCGATGTAGCTCAGAAGCTTTCCAGCCTAACATGCGTTGATGACATCCCGGTGACCGCCTCTTGCCCGGGCTTGGCCTCGTTTAAGGCCAGGATTCAAGGTGTCTGCACCGCGCTAACAGAGGAAGAGATAAAAACGGAGCTATCAAACTACGGCGTCACGGCTGCCCGAAGACTGTTTGTCTCTTCTGGCAATCAAAAGAAGCCTCTGCCAAAAGTGATCCTGACCTTCGACCGTCAACCACCGGCGTCAGTGTTCCTGGGCTATCGTTCACACGCGGTAGTTCTGGAACCCGACCAGCCCCGAGTCTGCTTTAACTGTTCCAGGGTTGGCCACATTGCGGCGAACTGCTCACTTCCCAAGGCTTGTCGCAACTGTGGCAAAGGAGGCCACCTAGCCGCCGATTGTCCGAACTCGTCCAAGTGTGTCAACTGCGGGGGACCTCACGACGCAAAGTCACCCAGCTGCCCTCGATTATTCTACCTGAGAGAAAGGAATAGGGTTCTAATGGAAGCCAGAACCCTCCACCAGGTCCGGGCTAATCACCCGGATGCATCTATCAACGAAGCCCTGGCAGCGCCTACACCCTCTTTACAGGGCTCAAGCAGCGCGGACTCAGCTTCTTCCTCCCCGGTGGGGGCGACATATGCCTCGGTGGTGCGCGGCAATCGCGGTTGGTGGAAACACCACTCCGCAGCTCCTTCTACCCCGGCCTAGAGCGGCCCCCCAAACAGCGTTCTCGAGCCAAGCCACGAACGAAGGTTACGCGCACTCGCCTCCGGGGACCTCGCAAGCCAGTGGCTCACGGGTCGTCCGGATTAGTTCGGGACTTAATATCTATGAAGTCTGAGCTGTCGAAAATGGTTAAGTCAATAACGAACGCATTGCAGCCTCTATTGGCGCTACTGTCGGTTGCTAGCGACCTCAGACAATCATAATGACGGGTGATCACAACGATTGCAGGACGGTGACAGAACCCACACAGGTCAGGTCGTCGGATTCTTCAGAAGGTGCCGGTCCAAGCCTCGCATTTAGACAGAATCCTGCGACTCCGCCAGACCCCTTGGGGCTCAACAGGGTTACCTGTCACCAATGCGGCCAGACCTTCGCCAGGCGATGCCTCCGTAGACATGTTACGGTCAAACATGGGGGTGGGGGCGCCATACCCGTCCCTAACGGGGCCATGAACGAGTCTTCTCTAGACCTCACGGAGTACATCCAGGCTTTCATTAAAACTGGGAAGCTGGTTCGTATCCTGCCCAAAGTGGTAAGGAAGTCTGTGGCTGACGCCTTGTCAGAGGTGTGCTTAAAGGTTGCCTCGGACAACGACGACGCTGCCTGGCTTGGGCTTTTCTCCTTCGCCCCAGTCGTGCTGAGGTTACCGATAGGGCGCAGGGATTCACGTTCTCTGGCAGTGGTCATCAGAAAGAACTTGGTGGAGTTCCGACGTGGTGTTCGGCTTACAGACCTGGCTCCCCTACTTACTGCGAGTGATTCGGGTGGTAATGTTGAGCGAAATCAGTCGATCACGCGGGCTGTGTCGGCCAAGCTATCGGACGGGGATGTGTCGGGAGCAGCCCGCCTTCTTCTATCTGACGACGTTATGGTCGATGAACCAGCCGCTACGGCGACGTTACGGGAAAAACATTCCCCCGCGCAGCCAGACTTGTGCTGGCCGTCTGCTCCACCCTCACAACTCTTACCTTCATCTACGTCGGTCGAGTATGTTCGCTATGCGGTTGGATCATTTTCAAAGAGCTCAAGCGCCGGCCTGGATTTTATAAGACCTCGGCTCCTACAGGACCTCCTCTCACCGATTCTTGGCTGCTCATCCGATGGACTTTGCAAGGCCCTGGCAAAGGTAATCGACCTACTGCGATGGGGAGTTCCACATCCAAGGTGGTGCCCCCTCATCTTCGGAGCGAGGCTGTTCGCATTGAAGAAGAAAGACGGCTCGTTCAGACCTATCGCTTGTTCTTCAGTACTACGCAGGGTCGCGGCAAAATTGGCAGTGAGGGACTCTAGGGGTACTATTAACCTAGCGATTGGACCGCACCAGCTGGGTTTCTCCACCAAGGGAGGTGCTGAAATAATGATTCACGCTACCAGGGCTTTTATTGATTCTCGGCTCGATTCATCCGTGCTAGTCAAACTTGACTATAAGAACGCGTTCAACACCGTCAGGAGGGATCACTTGTTGAAGGTGGATGGAGATCAGACCCCTGCCATTTACCACCAAGTAAAATTGGCCTACGGCGATCCATCGCACTTGGTCTTGCCCTCGGCACTGCTCACTTCGGCTGTAGGGGTTCAACAGAGAGATCCCCTTGCGCCCCCTCTGTTTTGTCTTGCCGTTAAGGACTTGGTTAACTCACTTGAAAGTCCTCTCAATCTTTGGTACTTGGACGACGGGGTAATTGGAGGTAACATCAGTACGGTCTGTGAAGACTTAAAGAAGACACTTAGTTTCTCCACATGCAGCGGTTTGGAGCTGAACCCAATCAAGTGTGAGGTTCACATAATCAACTCAGGTACAGCTGAAATCTCCGCTATAACAGAACCTACTTCCAGGTTGCCGCGTAACAGGCGACGACCTGGATCTTCTTGGTGTTCCCCTGTTCTCTCGCCACCTTGGACCGACAATCGAACGTGGGATGGAAAAACTGGAGGTTGTTTTAAATCGTCTTCCCCCAGCTGGGCGCCCACCGGGGGTTGTACCTACTGCGTTCATGCTTCTCTGCGTCGAGGCTGAACTACCTGTTCAGGGGAATCAACAGTTCAGCCTTCTCGGCCCAGTTGGAGGAAATTAACTCAAAGATGGGCTTTGCGTTGGAATCTATACTCAACCTGCGGCTGCGAGACGATTGCCTAGTTCAGGCCTTCTTACCGGTTGCCAGAGGCGGACTGGGCCTGCCTGAAGCTGTTTCTCTTTCAGTCGCAGCACACATCGCCTCTTTACATTCGGCGACTAGTGGTGTCGAGTCTACCCTGGACACCCGGGCGGATGGCAAACTTCCAGGCCACGCTTGAACAGACTCACGATGACGCCATCGCATTCTGCGGGTCTCTACCGGAGACTCCTTCTCTTCAGCGCGCGTGTCCAGAACTGGCAAACGACGGCCTGTGGGACCGAACAACTACGGCCGCGATAGCAAAAGCGAGGTTACAGGCAGTTTCGTCGCCCGGTGCAGGTGCATGGCTACACGCTCTCCTCCCGAGCCCCTCAGCTGGGTACCCTGCTCGACGATGAGTCTACACAGAGCTATTCGGGTTGAGGTTAGGAGTTGAGCTAGTGTCCCCAATCCCGGTGCAGATGCGGTGACGAGGTCGACTCCCTAGTCACCATGGACTCTCCTGTCTCCAGAGTTTCAGGCAGAATCGCACGCCACTCGCGTTGAACGAGACATTTAGCAGAGGGCTTCGATAGGCAGGCTACCCATGCATTTTGGAGCCGTCTGGCTTAGTCAGAGACGATGGAAGGAGACCTGATGGAATGACCCTGACTCCCTTCGAGCGGGGCCAAATGCTGGTGTAAGACGCGACCGTAACCGATTCTTTAGGCCCCTCAATGGTCGGTACGAGCGCAGCCCCGCCCTGGACACGCGGTAGCCCTAGCGGAAGCAGCCAAGTGCAGAAATATTCAGCATCAGTTACCCACACTTGTTTCTCACCGCTTGCATTCGAGACATTGGAGGGGCCTGGGTCGCTCACGAGACGAAACTGCTCAAGGATGTCGGGAAAAGATTGGCGCTTGCTACAGGAGAGGGCGGGCGAGTATTTTACTGGCAACGTCTGTCATTAGATGTTCAGAGGGGGAAATGCCGCTTCGGTGAGAGGTACCATGGCTAGGTGGACCAGCCCAGGCCTGGGCCTAGTGCCTTGAGTTATGCCCCAGCGGGCTGTGCACACGTTCTTACATCACAAATGTATATTTTGGTACACTTAAATAATGATGATATATATATATATATATATATATATATATAGTATATATATATTATATATATATATGTATAATAGTAGTTAAAAATAATAATGATAATAATGTAATAAAATAGCCAGTAAATATCATTTTGCCTGAGTGTTTCAGAGATCTGGTCGAAAATATAAATATTAGTGGTCGCTTGAAGTTGTATTTCATGTCTTCGTGGATAATCAGATATGGCCACCCGCCTCGGCCATGGACAGTACGCTTAAAGGCCGCCAAGTGACGCAAGTGTAGGCTCGCGTCGCTGTCTCCCACATGTCACGTCTTCGGCACGTATGACATTGACACACACACACGTCTGCACACACACACAACACCACGTCTGCACACGCGTGTCTGCATACCTGTAGTTGTGCTGTTCATGGCTGCTGAAATGTGTGTGGGCGTTCATGTGGAAACTCGTTACTGGTGGTTACATGTTGTCTGGTTTGCATTTCATGTGATGATGCGTTGTGCGTAATGCGTAGTTTTTGAGTGTCATACATTTTGTGTTATTGGAATGGTAGTTTATTCAATTAACTGGACAGTTGCTCTGGCTGAGTGATGTAATGTGCTTTCGTATTTGTTTCTTCTTGATTTGTCTAGTGGTCTCGTTGTTTGTTGTCGTATGTTATCAGGACAACTATTTAATAGCTTAATAAAATGACTGGCAGCCCTTTTCATGGTTTCACTTTTATGTTTCCAAATTGAGGGTGCCATGTTGGCGTGCTATGGTAAGATATGGTGACTTGATCTTGTCTCTCTTGTATCTCACGCCCAAATGTGCCTCTTTCAGAAGAAAATGGGAGAGCACTGATTCTGCGTACTGATGTCGAAAAGGCAAAACCTTTAAACTGTCCATAAGTGTTGCTGCATTAACGCTGCGTTCAGC